>VZRR01009522.1:499509-516090 GCA_013398015.1 Oreocharis arfaki
CAGAAAGGAAATTTTCTGTAAATGCTTAAATTTGTGTCAGCAAAAGGCAAAACAGAGCTGCGTGTGCTTGATGAGAAGGGGAAATTCTAACCCATGCACGGGCAATTGTGTGCCCTGGGTGGCCCAAAGTATTTAGAGAGAGTTGTGGCTGGCACTGTAAAGGAGTTGGATCTGTAACTGAGTTTAAAGGCCTGTTAGTCAAATTTATCCAGTGCTAACAACATTTGGTTTAATTTTTTAATAACAATTTTTATTTTATTTTATTTTACTCCATTTTATTTTTTTTTTTTATTCTATTTATTTTATTTTTGGTTTTGCAGTTGACCCCCAAATTAAACCCTGAACCTGAAGCACTGTTTTGCCTACCCAGCTATGCCTCCATGAGTTCTCTGTTCAATGTAACCAAAGGGTACCACACAGCAGAGCCATCACTGCCCAGGTGTGTCAAATGAGGCTGATAATGGACACCCAGAGCCTAAAACGACATTTACAACTGTTTTTCCTCAGAATTATTAGAAAAGGCTACTAATACCCCTACTGTGTTTTGATAATTTGCTTAGTGCTTCGATGTGTAATGTTGGGTAAAATCTGTAGAGAAATAAAACACGTGTTTAAATAAAACCCTGTAAAACCTTGGGAGTATTTCATTCACATTGTTCCACCAGAGGTGTTGTTGTCTGTGTTTCATTTTGTAACTGCTGCACACCAAGAAGCTGATTCCTTTACATTTGGAGCACATACAAAAATCTACACAATACAGACCCGTCTTTCTGGCAAATTGCTGGGAATCTTTGAAAAGGCAGCTACGTCTTGAGACACAAAGAATACCTGCCTAGCCAAGGATTTTGCAAGTGCTTTTGTAATTCAAAACAAACAAACACAGTAAAAAAGGCAGGTCAATAAGTGTAAACTACCCCTGAGAGGCAGTAAAGAGAATGATGAAGGAACAGGCAGGGCTGCTCAGATAACACAAAGTGCTGCGGTTCTGCTTAGTCCTGAACCCACTGAGTAACAACAGGTTGCTCGTGCTGCTTTCTAAAGCTGCTTAATTAATTTCTCTAAAGACGCAGGAGTGAGCTGCATGACACCCCAGATGTGGGCTTGGAAACGCCAGCAAACACAACACCTCTGCCATGTCACTCACATTCCAGGTGATCTGGGGATAACGCTCTGGAGAGGCCCTGGCAAACATCTTTCTGGAGCTCTTTGATCTCGTCACAGAGAGCAAGGTGTGTCCACGGATTCTTCTGAAGGCAAGGTTTAGCTAATTGCTCTTGCACAATTTCTGGTTTGTCCTCTGTGTGGCAAGTAGTTATTTCCACGCCTAGCGCAGCAAGGGACAGTGTGTCACCTGTCATGTCTCCAGCTCTTTCAATAGCTACAAGGCGCTGTGCTCATGGGAATCATTAAACTTCTGCTGTGTGGTACCACGGAAATAACATCTCAAAACAATTAGCCACAGCCCCATGTTGATTTAAGATAATGCAACACAGTCAATGTTTTCCTTGTGCTTTCTGCAGGGGTGGACAGGACCTGGCTGACTGCGCTCGTTGTGCCGCATCCTGTTCTCACGTCACTTGCAAAACCTCGTGTAGTAACACTCCTGACTCAAAATAGATTCAGTGGCTGCGACTCAAAAAGAAGACTCTCACTCCTGGCACACAGCTTCAGAAGGAAGAAGAAATTCTGTTATTGCAGTGGGTTTTTCTGGTTGTACCATAAGTTTAACTTCTTCAGAATCAGACGTGCAAACCCAGCTCCAAAGGAGGAGTGGCTTCAGAGGGATAAATACGCAAGGGAGTAGTTGGAAGGGGCTAAATGAAACTCTGCCTCCTTCACTGGCCACCAGAAAATGTGTGAACAAAGGGTTTTAGAACCAGGACAAGCCTACAAATGTTCTAAACCTACAAATTCTCTGCCCTTTCAGTGCATCAGTGGGTTAGGAATTGCTTAAGCTGAATGTCACACCTCAGGGACCATGTAAATAAACCAGCCATGTGCCATCTCCTGTGAGTTTCTCCAGTCCCCCCACGAAATTTCTCTCACTAGATGCCAGTGTTTTCCACCATGCTGGGAATATCTGGGTGAGGCTGTAAAAGACCAAAAAAGAGCTGTTGTCTTAACTGTATAAACTTGTGTGTTTGTTTGTAAATGGGTGAAGCTCAAATGAAGAGCTATTAATTCTCCTGTCACAAAGCAGGGTGTAATGGCAAAGGCAAACTCCAATAATGAACTCCCTTTTTAAGTGACCACAGAAGACCATGGCAGTGATGAGTTCTCGACTACCTGTCATATAAAATGGGAAGCAAATGAGCAGATATCGCCTGTAATTCTCACTTGGGGTAGCAGCACAGAAGGTTTTTGTATCATCCTGCCTACCTTTTTCAGATTACTAGGAATCAAACAAGCTTTCAGCCCTAAGAGGTTGAAGAAAAATCAAATCTGGCAGAAGTAGCATTGGCTGTGTATTGCAAGTATGAGAGGGGAGGAAAGTGAGGCTTCACATCAAGTTTGCCCTGATATATATTGTAAGACAGCTGCTGGAAGAGAGAGTTGACGTTAGCAAAGATTTCCTAAATTTGGGTGCATTTAGTTATGGGAACATCAAAAAGGCATTAGGCACATGGTCTTTCCAGCAGGTGGACAAGAATGCAAATTATTGCAAGACACCAGATTTCTAGTGGTAATGAAACTTTCATTACAATGATAAAAAAGGACAAAAAAATCTCTGATAATATTAGGTGATATCATTCTTACTAATTTTTTATTGTGTGGTTGAGAGAAAATGTAGTTCAGATAGCCTTACACCAATAATGATGTTCAGGGAACAATATTCTGCCACTAACAAGATCTGCAAGCACAGAAAGTTCCAAGTGTTCTTGACCTAGGATGACAATTATCTCTTGCAAATGGGTCTGCAGCTGAGCTCTCATGTGATTTAATTTCTGCAGAGGGTCGTGGTCCTCCTTCAGCCTACATTTTCAAACCAGCCATGTACTGGCAGGCATAATATAATTTCTGAAAATTGAAGAAATGGAAAGCATGCTAATGTCACAGACGACTCTTTTGAACTGAGCAACTTAAAAAGTTGTTCAGCAACCCATGACCTTTTCCTCCTCCCCTGCTACAGGTTGTTGCCACCTTCATCAGTGACAAAACATTTCACTGACAGCGGTTTGTCAGCGTTGGTGCGAGCTGAACATCAACAGTGCTTTGCATGCTTACATAACTATATTTATAATGAAAGTCTGGTTGTCTGAGTCTCATAATAAACCTGGCAGGATGGTGCCTACTGTCTTTGAAGAGGCAGAGACTCTGGAAGTGACTGAAACGCGACCACAAAACCTGTGTTTGTGTGTGCAGACCAACCACGAGCTGGCAGCGGAGCTGCCTTTGAACCAGAGCCTTTGGGCAGCACTTGGAGAGAGGTTCTCTGAGAAAACCCCTCGAAGGGTCTCTGTTCCAAAGGTGAGAGGCAGAAAAATCATCACAGTTCATGCTGAAACTCCTCTGGAAAATTCTCTAGAGGAGAACTAAAACTTTCCCAGTTGGCTGAGAAAGAAGCAGGAGGGCAAAGGAGGTTCCTTATTTCTGGGGGAAGGGGGAGGGGGGGTGAATTTTAATTTTCAAACCTTTCTCAGTGGCATTATTGAAGAGTTCCAGTAGAATTCAACCACATCCTAAAGAGACCTGGTGTCTTTGTGGTGCAGGGGAGTGCAAGGAGCTCCGAGGGGTTAGAAAAGAGGCACTGCTGGCTCCTTGCAGCAGCTGATGTGACAAAGAGGACTGGGAATTCCAGCACAGATTCCGCTTGAAGGGGGAGTCACTCCCAGAGCCAGGAGGGAGGGCCTTAACTCCCGGACAAATTAATTACAGTTAGCAATTAATTTAGCCCTAGTGTGCAGTAATCTCCAGCTGTACGCAGCGCAGATGCAAATCAGCACACAAAGCTGGTGATGCAAGAGCTGTTTGTTTACAAGAGTAGAAAACCAATTGACTTTTCATCCTGTTGGGTTTCAGAGTGCAAAGCAGAACCTGTGAGGTTCCAGCCTTCACTCCTCTGCAAATCAAATATTGAATATAACATGCCCATGGGTATATCAGTGTTTTTCTCCATCTCAGGGATAAGGGTTACCAGAAACTTTAAGATGTCCGGCACCCCATGTTTCATTTTGCAAAAGAAAATTCCAAATAACATAATACCAAAGTTGTTGGAAAAAACCTTCATAAAAATATTTGGGGGTTGGATTTTTTGTTGCTGCTTGTTTGATTGGTTTCTCAAGAATCCAATAAATGAAAACACTTGTTCTGAAATGTGCCTACAGAAACCTTCACAAGAATTTGGGTTTCCTTGACATTCCCATTTTCAATGGAGTCTAGATCCAATTCTAGGCCACAAAATCCAGAAAACACTGCTTTCATGCTTTTTGGTAGAGGGAAAGTAACATAAAATGGCTCCTATTCAGCTGTCATGGGAATTGTCTTTTGTTCTAAAAGCATTAAATTCTCAGGAAAAAAAATACTAAATTTTCCGTGGAAAGTGAGCATGCTGTTTGGGGACCAGAAATAAGACTTGAAAGTCAAATTTTCCTCTCAGACAGTTTCCATCAATAGTTTTCTGTCAGTCCTCATAAAAGCTGAAGACACCTCTCAGCGCACTTTTATCAGATTTCATTGTTTTCATGTCCTTAAAATGCATTTCTTCAGGGTGAAGAAACACAGAAAGACCAGAGGGGTGAAAAATAAGAGTGTGTGGCACAGAACTGGTGGCAGAGATAAGAGACTGGGAAAATGATTTGTTTCCTTTACAGCTTGGTTTTGTGACAACAAACTCTCAGTCAATTGGCTCGAGTAACACATAATAAGGTAGGAGAATAATGCTGAAATTGTCACTTCACTGCCATTCCTTTCCATCTTTTGCCTGGGGCAATGGATGTTGAAATCTGCCTGGGTCCATCACTGCCATTCACCGTGGGTTTCTGCACTGATTACACTTGCCACAGCTCCCCCTCCAAGTCACATCAGACTTTCAGATTCACGTCCAAACCTTGAGTTCATCCTCTGTTCCCACTGCACTGAGGTTCAAGGAAGGGGGGAAGGAAAGAATAGAGAGCAAAACAGAGGAAGAGAGAGGAAGAATTAATAAAAAGGAGAGGGAGCAAGCAAAAAAAGCAAGACAGTGAGAAAGAAAGGCAAGGCAAGAGCTTGAGCAAGGAAGAAAACGAGTGAAAGAAAGAAGGAAATAAATAAAAGGAAAGAAGAACTAAACATAGAGGGCCAAAGTGGTCCCCTGTGTCTTGCTTTCAATGGAATTTCTTTGGAAAGTCATTTAGCCCAAAGGGTAATAGCAGTAGATTCTCACAATGTCTTGATGGACTGGTGTGAATGATTCATAGCTTGACTTTTTCCAGCGTATTTCATAAGATTTACACACTGGGCAACCCCAGAATTAACTTTGAAGTGGACCTTAGTTTTCCTGGCCTCTGAATTAGATCAGAGCAATGACTTATTCTGGTGGGGACAAGAGTGATTTTGGGCTTGTTTTTCCTTTTTCACCGATACAGAACTGGAGCCTTTATGCTTTGCAGGCCCAGCTGGTGAAGCTTTGTTAGAACTGTTTGTAAACAGCTCCACACACTAAACACGGCTTTGTTCCTTTGCTGAGCACTCGGGGCACATAAACGTAAATAAAATAAAGCTCTCACTGTCTCATGTGAGCCCAAGTTCGAGGACCTGCCCTCCCAGCCCTGGAAGCCTGATTTGCAATGCTGCAGTGAGTTAATGAGAGAAGGCTCCTCTGTGTGAGCTGCAAGATCAGACAGGGGAGCTGTGGCACAAGCACACGCGGAGCAGCAATGAATGTCTTTAAAAGCATGGATTAGGCTCCAAGTTTTTTCTGCTTTCACTGCCTGAAATCATCCTAAAGCCTATCTGGCTGAGAATGGGGTATGGCCAGTGCTTTCCATCTAGGATCTGCTCTAGCAGTGGATCAAATCCACCGCGTGGCATTTGGCTCTGCATTTATTGTCACCTTCCACAAGCTTTGGCTTTCCTGGCATTGGGCACTACTGATGTCCAACATTCCTGCCCAAAAAAAAAGAGGTTCATTTCATGGCAGTGCCCCAGGAAGCCTGACCTGGTGCTTCCAGGACATGGAGAATTTGAATACTCATTTCACCAACGCACAGCCTGCCATTCCCAGCCAGTTGCTGAGCAGCTGTAAAGCTAAAAACAACAACAAAAAAAAAAGGTTGGTTCTTGATGACACATCCTTGATTCAGCTGGTCTTGGGAAAAAAAAAAAAAGGCAGGAGTTTTCTTTGCCTAAACCTGCCAGTGGAAATCTGACACGGTTTGGTGGTTAGCAATGAAACGCTTTATTAAACTTCAATCGCTCTTTGAAACTGAATGGTTTCGATTGCCACACGAAATGAAACTGCTGTCGTTTGCTCACTGCTGGCATGTTGGCTAGACAACCCACTGAAAAACCCACTGTAGCTGCAGAGAACAGATAGCGCTGTGTTCCTAACTAGATAATGTGGCAGTAGCCCGATTTCCACCTCAAACAAGCACCTGCCTCTCCCACTGTCTCCTGCGTTCAACCTGAGAACAAAAATTCACAGATAAATTCACAAAGCTCCCAAACTAATCTGTTGTCTTGCCTAACAGCAGAACAGGAGGTGCCCAAACAGAAATGCTCTCCTGCCTCTCTCTCCCCCTTTTTCCAGTGAAAGCTAGGCAGAGCCCTCTTTGCTAATATGTAATAATTTGTCCTGAAAAGCCTACTGAAAAAGCGTTAAATATCCTCTTCAGGGAATACTTTTTTTTTTTTTCCCACAGAAGTCATCTTCCATTTAATGACTTTTTTTTTTGTCTGCCACAACATTGCACCAACACCTGCCTACAACCAGGCACTCCACATTAAGAAAAAAAATTGATCACCACATACATTGAAAATGTCAATCAGTGTGAAGGGTCAGAAAGGCAGAAAACATGTAAAATGCTGGATAACTGAGATAACTGTGAGGTCAACAGAAGCCAGGGCCATGCCAAGAATTTTGGAGCCACATCTGGTCACACATTTGTTGAATAGGTCTGTGTGCCCAGATGCCCTGGCAAGAGCCTTTCCGAGAGAATGCTGAGCACCTGGTATGAAAAAAACCCGAGGTTCAACAGTTGTTGTGTGGTGCCATCAAACCCTTCAGCACCTGGAAGCTCTGCTGAGGCTGGTGTGCCTGACAGGAGGCAGCATGGCAGGGACAGCTTCACAATTCCCATCTCCTGTACTGTCTGGAGTTTGCTTTGTTGCAAAATGTGCCACTGACAAAAGCTTTATTACAGGTCCGTGAGACAAAGACGGCAGTTTTACAGCCAGCCAACTGCTTTTGTCTGTGATTTGACACCAATTACAGCTTCTTGCCCTATTTTCTGCCTCTCAGACAGTTTTTGAACTGTGGCATTGTCTTATGTTTCATCTTTCCACTACTCAGTTTCCTCATTAGTCTCTTGAAATGTGCTGAGAGCTGGGATAATTATGATGCTGCTGAGTCCTTCTTTCAGCTGCAGAAGGGCATTAAAGGACTGAAAGGGAATGAAATTCCTCCCAGGGAAATCTGTGCTGATTTGTCCCTGTCATACTCTGGTTATATGAATGGGGAAATCCCTAAGTGAAAATATATATTTTTGGGTATGAGTACCAAAGCAAAGGTCTGAAAGGCTTCATCTACACAGAGGCAGAAAAACTATTTGACAAAAAAATAGAGGAATGTTTTTGCTTGCAATTGATAGTTGGTGCAGCAAAGTCTGTCAAATTTTATTATTAAATTAACCTTTAAATATTTTGGGGAGTTTTTTCAGATTTCAGTCCAGATGCAGAACAGTCTTATGAAACCAGTTTCTTTCAGAAGACTTTGCCACACTGGGGCAAGAAGAACATATTCCTGCAACATGGCATCTCTCCAAAACTGACTTAGCTGTATTCCATAAAGAAAACAAGAGAAGAAAATGGAAGAATCTGGAGTTGAATTTTAGGCTCTTTTCTACTCAAGAGGGTTCTAGCAGGAAATTTTGCAGTAATTGATTTGAACTCTATTGAGGAGTACTGGAATTCAACAAAACCAAAAACCAACACTTCCAGCTGATCAAGGTTACTTTATCCTGTACCCTAAAGAAAACTTTGATTTAAATACCAATTGGGCTGACCATCAATTACTCAGAATTAAAATAAAATTTAGAAAAAAAAACAGGAGTCAGGATCACCTGGACTGTGTATGAACCTGTGTTTCTCACATACCCAGCTCTGGAATTAGGCTCATAAGGAATCCCTGCTCAGTCACTTTGGAGCCAGCTCTGGGATTTGGTAGGGGCTGCTCAAGACTAAACAGTTCCAGTGAGACCCTTTGGGCTCATCAATCAGCCTTTTACAGTGAAATGTTTTTCATCAGTTCAGTTCCAATCAGCTGTAATAACCTACAGAGAAGGAGAGATTAAAGCCCTGCAACTCAACAAAACAACTGTCAGTATTTTTAAAAATACTTACATTAACAAATGTTAGTGGGACACTTTCAGAAGGAAATATTTCTGCAAAGGACACGAAATCATGACTGCAGCTAAAGCAGGATGATTGGTCTAAACAGAGTTTCATTCCCTGTTCTTGGCAGGATGTGTGCTGATGGCTGTAATTTAATTCTGGACCCAAATCAAGGCAACTCATTATGATACATCTGCTGAGTTTTGAGTATGCGTGGAGCAAGCATGTGTGCTTTCCTGAAAGCTTTTCCTAGAAGCAAAATGCACTGCAAAGATTTACACATCTGTTGTGTCATCTTTTGACATGGCTGATGAAAATCAAGGCATAGCCCCACGCAGGAATTTTGGTTGGGGGATATGCACTGGCAGAAGGGAAGAGAAAATATTGACAACTTCCATGGTGAATTGTTGAGCAATATTTGCCAGATAGTAATTTTCAGTCACAAATACATTTATTTTTAAAATGGCTTGAAAGTTGTTTCTTCTTTTTCTCTATTGACTAATTACATTCTTTGTATGATGGAAATGGTGGATGGGTGGCATGCGTGAGCTCTTGAATCTTCTGATGTGAACCAACAATGCAGATTTGCAAGTGTTCCCTTTTCTTGGGAGTTTTGTTGTTGTTTCCTTGATTATCCGTGGTGGTAGCAGCAGTGTGGCAGTGACCTAGACAACAGCAAAGAAAGGACATTATTGTGCCCAGCCTATCATTACCTGCCGATTGCTTTTACTCCACAGTGAGGAAGCCCATTTAAACATCAGCTTCAGGCTATCTTAGCAGGAATTAAGAATACTAATTAGACACAGCCATGTGTTCTCAGTTTAAAGAATTCAATAGTCAAAAATGTAGAATCAGAAAACAATGAAAAGGCTTTTTTTTTTTTTTTTTTTCCCAAAAATGTAGTGTCCTGCAGAGGAAGGAGATCATAGCTTTTACCGAGTCCAGTCATAATACCCTTGGAGAAGCAATGCTTTGTGGAAGCTTTGTGAGTAGGACCTGCTGAATACATAATTTCCTGCAAGGTGATGTTGTTCTCCTGCATTTTGCATCATCATTTCCTGAGCCACAATTTAATTGCCCTTGGAAATGGATCCTGGCTTTGATGGAGGACACATCTCCCGAGGTGCAGGTCCAACACATGATGGCCAGGGCAAGCAGGGTGCCAGACAAGTGTGAAGGCACCAGGAAAAGGATTTGGCAATCAACAGAAAATGGGCAATTAGGGAGTGCTGGTGGATGCTACCTCACTCTCCTCCACGTGGTGTTAGGAGGGCTACAGTCCTAACACGCTTCTGTGGCTATTGCTGCAAGATTTAAATCAGTTTGTCGTTCGTATTCCCTCAGATGAAGGATGGGCAGAGCCCTGGTGGTGGAAGGATTCCAAAGGCAGTCATGTTAGGATTTCTTCCTTCCTTGTCTTTGTGTACCTTGCAGAGAAAATTAATATTAAATGTTCAGTACAAGACAGAAAGCCACCACCCAGGTGGGCTCAAACAAATCTTCAAATGCTGGAGATTTCCAGTGCAAGTGGAGGGCAACCTGCAAAGGTAAAACCTGGCCTCAGTCTGGCTTGATTTCCCTCTTCATGGTGTTTCTTAAACTGCAGTAAACAAAGCATTGATGCGACAGGGTGTAAATTCCTGTGTCCTTCAACAGCTGCTGTTACTGTTCCCAGCACGAGTTTGGTTACATCAGCACATTTCCCCGGGCAAAAATACAATAACAAAACGAATGTACATGCATTTCTGTAAACAAACACACACACACGCATGAATCCGAACGTGTTAGCCGTTGTGTAGGAATGTATTTCTCTCAATTAGCCTTTAACCACGCTGGGGATGAAGTGATGGATCTGACAGGAGCGTCTTGTGTGTGCTTCAGTGCTGACTGTTCCTCTGGTGGTGGAAAACCTCCAGAGCAAACACTGCCAGGGAAATGGTTGCCTTGCATCCTCCTGAGGAGAAAAGACAAGGAAAGGTGTCTGTTACCTCTTAAATATCAAGCAGACAGACTTTTTTTTTTTTTTTCCTCCCCCTGTCTTTTCTTACCGAGGAAAGGAATCCCACCTTCACTGAGCCCTTCAGCTTTCTGTTTGCTAGGTCATTTTACGTTGCATCATAGTGCATTAATCTCCAGGATTTAACGGCGGGGTTTCCTTTCAGGATAGGTGGTAGCTCCTGCCCGTTTGAATAATTCCTCACTTATTTCCTTTCCACATTTTTTCCTGCGTTGCACGGCACATCTGTCCCTTCGTATCTGAAGGAAAGAGCCATTTCTCACTCTGCTTTCACGGACAGAAGGATGTTTGGCACCAGAAAATAAGAAGGCGGGCTGGGGGTGCCACATCGACGTGGAACACGGCCGCAATTCAACGCGATGAAGTCGAAGGCTGTTTTTCCTCACCCGGAGGAAGGAAGGAAACAGTCTGGAGGCACAAGGTTTGGGAAGACAAGGCATTCCTCGGCTGATGTTCCACAGCTCACTGCTTCATTCACAAAAGGCATTTTTCCTCAGTGCCACTACAAAGCGAAGGGGCAGAGGAAAGATCCAGTTCCTCAGACATTTAAAGCTCATCATTTACTGCTCAGACATTCCTACTGCCTTCTGAGTCAGCCTTACACCCATTTTGCAGTGCAGGACTGACCATTATGCAGAAATTACCAGGTTCTTCAGCCTCAGGAGACTGAGAACAATTTAGCTGCATTAGCACGTTATTTTCCCCTCTGTAATTAGCTCTGCTGTGCTGACACCGAAGAACATCCACTTGCCAAGGAAGAACAGTTCTCTAAATATGTTTGCAGAGAACTCATTCCTCTTCCGCTCTGCAGTGAAATTCAGTATTTTTGCGCTGCTTTTCTTCTGAACACTTCCACTCTCAAGACAGAGGACAAGGGGGAATCATATCTCCTGTTTACAGGCTTTCTGTGGTGCCTTAAAATATCCTTGTCATCCTTCAGGTTGGTGCATACTGTGATGAAACAAGCAACAGTATTTTGTTAGCAGAAGGATTCGAGCCATTAACCACCTCACTCCATAATCTGGGGGGTATAGATTTGCAAAGCAGGCTGAGGGCAGGCTGGGTTTGCAACGAGCTCTGAAGGTGCCAGCAGAAAACCTGTTTCCCTGGAAATTAATTCTGAGAAATGCTGGCTTTTCATCCCATTGCTCATGCAGTACTGCCATCTCGCGGTCCTCTCTGCTGCAGCTCTGCTTTGACAGCAAAAAAAACAGCAGGAAGAGCCTGCTAATCCCAGCAGAAATAGTTTATGCCGTTTAACTGTGATCCTGCCAAGTGCCTACCTGGATGCATGAGCAGGCTCTGTTTAGGTCACCTGCCAAAGCCTGTGGGAAGAAGATTTAGAGCAGAAAAGGATCCTGCAAACACATGAATTTAGGGAACTTCCAAAAGGAAATTCACCTTGCAAAGGCAACAGCTGAGCTGTATTTTCAAACAGAAAACAAACAATAACAATGAATTACTGACTTCACCTTAAAAAAAAAAAAAAAAACAACAACAACAAAAAACCAGAAAAACCCAAAACCAAAATTCAAAAGCAAAAATAAAATGGCAATAGAAGCGTGGTTGGATTAGGAAGGGGGCACAAAAGCAATTAAAAAACTGTTGCAGTAAGTGCTTTGTGAACAGCCTGACTGATTCTTAGTTTAGCATTCTCCTCCATCCCCAAAGACCCACAAGCTGTAAAAGCCTGGTCCCCAAAGACTCCACTGCTAAGTATTCTAGAAGCATGGAATGCCCCCAGCGAGCTGCTAGGAGATGTAATGAAATTTGAACTGCTTGGGATCATTCCCTGGCAAACACACCGAGGGAGCTACGGTTGTAATTCCACAGGTTCATGAATCACCTGCTGAAATCAATGGGGCAACGAACCTGCTCAGGATTACACATGTGCTGACGTCTCTCCCTGAGTCAAGGCTGTATGGTGGAGAATAAATTACCCAGCCAGGCACTACTGACGTATCAAGGAAGATGTAAGTTTGAGATTGGGGCATCTTGATTGCCCTAAGATGCTGAAGGTGCTGTTGGACAATACACAAATAATCCACTAAAAATCTTTTCATCTCCCGGGCTGGTCTGTGAGTTGTTGACATCAGAGTGTTGCTGTGCAAATATCATTTGAGGCTGAGACACGATCTCTGTTAACAGATACAGAGGATAAACTAGTGCCCATACCTGACTGGTGACCCCCAAACGATGCTCAATCAGTGCTGGTGCTTGGGCTGTTCTGTACGGGCTAAATTTTGTTCGCCGTCATCAAAAAATTCTGGAGCGCATCGCCACGCTTCCACCAAAGCTGATTGCTCATTTTGCATTCCTCTGAACACAAAACTCAGGTGATTTTTATCAATGACCATTGTCGTGGGTGATACAAACCTTGTAGTTTTGCAGTTTATGGAGATTTTTAGAAAGAAAAACTCCTTTCTGACTCACACTCCCCTTTTCAATCGGCTGAGAAGGCTTCGAAGTTTAATAGCAATGCAATGGCAAAAAAAGTGCCTGAGCTCTAGGCTTGAAACAGTATTTTGACCTGAGGGGTCGGGTTTCCTTTTTGTCTATTGGTCAAGTGACTTGCCATTTACTGCTTCTCATGTAACAAAAGCTGCTTTCTGAGCCACACAGCCATCACTGCACTGAACACTTATTTTGCTGCAGGTAGGAAGTCAAGTTTAAGGACTTAGTATCTCGCAGTAAATGCCATCTGAGTCGTCTGTGCTCCCACAAAGAGGTTTTTTTCCAGTTTCTTACCATAATGTTATATTTCCCTCAACAATTTGCAGATTAAGGACACGTTTTCCTCTGGCTCTGAAGCAGAGAACACTCAGTGAAGAAAAGGCAAGTCTGTAATTTCACATTGAAATGTCAAGGTGCTCTGGAGCTGGACATTTCTCTTTTTTTTTTTTTCTGTTCTCACATACTTTATTCAGTTCACATTGTCCCTTTTTAGGAAATTAGGTGAGTGCCCAGAATGTGTGTTGACTTTTCAGTTTCATTTTGGACCACTGCAGCCACTTGAATCATCTGTGGGCTTAATGAACCATCTCCTCCAGCCAGGAGTCAAATGTCAGCTACAACAAATGAGAAATACTGAGCCTGGGGATCAGAAAAATGCTGCATGACCTATTTCTTAGGTTTTTCCTCGATGAAAAAACTTTGGGTTACCAACTAAGAAATTAGCCTGCCCACATGTGCTGAGCTCCAAAAGGCCATCAGAAAGAGTCAAGCTCTGTCTCAAGAGGTCTGCCTGTGAAAGCAAAGGCTGAGGAAACAAAATCTCTCCCCCAGAATGTGGAAGGATGTTCTGTAGCCCATGACATGCTCCATCATGACCAAACTGAGCTGACTCTGCAAGAAACTTCAGCCTGAGTGACTCTCGTGTACATGGCATCCTCCAAAGGACAGTATTCCCCTGCAATAAACAATTACCAAACACAGAAGCCAGGCACCTTCAGTTTGTAGGAGTGGCACTTCTCAGAGCACCCAGACGGATGTTTCAAAAGCATTTCAGCATGCCAAAATTTTACCAGGAGCCCTTGTGAATGGAACACTTGTGAATGGGTGTCGCATTTTCCCCTTGAAACTGTAAATCACAATAATCCCTTCCCCTGGCAGGTAGGTGATGCCAGAGCCGTACAGCCTCGGATTGCAGAAGAGCTGCTCTTATTAAAATACAAAACAAAACAAAACAAAACAAAAAACACACCCAGGGAGTGTCTGGGGGAGAGGTGAAATGAGTCACTGGAACCACAGCGAGGTCCTTCCTGCCGTTCAAGCCTGATGGGTCAAATGCAGGAGATACAAAATTTGAGGGGGAAATTGAAAAAAAAATATTGTCGTGAGGCAAAAACACACTGATCATTGCAATTTTGTTCGGAGTTGCAAAAATAAATTTTAATTCCAGCCATAATAACAGCTATTAGTGTTTATGATGACTGAAATTTAGAGTCATTACTGCATTTGGGCATACTTGAATAAAATTAATATCTACAGTTGCTTTCTATGTCATGTGTTGAAGAGGGAGTGCTTTGTTCTCCCCTGATTTTCGTACGTTCCACAGTTTCTACCTTACGCTTTGCTGGAGGAGATGAAGGGATTGATTTACAAGACATAACTTGCCAAGATTTACAGAGACAAAAGAAACTGAGCTAATTATAAGGGCTTTGAAGATAATTCGAATAAATCGTCAAACCTGGGATATCAGGGGGTAATGGCAAGCTGGAAATATCCAGCAAAACCCTGAGGCCATCTGAAACTTGATACCCCACTCAGAATTCTGCTGCTGGCCTCACCTGGAGGTAACTTCGGGCGTCATTAAAACACTCCAGGTCTCACCACGTCCTCGAAGCAGGGATGGAAACCCAACCGTCACGTTTTCGAATCCGCCCGCAACCCAGCCTTTCACTCCTCTTTCAGCTCCAGCAGGTATCACCGTTGTGCAATGGATTTATCTAATCAAACCTGTTCAGCACACGCTTCTGTTGCACTCATGTGGGAAGGCGCCAGGTGATCTCAGCGGGTTCTGGGCACGTTGGGATGAAGCACCCCTGACTCACGCCTTATAAATGATATATTTTTTTTTTTTATGCTTTCAGCTCGCTGGGAGCACAACCTCTTGGGGAAGTTTAGCCAAAGTTTGTCAAGTGTGGCTACTGGAAGTGCAGCTGCCTTAGAGGAAGGGGTGTGACTTCAGGGAATGTTGCACAGCTCCAGATCACGGCGCAGGCTGCAGAAGAAGCACTTACTTGTTGCTTCTGGAAAAGAGTGAAATCACGTTTTCAGGAGGGACTGGAAGATGCCTGTTTGGCTGGATAAAAAAGTCGTGGGAAGGAAACCCACAGACTATGTGCCATTAGACGGGCTGGTGTCTGCTGTGTGGAAATTCTGACAGTAGGCTGCCCTCAGCATCTAGGGAAGAAAACGAGTGTTTTATTCACTTCTAAAACTTGATAAGATATTCAGAAAATAACTGTTGCAAATTTCATATTTTATAAAAGATTGTGTGTAAAATTTGGGGGGAATTTTTATCAATTTGTATACTCTTTTCCCAAGCAGCAAGCAAGAGGACAAGAGGAGATAAGCCCAAGCTATGACTGAGGAGGTTTAGATTAGACATCAGGAAAAGATTCTTCACTGAAAGGTTGGTCAAGCACTGGAAAAGGTTTCCCAGTCACTGTTCCTGGAGGGATTTAAAAGACATGTAGATGTGGCACTTGGGGACATGGGTTAGTGGTGGCCTTGGCAGTGCTGGGTTAATGGTGGGATTTGATGATCCCAAGAGTATTTTCCAGCTGAAATAATTTCATGGTTCCGTGGTTCTACACACAGATTGATGGATACACATAAGGGTAATCACATTTTTTGGCTGACTGCATCTCTGAAACAGAAATTGCAAAATTATGAAATGCCACAATATCTGTACAGAGCACCTAAACTTTAAAAGCTGATATGGATGTGATGAATGAATCAGTTCACAGCAAACAAATTATTAGACATGACTGTACTGTACCCACCTTTAGAGTATTACAAGAAGTAAATCTTTCAGAGAAATACCTAGAGATATGTGTGATAAAAAAGAAAAAGAAAAATAGAGATGTAATGATTCATAAAAATAAATCCAGGTGTTTCCTTAGATCTTCTCTTTTTATCTTTATCAGAGAGGACATGAGGAAGCCCAGCGTCAGAAAACATATTTATTTCCTTCAAGATGCTTAAAAAGGCTTCCATAAGGAAAACTTGGAATACAGCGGTTTAACTGAGACCATCCTTTCTTGGAAAAGAGTGCCTCATCAGAGAAGAGAGAATCCTGAGAAAAGCAGGTTTGAGGCCACCTGGAGAACCTGGACATACATAAGCCCACAGTACCATGCAGTGGCCACTCCACTCCCTGCTGTATTTGCAGAGTTATCCCAGTCAAGAAAAGTGCCCATTGAGTGGGGAAAAGGGAACATTGCACCCGTCCCTGAGAAAGGGTAGAAAGGAGCACAAAATTCTTGCCTCTGCATTGGAGATACAGAGGATTGGATGGATGGATGGAT
>VZRR01009523.1:0-12070 GCA_013398015.1 Oreocharis arfaki
CCCGGCGGCGCCGCCCGCCCCGGGCTGCCGCAGCGCCGCGATGGAGACGGCGGAGAAGGAGTGCGGAGCCCTCGGCGGCCTCTTCCAAGCCATCATCAACGACATGAAGGTAGGGGACACCCCCCCCGCACCCCGGTTTTGCTGTCGTGAGAGCGCTCCCCCCGCACCACCCCTCCCATCACCCGGCTTCCCCAGGCAGCCCCCGCGCTGCCGCCGCCGGTGCCGGTCCCGCGGTGTGTACCGGGGCTTCTGCTGCCCAGCCGCGGGATGGGGATTGGAAACCCGCATCGGGTATCGGAGCCCGAACATCAGCCCTGCAGCGAGTATGGGGGTCCCACATCGGCTGTCGGAGCCCGGCACGGCGTGCCAGAGCCCCACATCAGCCCCTTACTGGGCATCGGAGCTCTGCGTTGGGCATCGAAGCCCTGGAGATCGCACCCCCCCATCAGCTCTATATCCACCGCTGAATATTGGAGCTCCATCCTGGGGATTGCAGCCCCACATCATCCCCAGATCCGTCACTGGCTATCGGAGCCCCGTTCTGGGTGTTGCAGCCCTATATCTGCCCTGTTATCCTTCACTGGGTATCGGAGCTTCATGTCGGGCATCGAGGTCTCACACTGGGTGTCAGAGCATGGCAGTGAGTGCCAGAACCCCACATCAACCCCATAATGGGCATCGGGGCCCTGTGCTGGGCATTGGAGCCCATACTGGGGATTCTGGCTCTGTATCAGCCCTGTATGAATCCCCAGGTGCCGGAGCCCCTTCTCGGGTGACACAGACCAGGCATCACTGCCCCTCGCCAGGTACCACTGGCCCCACACCGAGCATTGCCACCCATTTCAGGCATCGCGTTGTCCCTGCCCCCCACCCCGTGCCCAGCCTGGATTTCTGCCGGACCCAGTGGGGTTGACACCAATGGAACAAAAAGGTCTTCCAGCTCCTTGATCCCATTTCCTAATCCGGGGAGAGGATATTGCCTCCACCCTCCCTGGGAGCAGGATGGGGCCATGCTTTAAAAAACCCTTTTTTTTTGTTTGTTTTCATTAAAAAAAATAAATTTAAAATGCTGGGGGGTATTTCTGGCTAGGGGCTGAGTGGGAAGGAGGGGACCAGCCATGTTTCTTCATCTCGGCAGTCCGAAATTCCCACAGCCAGCTCCAGCGCTGGGGTTTAGCCCTAGTCATTTTTGGGAGGCAAAAGCTCTCTTCCTCCTCCTCCTCCTCCTCCTCCTCCTCCTCTTCCCCTCTTCATGCTGCAGACCCGTCCAGACAATGCTGTCATTGCCAAAGCAGGGGAGGGGGGATAAAAAAAAAATAAAAGCCTTGCTGGGAAGGAGATTAACCCCTTCGAGGGGCAGTGGTGGCTCTGCAGCCGGACTCTGGCTCAGGGCCGGGAGAAAAGCTCCAGGGGGAAAATCCCAGCTCTCCCCAGGGCAGCGGGATCCAGGGCTGGTGGGAAACAGCTGCTGGGGTGATCAGCTCTCTTCCCCAAAAGCCTACACCCCAGCCACCCTCTCCAGGCAGCCTGGCTGAGTCCTACACTCCCAGGGGGGAGGTGGGGGAAGCCCCTGCCTCAGTTTCCCCATTCCCCTGCTGAGGCTTCAGAGGGGATAAGCCAGCCCAGAGCTGTCACCTTCCAGTGACATGCCCAGCACCATCCGCATGCGGTTGGACTGGGAACTCCTCGCCCTAAGAGACCGGGCTGGATTCAGTTTCACACCACGTGAAGGTGGGAAAGATGAAAGAAAAATGATGAAAAAGAAGGAAAACCCTACCACAGTATAGCTGGGACTCAGCTCGTGCGCTGCACAGCCCCGGCCAAGTGCCAGTGACACCTGAGGGTGCACTGTCCCCATCTCCCAGCCACGTGGGTGTCCTGGCATGGGCACTAGGGGACAAGTAACTCTCTGCTTGAAGAACTGCCGGCACTGAAGGGCAGTGATGTGCTTATGGTCCTGTGGCTGGGACCCCTGTGCTGGTCACAGGGCAAAGGGACCTTATTTTGGTGGTGGGTGGATTTTTCAGCACCCCTTGGCCTGTGGTGGGGAGGATTTGTTTGTTGGTGACAGCCCTCAAGCTGGCTTCATTCCTGTTGCCTCTCCTCACGTGCTCGGTGTCCCTGAGTGACCTTGGCATGTCCTTGTCCCCATTGTCCTCTTCCTTGTCCTTCTCATGCCTGGCATCACAGGGGGTTTGGGGCATCACAGCCTGCCCAGGGTGGCCAAGGAAGGTGGCCCGGGGACAGTAGCCCAGGAATGGTGGCCCAGCCCTCTGGCAATGAGAGTCCCTGGGGACCCACAACAAGGGGGGCACTGCCACAAGTGGTGTGTGAAGTGGCACCCTCAAACCCTTTCTTTGCTGACTCATGAGGAAATAGTGGCTTTCATGGTCCCCAAAAAACGATGCTGGGCTGGTCCCATGCCCCCTCAGTGCAAACCGTGTCCCCAGGGCTGCCACCAAGCCACAGTGCCCATGGGGATGTGTGGTGATGTACATGTCCCAGCCTGGTGGCTGCCCTAGGGGAGTTTACAGACGCCTGTCACTGCCACTGGATGGCAACACCAGGATGGCACCAGGATTTTGGCACTGGGACAACAGGACCAGGATTGACCTTGCTAGGATAGCAGCACTGGCACGGCTTCACCAGGATGGTGACACCAGAACTGGCCCCACTGGGATGGCTTTGCTGGGACAGTAGCACTGGGACCAGCTTCACTGGAACAGCTTTGGAATGGCCTTGCCAGAATGTTGGCACCTGGATAGCTTCACTGGAATGATGGAACTGGTACTGGCCATGCAAGATTGGCACCGGGATGGCCTTGTCAAGACAGCACCAGGATTAACCTCACCAGGACCACACGGACTGGCCTTGCTGGAATGGTGACACTGGGATAGCCTTGCTGTATGGTGGATCAGGATCAGCCTTGTTGTGATGGCACCAGGATAGCCTTGCTGGGATGGCGCTGCAGCTGGCATTACTGGGAGAGGCCTCACTGGAATGGCACCATCATGGTCTACTGGGACTGGCATCTCTGAGACATCACTGGGACTGGCTTCACTGGGACAGTGCTGAGATAGCCTTGTTGAAACAGTGGCATTGGGATGGCCTTGCTGGGATGGTGGCACTGGGACTGCTGTGGGATGGCCTCACTGGGATGGTGGCACTGGGACTGCCCTGGGATGACTTCACTGGAATGGTTGCACCAGGACAGCCCTGGAATAGCCTCACCACAAGGGCAGTGGGACTGGTCTTGCACAGATGGCCTTGCTGGGATGGCACTGGAGTGGCCTCACTGGGACAGCACTGGGGTGGCCTCCCAAGCACCTGTGCCTTGTCCCTGTCCCCACACAACTGCCCCATTCAGGGCTGGGGGGACCCCAACCTCCCATCCTGCCCTGTTGGTCCTTGGGCTCTGGGAAGGTGAGGTCTGGGGCTCCCAGCTGTGGGGCTGAAGCTCTCCATGATGGTGGGTTTGGCCATCTATTCTTTGGGGGGAAGCTGCAGGTGCTGGGGGTGTCTCCTCTACTGCTGGCCAGGGTCTTAAAGCTTTTCCATTTCATCCCCTCAAATTTCCAGACCTATAATAACCTACCTGGACCCCTGTGAGGAAGAGATCACTCAAAATGTTGAGGTCTCCATGGTCCATAAGTTTGGGTGGCCAGACTGGAAAGGGAAAAAAAACAGGAGGGAAGAGGGTCGTGCTCAGCCTTTATTAGCCACCAGAGAAGCTATTGAGCTGCTCTGTCTCTCTGCACCAGTGAAGGGGGGCCTGCCCTGTCTGGGGAAGCAGTGCAGGGTCAAGGGGCTCTGTCTCTCACCATCACCCTTCCTTCTTGCAGAGCTCCTACCCCATATGGGAAGATTTCAACTCGAAGGCCACGAAGCTGCACTCCCAGCTCAGGTGAGTGGCCAAAGGGGGGTGGGACACGGGGGGCCCCCCTCCTCATTGGCGCATCCCAGTGTGTCCCACACCCACTGAGCTCCTCCCTTGCTCTCTCTGCCCCAGGACCACGGTGCTGGCCGCAGTTGCCTTCCTGGATGCCTTCCAGAAAGTGGCCGACATGGCCACCAACACCCGAGGTAGGGTCCTCTCTCCTTGGGGTGGGTGTCCCCAGGCTTGTCTGGGCAGGGGGACAGGTGGTGAGTGTCCTCTGTGGGGTGTCCCTTGCCCACATTGCTGGGGTGGACTTCAAGCAGCAGCTTCACCATCCACAGAGGGATGTCCAACCTTTTCCCACACTAAGGTGGAGCATGCCCTGGGAAGCAGCATTGGAAAGATGGAGTGGGGAGGGGGAAGGAGGTGGGCACCCACGTGGGTGCTGCTCCTCACCACCCATGGGTGCTTAGCCACATTTTCTGATGGGGCTGGGGCATTCAGGGTGGCTCAGCCCCACGCCGTGGTCCCCTGCACCCATCTCTGCCCCCTGGGATGCACAATCTGCCCTCCTTGTCCCTGGCACTCACCTGGGAAGTTCCCAGGGGGGTCCTGGCTGCTCCAGGGGTCTCCAGGGAAGGGGAATTAGCTGGAGGGAAATTCAGGAGTACAAGCTCAACTGTTTTGGGGAGAAACCCCAGCTCACCAGGGAGGTGACTGAAGAGCCAAGGATGCATGTGGGGTCCCCCATACTGTTGGGGGGGTGAGGGGGAAGGATCCCCGGACCCTCTCCGGGTGCCCGCTGGCAACAAGGAGCCGCTTCCCACCGCTTGGCTTCTGCCAAGCAGATGGTCCCGGGCTGGTTTGCAGACTGGCGGCATCCAGGCCATCTGGAGCCATGCAAGGAGGAGGAGGAGGAGGAGAAGGAGGAGGAGGAGGTGGAGGCAGCAGCTTGAGCCAGGATCAGCTTTGCCTCCAAACCCACTAGCCCACTGCACCAGGGGGATTAGGGCTCCCCCAGCACCCTGCCAGCCCAGGCAGCCAAAGCAAGGGAGAGGCACAGGGACGATGCTGGGGACAGCTGGGGACCAGCACCACAGGAGTCAGCATCACCCTCTAGTGCTGCTATACCTGGAGGGCTTTTTGGGGGGGTGGGAGGCAGAGCAGCAGCATGGGGAAACTGAGGCACTGGGTGGGGGCTGGCTGTTGGCCTTGCGCACAGTGCATGAGAATCGGATTAGGAGCAGCAGGAGCTGGGATAAGAGCATTAGGAGCTGGATTAGGAGACTACCCCAGTGCAGAAGGCCCTGCCCATGGGTTCCCCTATTTCCGTAGCACTGGGGGACTGAGGAGCATCCAAAACTCCTGCAAAAGGGTGGGAGGTGTCTTTGGAGGCTTTTTTAGGGGTGAGAAAGACTGAATGTCACTGCTTAGTTTGCACCCAAGGATTTTTGATTGCTTTTTTCCCTGGGATTTGCCAGCAGCACTGCCACCATGTGGCCATCCTTAGGCTTCAGAGTTAACAGCTGTTTCACCTAAAAAGGATGCTCCTGCTCGCTGCTGCTGGCAAATATCCCCTCCCCCGAGGAATTTGGACTCCCCTTTTATCCACTCGGGATTGTGCCTGGAGGTGTGGGACAGAGCTGACTGCCTGGAACTAAGCCAGGGTACCTCATCCCTTCCCTTCCCTGGACACTCAGTGTCAGATTAAAAGACAATCCAGGAAAAAATGGGAGTGGGTTCACAACCTCCAGAAGAGATATTTAGTTTTCCATGTATCAGTTAGTGGATGATTATTCATTTTTTTTGTGGATTTATCGTGGGAAAAAGCAAGCCACCCCCTCTCTGAAGTGTCCCCCGTGCATCCCAGCACTGATCATCCCTGTCACGAGCCACCCTGTTCCCACTGTACAAACTGGGCTGGGACTGCTGTGGGGGTGTCCCTGCCCCTTGTCAGCAGCGCTTTGCTCCCCACCAGGTGCCACGAGGGACATCGGCTCGGCGCTGACCCGGATGTGCATGCGGCACCGCAGCATCGAGGCCAAGCTCCGGCAGTTCACCAAGTGAGTGGGACCGGGGTCAGCTTTGCCTCCAAACCCACTAGCATCGGTGACACGGCCTGGCCGGGCTCATCCCTTGCTGAAGAAGGAGATGCTGGATGTGGGCTGGGCATGGGATGGGGGAATGGCTCCCCCCTGGCTCCGGCGCTCTCCCACGCTCTCTGCTTCTCTCTCCCTGCTCCAGCGCCCTCATGGAGAGCCTGATAAACCCTTTGCAGGACAGGATTGAGGACTGGAAGAAAACTGCCAACCAGCTGGACAAGGACCATGCAAAAGGTACAGGGGGGACAGGATGGATCCGTGCAGGGTGGCTGCGCTGCTGGGCAGGGGTCCCCTCTGACAGCACTTCTGTGCCCCCAGAGTACAAGCGAGCACGCCATGAGATCAAGAAAAAGTCCTCTGACACCCTCAAGCTCCAGAAAAAGGCTCGCAAAGGTGAGGGGGGGGTCTCCTGGGGGGGTGCTCCCACCAGCCCCTCCGCAGCACCCCCAGCCAGGGCAGGTATCCCGGCTGTGGCACTGCCAGCTGGGGGGTGGGCACTAGGGGGGTCCTGCTGCCCCCCTGCAGAAAGGGAGGTGCCGGCGTGGCCCAGGGGGTGGCGGGGAGGCGGGGCATGCGCCCCAGCCTTCGGCCTCTTTTCACACGTTTTCTCTGTCTCCTTCTCTCTTCCCTCCCCTCCACATCCTTCCTGTAGAGCTACTTGGTAAGTGAACCGCTGCCCCCCACCACCGGCCCCCTCTCTGCTTCCTCATCTACTCCCCCCAGTCTCCCCAGCCTCTGTCTGTCCGTCCATCCATCCGCTCCATGCTCCCACCCTCACCCTGCTTTTAGCTTAGCTTAGCCTGCACCCCACATCCTGAGGCGATGCCAGCCCAACCATGTGGCAGCCCAAGGGGTCCTCTGCTCCCAGGTGCCAGGGATGGGGATGGGGTGCAGAGGAGCCCCCTGCCTAGGGCTGTTGTGGGGTGAGGGTGCTCCTGGACCTTCCAGGGATATGGGCACAGTGGGAGACCTGTGTTACCTGCTGGAATGTGAGGATGGGGTGATGTCCCCAAGCTGGGGGAATGGCCTGGGCTTGGCAGCGGGACCGCCAGCTGACTGGGGAGGGTGTCAGGGGAGCCCAGCGCTGACAGTGCCCCATCTCTCAGGGAAGGGGGACCTGCAGCCCCAGCTGGACAACGCACTGCAGGATGTCAATGACATGTACCTGCTGCTGGAGGAGACAGAGAAGCAGGCGGTCCGCAAAGCCCTCATTGAGGAGCGGGGCCGCTTCTGCACCTTCATCACCTTCCTGCAGCCCGTGGTGGTGAGTGCTGAGGACTGAGAGGGTCGGGGGTTGTTCCTGCTGCCCAGTGGGTGCTGATGCTCCCTCTCGTCTGTCCTCAGAACGGGGAGCTCACCATGCTGGGAGAGATCACCCACCTGCAGGGCATCATCGAGGACCTGGTGGTGCTCACCGCTGAGCCCCACAAGCTGCCCCCTGCCAGTGAGCAGGTCAGCGGGGGTGAGCCAGGGGTCAGGGGAGCGGGGGAGCATCTCTGTAGGGACTTAGACCCCATCTTTCCTGCAGGTGATCAAGGACCTGAAGGGCTCTGACTACAGCTGGTCCTACCAGACACCCCCATCCTCGCCCAGCAGCTCCAGCTCCCGCAAGTCCAGCATGTGCAGGTATGGTGGGGTGGGCTCCACACCCAACCACAGCCAGGAAATCCAGCCCTCTTCGTTAACCACAGTGGGCTAATGATGCTTACAGCCTTTGGGGATGCTCACAAGGTGCATGTCCACCTTCTCATGTCCACATGGGCAAGTGGCTCCTATTAATATGGAGGAACTGGTCTTGGCGCACTGGGCAGGGCTGGTGGACCTATGGGGCAGGATGGGGGCCTGACACATGCCCTGTCCTTTGGGGTTTGGGGACGTTGTGAGCTGTGCATGGGGGTTGGGGGCAAGCATACCCCCTCTGTCATGTCCCCCAGCCTGTTCCCTGCCACCCCAAGAGGAGAAGGGACACCCCAGGAGGACCACATGCCTCAGTTTCCCCAGGTTGTGGTGTGTGGCAGGGCGCTGGCCATCCTGCCACCTCCAAACCTCTGTCTTAAATTCTCTTTTCCTTCCTTTGTCCTCCCCGCCGGCGTGTCCCCGTCCCCCCGGCGCCCCCCCAGCAGCGTTAGCAGTGCCAAGGGTGGCATGGCGTGGCCCGGCGGGGCTCAGACCTGCTCACCCAGTTCCACCTATCGCTACCGCAGCCTGGCGCAGCCCCCCGCCGCCGCCACCCGCCTCTCCAGCGTCTCCTCCCACGACTCCGGCTTCATCTCCCAGGACGCCGCTTATTCCAAGCCGCCTTCCCCCATGCCCTCGGACATCACCAGCCAGGTACGGGGAGGGTGGTCAGTGCTGCCCACCTCCGTGCCTCAGTCTCCCCTGCCATAGAATGGGTGGGTGGTGCTGGGTGCAACACAAGGGTCCAGTGCAGAGGTGATGAGACTCACCCTCAGGAGTATTTCCAGCTGTGTTGACATCACGGGAAATAAATACTGGGAATATTGAGGGTGCCTGCCATACTTGGGCGTATCATGGGCCACACGGCAGAGAAACCCCATCCATTAATTCCCCCAGGGATGGGGTACAGGTATCCCTCTCCCCATGCCAAGGTGTTTCGCAATCACTGCAGCCCCATAATACCCAGTTTGTGCCAGTTGCCCACCAGGCAGCATGGAGCAAAGCTTCCCCTTTATGCTGCACCATTCCCAGTGCCAAGGATGCTCCAGGATCCCCAGGGAGCTGCCGTTCCCACCTATCCATGCTAACCTGACATCACCAACCCAGCAAGGTCCCTGCTCCCCAAAATACCTGTTGGCTCTGCATGGCTTGGGGTGAGAAGGAGGAAGGGTTGGGGCAGTGCATCCTCCCAGTTCCTGACCCTGCTGCCAAGGTTGCATCCTGCTCACCATCCTGCATCCGCCACCAGAGGGGAGGAGGGGCTGGGGGCCTCGCTCAGCCAGGGGAGCTGTGGGTGCTGCTCTAACCAGGGTCATGGCTCTGGCTTTGCTTGCTAACTGCCTCTTCTCTCCCTCTCCGGCTCTCGGCTCGGTACGGCACAGCAGAAGTCCTCCAGCTCGGCGTCCTCAGAGGCCTCCGAAACCTGCCAGTCAGTTAGCGAGTGCAGCTCCCCCACCTCGGTTAGTCCTTGCCATCCCACCAGGGTTGCATTTCACACGTGGTTCCCCCCTCAGTTCATGGGGTTCAGCCCTCAGACCCTCCCTTCCCTTCCTGCATGGGGCAGAGCATCCTGAGCAGCACCCGTGGCTTGACGCGGGGGACATCAGCTTGAGACCTGTCCTGCCCCGCTCCTGGTCCCGGTGTCACCAGCGTGAACTGCATGCCTTGCCCGTTGCAGGACTGGTCCAAGGCCAGCCCCTATGACCAGCCGGTGGTCCCTACCCTGCAGCGGCGCAAGGACCGCGTGGAGCACCTGCGGGAAGCCGAGATGGGCTCTCCTGCTGCCGGGTACCCAGGCATCAGCGGCGAGGATGCTCCCAGGCCCCGGATGTCACCGGCTACAATTGCTGCCAAGGTACCGGCTGTGGCAGGGAGGGCACAGGGGTGGGGGGCTCCTGGGGGCTCCCAAGAGAGGAACCAGGGTGCTGACAGTGCCCCTTGCCCCTTGCAGCATGGGGAGGAGGTGTCCCCTGCCGCCAGTGACCTGGCCATGGTCTTGACCCGTGGGCTGAGCTTGGAGCACCAGAAGAGCAGCCGGGACTCACTGCAGTACTCCAGTGGCTACAGCACGCAGACCACCACCCCCTCCTGCTCCGAGGACACCATCCCTTCTCAAGGTACCGGCACTAGGGGTACCTAGGACCACCTGAAATGACACTTAGAGTGGGGAAGGGGATAACAGAGGCTTTGGTGGTCCTGGGGCACATATGTGTGTGCTCTGGGTGTCATAGCATCGGGCTGTGATCATACTGTGTAGGGGCCAGTGGGGTGCCATAAATAACCACAGCTTTTCCTGGCTATTTGGCTGTTAGCTGGGGCTCAGTGGGTACAGTTGTGCCAGGAAGTGCTGTGACAGGTGATGGTTTGAGGTGATGTGTCTGTGTGCAGAGGCTGAGTACAGGTGGAGATGGTGGCAGATGGTAGGAGATGGCAACAGAGTTGGTAGTAGGAGATCAAATAACCACGTTTGTCATCATGTTGGCATGATGATTGCTGAGCCAGTTATGAGCACACTGACAGTGGAAAATGGCTGTGATCATTTTGTGATGGCTGTGGTTGGGGTGGTTGCAGTGGTGGCAGTTGGGTTTGGCTGTGATTTCAGTGTGATGGTTGGGGTGATTGGGTTGCCTTCCAATGGTTATGTTTGGGTTTGATGGCGGGCATGTTGTGCCAGCAATGATTGGGACAGTAGTGGTTGTGTCACGATCGTGGCAGTTGAATTTGGTTGTTGTTGAGCTGTGGTGGAGGTGGCTGGGCTGGCTTTGATGGCATGGTTGGGCTTGGCAGCGCACTGGCCCCACAGCCACACTGATGGTGCTGCTCCCTCCCCAGGCTCCGACTACGACTGCTACTCGGTGAACGGTGACGTGGAGTGTGACCCCCAGAGTGACTTCGACAAGTCCTCCACCATCCCGCGCAACAGCAACATCGCTCAGAACTACCGGCGGATGATCCAGACCAAGCGTCCTGCCTCGACCGCCGGGCTGCCCACCGGCACCAACCTACCGGCCGGCACCACCCCGGGGGTGGCCACCATCCGCCGCACACCCTCCACCAAGCCCTCGGTCCGCCGTACACTCTCCAATGCTGGCCCCATCCCCATCCGACCCCCCATCGTCCCTGTGAAGACCCCCACGGTGCCCGACTCCCCTGGCTACGCCGGCCCTACACGGGTGGGCAGTGAAGAGTGCGTCTTCTATGCCGACGACGCCTCTCCGAACCCCCTGGATTTTGCCAAAGCTTCGCCCAAGCGGCTGAGCCTTCCCAATACTGCCTGGGGTGGTGGTGCCATGGAGATCTCTGTCTACCCCGGGGCCGGCCAGCACCTCTCCGCTGAGGAAGAGGAGGACCAACAGTTGGCTGCCAACCGGCACAGTTTGGTGGAGAAGATCGGGGAGCTGGTGGCCGGTGCCCACGCCCTGGGGGAAGGCCAGTTCCCCTTCCCCACCGCCCTCGTGGGGTCTGGCCCCGGCGAGGAGACCCCCGCGCCGCCCCCCGCGGCCTCCATGGACCCCCCGGCCGAAGACATGCTGGTGGCCATCCGGCGTGGGGTGCGCCTGCGCAGGACCGTCACCAATGACAGGTCGGCCCCGCGGATATCGTGATGACGCCCCGGCCAGCAGGGACGTGCCCGCCATGGCCTGTGGATCGGGGGCAACCGCTGCGCCTCCCCGGGAGCCCCCCCCCGCCGGCACCCGCTGCCCCATCCCTCCCCGGTGCCCCCTGCTTCCTGCCCCTCTGTCTCCTCCTGCCCTGCCCTCTCCCTACATCCCTCCTTCACTTGCTCTCTCTTTGGCCCTCTTTCTCTTCTTTTTCTCCTTTTCTCCTCTTCTCTTTCCTTTTTTATTTTTTTCTACTTTTTTCTTTTGATTTTTTTTCTTCTTCTGTGTCACTTTTCTTTCTCTTTTCTTATTTTCTTCATTTTCCCATTTTTCTTCTTTTCATTTTCTTTTTTTCTTTTCCTTTTCCTTTCTTTTTAACTCTTTTTCACCTCCCTTCTATTCTCCTCTTTTTCTCCTTTCTTCTTTTTCACCTCTTTCCCTTTGTTTCTCTTCTCCTTTTCCCCTCTCAATTTCCCTCTCCTCTCTTTCTTTCCCTCGGGCGCAGGCGGGTGGCCCCAGCCGCAGCAGGAGAGGTTGGTGCCAGCAGGGCCGTGGCAGCAGCCACGGAGCACCAGGAGCACCAGGAGTGGGGGGCCCTAGCCCCATTCCCCCCAGCTGCCTGCTTGGGGCCAGCACAGCTCAGCCTCATTCAGGGGCAGAAGCGATGGGCTGAGGGTGCCGGGGGGGAAGAAGTGGGGGACATGTGAGAGGGTTGGGGGCTGGGGGTAGAGGCACTGCAGTCCCCTCTGTCCTGGAGGGACACCAGGGTGCAGGGACCGAGGATTCTGAACTTCCTCTTTGCCCTCCCTCAC
>VZRR01009523.1:22042-77535 GCA_013398015.1 Oreocharis arfaki
GGGCGGTGGCCGAGGGCCGGGCGGGGAGAGGGGACCGAGCGACCGCCCCGCATGGCCAGGGGAGAGTCCGGCCCTGCCCCGCCGCGGGTGCTCGGCTGCCCCAGCCGGGTGGGTGTCCCCTGGGTGGGCGGTGAGAGCGGGAGTTGTCCCCAGGGTAGGCAGGTAGCCCAGGCTGGGCTAACCCTCGTGGGTACCTCCCTGCTCGTCGGGGTGCTTTGCTGCCTCAGCTGGGTGTCCCCACTGTGCTCAGCTCATGCAACTGTGTCCCCAGGGTGCTTGGCTCATCCTCCTGGGTCCCTCCCTGCTCCTTGGGGTGCTTCACTGCACCAGCTGGGAGCCCTGGGGGTGCTGGTCTAACTATGGTGAATGCCTCCTCCACTCCTCAGGGTGCTGAGCCATCCCTGCAGGGTGCCTACTCAACCTACTTGGGTGCCCACATGGGCCCTGGGGTGCCCAGCTGGCCACTCTGCACAGCCCTAGGCTCCTCGGGGTGCTCTGCTCTGCCAGCACTGGCACCCCCAGGGTGCTGGGCTCTCCTGGCCAGGTGTCCCAGGGCACTGACTGGGCTGAGCACCCGTGGGCACATTTTGGGACAAGCAAAGTGGCGATCAGTCCAGTGCCTTCCCAGCACACGCCCGGGGGAGGGCTGCACTGCAGCACCAATCTCAGGGGGGCGGAGGGATTCGTGGCTGGCTCCAGGCCAGCAGGACTCTGCTCCCTCTGGCCCAAGCCCACGTCATCCTCTCAGGATGCTTCAGGGCTGAGCTCCTGCCAGGAGCAGGGGACAAGGGACATGGGACATGGGACGTTGTACTCCCCCACATGAAGGTAAAGAGCCCCTTGGAAGAGCCACTGTGTCTGTGTACAGGGCTGCTGAGCATCCAGAGGGTCAGCAGGAAAAATCGGCTATCAAAGAGTGGGTCAGCGCTCCCAGGGAAACGCGTGGGAAGGAATGCACTTCTGCCTGTGAGAGCGCACTGGGATTCCCCTGGCAAGGAGTCAGGGCCACTGCCGTGCTCCTGCCAAGCTTCCCCTAGTCCTGGCCAGTCTTGGGCACGGCCCTTGCCTCCCTCCCAGCACTCGTCTGGGGGCAAGATGCTCAGCTCTAAGCAGGGAAGGAGCTGGTCCAGCTCCTCAGTCAGGTGTCCACAGGGATTTTGCCCGCAGCTGCTGCAGTCACTGGAGGAAGCCATTTAATAGCATTCTCTGCCCACGTACTCATCAGCCTGGCAGCCGGGATGGGGCGAGGAGGAGAAGGGAAAGTGTGGAACTGCGCAGCTCTGTGCTGGGGGCGGTTTGCTCTCCTCGGCTGCTCCGGGCTGGAAACCAGGGCTGGGATGAGCCCAAGGCAAACAGCTCTCAGTGCACGGCCCCGGGAGCTGCGCTCCCACAAGGCGCCAGGACCCGGTCCCCAGTAGCTGCAGGGGGGAACCCTCATTGAGAGAAACCTTCCTTGTCCCAGCGAAGGGGAGCTGGGGGCTCAGCCAGCTCCCCAACCCCCCTGGCTCCTTATGGCTGGGAGTGAGTCCCTCCCAGGCTTTGCCTTGAACTGGAGGCAGGTTATGCACTACGCAACAGGAAGTAAAACCTTATACTTGGAATCAGTTTGGGAACATCTCAAGACGCCCCCTCCCCTGCTTTCACTTTCAGGACACCAGCATGACAAATACCAAGTGTCACTGGAGCTCTGCTGGCAGCACCCTCTGGTCCAAAGCATCACTCCCTCGGGGAGGACAGGGGACAGGGAGCACAGGGTGAGCACCTTAAGTCCATGGCAAGCCAGAAGCTGTACCCCACGAAGCTCAGCTCCCCTTCACCCCTCCCTCGACACAGCTGCCCCCACTCAGGCCCGGGAAGTGAGCACAAAGCCCTTTGCTCCAAAGCCAGACGACAGGTGTGGCTCCACGTACCATGTCAGAGCCAAAGGGTGCAGCCCTGGGTTATAAGCCCCTGCCAACGCAGGCCTTTGATGTAGAGACATGAGGGGAGAGGAGGGTGCAAAGGACAGGGCAGGAGGGTGTGTTTGCCTTCACCTCACACAGTACATGCACCGGAGAGTGTGAAAGCTGTTCAAAGAGAGCACAGGCACCAGGCCAAGGACCACCTGTCTCTCCAAGCCCCAAGTGGGGAGCAGCATCCTTACCAGAACGTCACAAGCTCTCAGACAGATCCCACCAGCAGGAGTAAGCAGGGAGCAACCCAGCAGAACCAGGAAGCACTTGCTGTGTGGGTGCACTCAAACGGGGAGCCTCTGCAGCCAGCTACCAAGCAAGGTAGGGACAAGGACCTTTCCCCAGCCCTCCTGGCAGCCAGCTGCTCCTCCCAGAGCTGCAGCTGCTACCCTGGGCAACACAGGACCCCCAAAGTGCAGCCATCCTCTGGAACGGCTGGAGAAATGACTCATCCCTCTCCACAGCCTGCTCTGTGTGTGTCCCAGGACAGATCAAGCAGCAGGGGACCAGCTCCAGGCAGGGCAGGGGGGCAGCAAGGGGCCTGCAGGAGCACAGGGGCTCAGGGTGTGCACATTTTTGTATTCCTCCTCCTCCTCTCCTGTTCCCGCCAGGTCAGCAGCAGCTGCCACGAAGAAGAGCCCCAGCGCCAGGGTAGTGAAAAAACAGGCTTTTATTCTTCATGTGCTGCTCACAGTCACAGCTTGGAGACACTCTCTTGCCAAAGTTATTATGAAACAAATCAAGTCCCAGACTCAGGCCTCGCTCTTCCCCACCCCCAAGAGAGTCAACATTGTACAAAACTCTATTTACAGGGAAAACAGTCAGAAATGGCAAGTCCAAAAAGCCCCCTTGCAATTCAGAAGAAAACACTCAAGACAAGTGTGACAGTTACACCCTCCACACAGCCAGCTTCCCATTGGCTGCTCCCTGGACTAGTGTAAGCCCAGAGCAGCTCACCACTGGCTACTAAGAGCCTGGTAATCCTGAATCATGCCACAGCTCTTTCCTTTCCTTTCTGAAAAGGCTGGGAAATCACAAACCCTACTTGACCCAGCAAAGACTCAGCTGGATCTGCCCTACAGAACTTTCAGCAAGACACCCTGGGACTCCCCCATCTGAAAGGGAAGACAAGGAGATGGGGCTGAGGGTCAGCTGGCATCCTGCCTTGGGCACTTCCCAAGAGAGAACTGCTCTGGCCAGAAGCCGGAATGTCAGGAGCCTTCACATAGGCAGCAGGATGTGTTGGGAAACCTAATAGCTGATACTGTATTTACTGGAGTCACGTTACTTTGAAATATAAACCAAGAGGACCAAACGAATATTTGAAAAGGGGGGGAAAAAAGCACACATTCCCCCTCCCAACGGTGCCTGGAAAAGCACCCAGAGGAGCCGCGAGCATTTCTGCCCCTGCCAGCTGCTGCTCAGAAAGCGTAGCGCGTGCGGATGTCTTCCAGCTTCTTGGACACCTCGGGTGGGGTCCGGTCCAGCTCCTCGGCCACATTCTTCTGTTTGTTAGGCTCCATGGAGTTGAACTGCTCACACAGGTCCCCATCAATCACGTTCTGGAGGGGCAAGGAGGAGAGAACTGAATCGACACCACACAGAGGCACTGAACCCTGCCTAAACAGGGAAAAAGGGCCACAAACAGTTTGTTCCCAGGAGTTTCTTAATCCTGTCCTGGAAATAAGACCATGCTCGGTGACCTCATCTGCTGAATAGCAGCAGTTAGCATCACATTAACTACCGGCCAGCTGGATTAACGAAACAGAAACCCAAAAGGCCAGGGTGCAGCTGAAGAACCACACAAGGAAAAGGAAAAGAGATCCGCTTGGGTCTGAGCCCTGCACTGGGAAGGGTGGGCAAGGCTGCGAGTGATGACAAAGACAACTTCAATCACATGGGAGCTGTCTTTGAGGCTGCTCATGCTGCAAATTACCCTCAAGCTCATCGAGAACACCACCACCCTCTGCACCTGGAGAGTTTCGTCTGCTGGGACAGTGTTCTGACTGACTCCACACACGTTACTCTGGTAGTAGCTACCACTGGATCCTTCTGGTCATAGCATTTAGCAGTTCACAGCTTTTAACAGTTCCTCAAAAGCAGAAATAGGCAGGAACAGCTGTTTCTGAACTTAGATTTCCCTTTCCAACGGTGGTGGAAAAAACACAACCCAGGGCAGCACTCCGTTTGACCCAGCCACACCAACAGCTACGTAATGCTGCTTCTCCTAGTGAAAAATGGAGATGCTGTGGGAAGTGGAAAAGTGCAGCTACAGCACCTCTCAGCTTGGGTCTTAAGACCAACCCTCAGGAGGCTCATTACAAGAGTTAAGAAACCAAAACAGACATGTATTAAGTGCTAAGTACTGCTCTCCTTACAGAGTGCTGTTCAAGAGCCACCTGCCACAGGCACTACGCAAACCATTACTGACAGTACCCCCCAGTCCTCCCCACTGAACAGCAACTTTGCCTAGTTAAATACAGTAACTTTGCCTTGCTTTTGCCAGCCTCAAGCTGTGCCCCAGAGCAACTCTCTGCACCCCCATGACCAGGTGATCCCACGTGCTCAGGGCCTACCTTCACAGGGAAGTAGTAGGAGCGGAAACTGAGATGATCTCGTCCACAGAGAGGAGGGTGCTCAGACCGTAAGTGCATTTCCACATGCTGGAAGAAGTCATGATCCTGGGGAGATTAAGGATTGATAAGAGAACGGTTTGGTACACATCAGTGCTGCTAGCAAGGCAATGCAATACCCATCAGAAGGTACTCCTGCACTGGCTGAAACACTGCTATTACATGGCCACCTGGGGTTGGATGAGATGATCTTTCAATGTCCCTTCCAATCCAAACCATTCTGTGGTTCTGTGAATACCAGACTGCCAGAGCAGCCCTGCACACAGCAGCCAAGGTCATGGCTACCCCCTCACCACTTCCACCTGGGAAGCACCCCTAGCAGAGCTAAGCAGTCACCCTGGTCAGGATCAGCCTCCCAGGAAATAAGGCACAGAGCAGCTGTGCAGCACGGAGCTGCAGCTCCAACACGGAATGTCTTGGCATCCAATGCTCCAAGAGGCCACAGCAAATGGACAACAGAATACCATCCTCAGGACTTGACACATCACTGCCTGATCAATAGTTCTGAGGCTACACAAAGCAAGCCAAAGGACTCCTCCCTCCTCGGACACTGAACCACCCAAAGCTCCTCGAAAGCAGAGATTCAGAACAGCAGTGCAACAATGAAATCTCTCAACTCTTTATAGAAACAGGAGTCAAACTCCTTTTCCCTTCTGCATCAGAGCCAAAGGCTCTCCTGCAGCTCCGGTTTTCAGGCACTGTGGAGCCCTTCAGGGAATGCAGCACATTAATATACTGGCTGGGGATGGGTGCACAAAAAGCAGCAAGACCACAGCCTGATGCCTGGGCTTGCTTACCTCATGAGAAGTAAAAGGGACCAAGATTCCTATCCCTCCTGATAAGGTGGTATAAACAAGAGATTCAGAGCCTCCTGGAATCAGTGTGGTCTTCTGCAAGGAAAGCACCGTCTCGCCCACGTGATAATTCATAATCACTTCAGCCTGAAAGGCAAGCACAGAAGCATGTTTTTCCTTTAGCTTACATAAAAGCATCAAAGCGCCTGAGAGAGGAAAGCAGAATAAATTCAGCTAGCTCTGAAATGCCTTTCTAGAGAGGAAGTGCCGTCCACCTGCGACCAGATGGCAAAACTCAGCTGGACAAACGGATGCAAGTAATGAGAGAAAGCAGCAAAAGAAAATGAGCTGCTTCCATCAAACACACCAAACAGGCTTCAGCTGTGATTTCAGAAATTTGGCTTGAAGCAACAGTGAAAACAGATCACCCACAGCACAGCAGATTGCGTAGGAGCAGAACTGCCAATACATCTCCTGGACAACATTGCAAAGGGCTTCACAGAAAAGCAATGCATTCTTTTCCTACAATAACCATGTGCTTCCCACGAAGTATTACCTTCTGCGATGCTCCATTAAGCAGGCCCCTGTCCCAGAGAGCTTTGTTGCCTGTGGGATCCTCATCTACCTCATCATTGGTGTTGGGAGGCAATCTCACCTGTGTTGAAAGAGGAAGAAAGAATCAGCAAGCTGCAGAGAAGCAGCACATTATCTCTGGAGAATCCTTGTGCTGTCTGAAAGGCTGCTTTTATGGATTCTGCAAGAACCACTTTATACTTACAGCAGAATCATCCAGGTGCCTCTCCAAAACATTGCCTTTACAGTTACATGACAACAGTAGTATCAAGACCAATAGCCCAGGACTCAGAAACACGGGCAGGGCCTCACAACCAGCCTCTGCTTAGCCTGGCACTTGCAGATCACCCTGGGAGGTACGGTCAAACTGATCTGAAGGTAGTCCACTAAGAAAACAGTTTGATGGATGTGGGGCAGGAAAGCTGAGAAGGACTGATTTGTGTGTGTTGGCCAAATCTTGCAGGCGCAGCATCTGACACGTGCTGAACTCTGCACTCCAAAGCACCCGAGCACGCTTCAGAAAGAGATCAAAGCTCTGCCAGAAAGACCATCTATTCTTTCCTCCTCCCTTGCTGAAATCCAGCCAAGTGGGGAAGTGTTGGCTGACAAAGCCAACTGTGGAGAGGAAGTGACAGAGAAAGCTAAATGCCAGCGATGAGGTTTAGCCAGAAAAAGTAAGAGTGATAACCCTGACTCAAATTCTCATGGGCCGTTTTGCAGTCAGACGCTTCTTTTCAAGGCTTATTGACAGTCAGTTTTGAGGCAATATAAAGTCAAATTACTGGATACCTCAGAAATACGTTTATGACTTGCTGATGCTTTAACTTACTTGCTTCATTTAACAAACTGATAAACTGCAGCCCACTACGATGACAGAGTCACCCCATGAAAACAAGTCAATGGTACAGGGCGTTGTCTCCAGCTAAGGGCAGATTCTCATTCTTTTAAGATAAATCATGGATGTTTTAAGGGAAAACATGTCCAAAAAGCCCCAACTTCAGCAAGGGACACTCACCACACAGATGTTACCAAACTTGTCAGCTCCAGCCACCGTGTCGTAATCCAGGAGCGTTGCTGTAGTGACCCACCGGGGGTAAGTGTCATCAGCAAAGATAATGAGCTGGTTCTCATTCCTTTTGTAACGCACCCAGATGAAACTCTCCTGAACGTCTGAAACAATCACTCTGTGCCCAATGGTTTGGATCCCACAGATGTAGTTGGCAATGTGCTTTTGAGAGAGAAAGGACAAAACCTGAGTGCTTCAAACAGGGAAGTGTAACCTATTAACTCTACCCTACTCCCATTGAAGCACTATTTCCTTCTGTAAACTACAGCTCACTCCCCACTTCCCATCATTTCCTCCAAAACTACCCCTCATTTCTGCCATACTACAGTCCCACTCTAAATTCGCCACCAATACAGGGCAACCTAACGCACAACACGTGGCATTCACAACCTTCTCTGTATGAACACTGTCTAGAGAATAAGCTCTGCTGGTGAGCCCATGATTGGAGATGCCAGGATACCCCTACAAGCAGGCATTGCTTCCACGTCTCCTCACTACGCGTTCATGGAAGGCCCAAGAAGGAAAGTTTCACTTTTTCTCGTGAGTCACGTTTTAGGGGAAAAAAACCAAAACGTAACAAAACCACACAACACCAAAAAAAAGTTCCCCTACAAGTTCCAGTCTGTCTGTTAGTGCTGGAGTTGTTTCATGCAGTAATGAGCTGCTGGCACAGGTTCTGCAGCTTGCATGAGAGAGGGAGGAGCAGGCATTTAAGAGTTAGAAAATCATGCTCTGCAGTTTCTTTTCCTAAAATATCAAAGATGCTCAGCAAGAAGTATCATCTACTCAAGGAGAAAATCCCCTTTTCAACATTCTGGGGATCTGACAAAGTGGTCATATGCACCCTCCAGCTTCTGTCCCCCGCATGCTGATCACCTAAACTAATCAAACATTCCCAGCAATTATCTTCTATCTGGGTAAGACCTCTCACATTTGCACCAGGTGGCCAAAGGAACAGACTGTCCTTTGGCCCTGCACAAGGCCATTAACAGCCTGCATGGAGCTGGGACAAAAAGGAACTTGCTACACTACTGTCAGAATGGTGATAAGAAAATGGTGTGTGCATGGGATGCAGAGGGGCAGCACAACAGTCCAGTCTAGCCCAGCACTACTCTAGATGGATAGCCCCAGCAAGGCAAACACATAGCTCTGACGACCAAGTAAACAGACACACTTGGGCTGGAGTAGCAGCTAAACCCCTTGTTTCACTCCTGCTGCCAAGTATCACTTGTTCCAAATTGACAGGTCTGGTCAGGAACAGAAGGCAGTACCTTATTCTCACATTTCCGAAGCAGTTTCTTCTTGCCCAGGTCATATACACGCAGGAGCTTTCCAACTCCAATTAAGACTCGGCCTTGGAAAGGAGCAATGGCTGCAGGGACCTCCTCCACAGGGGTCTAGAGAGGGAAGAAGAAGACTCTGAAATCCTCATTTACAGAGCTAGCCTTACATAAACCTTCAGAACAGATTCAGCTAATGGTATGGTTGAAGTTCACTGGCCTGTACCAAGGCTTTCAATGTAAAAAGCTAATAAACAATCTTTTTCTACAGGAGAGGCAACAGGTCAGTCCTTTGCAGGCCTTTTGACAGCAGCAGATGTCACACATGGAGCTAACAGAGCCTTGGGTACTCACACACAACACACTGCTGGCAGTGCACCTCCACTGAAGCACAGGACTGCTCTAAGAACCCCACCCTGGGCAGGCAGCAAAAGAAGGCAAGGCCTTGGTTGCCTCAGTTCTTAGTTTTGGTTTACATCCAACAAGAAAACTTTAGACTTTGCCTAAACATACCTTGTTTTTAAAGCAAGGCATGAATGTAATTCAGCCATCTGACACTGCCACCAAAGAAACTGCTAAATATGAACAACTACAGTGTGTCCACAATTTCAGAAACTCAGACAGGGTTACTGTCTGAAAAATCTCCCACCACTAATCAATCCAAAATGATCAGCCACAGGAGAGATAGGGAACATGTCGAGACCTTCCAGTTACAGCATTCCTAGCTTGACTGCACAGGCTAAGAGAAGTTTATTTCACAACTTCAGCTCTGTCAACTTCCTAGTGGGTGTTCAGTGGCACCAGAGAAGGCTGCGGTCCAGGACAGAACCCACTCACTTGCATCAGGACTCTAGGAAGTGAGCCACAACATTCCTTTCCATGTGTTCATCTGCTCAAATCTCAGCCATGCTGGAAGCATGTGGGAAGAACAGTAATTTTTCTGCTCAAACCTTTGCTAAAGCCCCCGAGACCTATCAAACAAGTCGGTCACTAATCATTTCTACACACAATCAAACAGCATCCAAGGAAGATGACAGCTCAGACCAGCTGCAGGACTGATAGTCTTAGCACCAGGGTTCAAGTGATCCAAGTATGAATTTGCTCTGTAAACAAGTGCTTAAGCAGCTCCCTGAGCTCATATTCCAGAAAGCAAACATAGCCATTTCCCTTCCCCTCCCTAACAGGGGCATGAAAAACACCGCTCCTTTCCAATTTACCCAATTAGACGGGTAAAATTGGGACTCTCGGGAGATCTGTGTTCAAACCCCAGCCCTGCAAAAGATGGACCAAATGATTTTGTAGGAGGCAGCTTATTTTCTCCTAGGCTGCTTCCAGTAACACCAGCATGATAATCTTGCCCAGGATGCACCAAGTACTGCAATATTACTGCAGCACTCAGGCAAGTAAGAGCTGCTTCAACACTCAGCCTGGAAATGTCCCCATCACTCCCCCTCACCTTGTGCAGAAACTCCAGCTTTTCACCACTATTCACCAGCTTGTATGTATAGACAAACCCTCCAGCAACTGAGCGTGGGTTCAGAATCAGGTCCTTGGCGACTCCCACCAGCACGTACCACTCATCACCAGTGTTGGAGAACCGGCACACGGCCACGCTGGGAATGACAGGACACACCAGGACATCAGTGTCATCACACTAATGCTGCACACCCCAACCGGATTCCCCGACAGCACAACCTGTACCTGCCCAGCAGAGATTTGAGGGGTCCAACCCCTTAACACAAACAGTTCCTTTTAAAGAGGTCATTTTTCCTCCTTGTAGAGATGTTTAACGCAGATTTGTTCATTCTTCCACACTCTCCATGTGTGTTCCAGCTGTCACATATGCCCAAAGCATTTTATGTTTTCACAATGCCCAGTGTTACTTTACACTTTCACAGGCTGGGCACTGCCTAGCGATGTGCAAAACTCTACTAGAAGCTGTTTTACAAAGGCTGTTCCCATCAGGACATACAGAAATAACTTTCCTCATCTTCCAGTGTTATTTCCTGCTCAGTAAATAGCTCAGGCAGGTTGGAAATGGCAGGTCAGCCTTTTGGACTACCATGACCTCACTCTACTTCACCTGCTGAGGCACTTGCTATTCTTCATAATTATTGTGTTGGTTTTCCCCTCCAGTCCTTTAACACCTTCCTTTCAATTTAATCTGTCCTCAGTTTATCTGGATGAGAAGCGGAAGTGAGAGATAACAGCACATTCTCTGCTTCCTAGCTCTCTTATCTGTCATCTACACCCCTGTGTTGTTCTTTAGGCACTGGGGTCCAGCAATCACATTTGGAGCACCACCAGCTCATAATGCCACATGTGGACAAGATCAGGGTTGTAAGGGAAGGAAAAGCAAGACAAATCACTTCTGGAATTTCAAGCCGGTCGCTTGATAACATGTTCCATCTGGATTTCAGCTCAGTAACAGATAAGCAAAAGGAAAAAACACTCAAGACTCATCACAAGCAGGGACTCCTGCTGCATCTGGCAATGCTTCTTACCTGAAAGCAGCTTCATTCTGCTCCAGCTGGACGAGATCTAACGTATTTCCCTGGATGGGGTTCATCACTCTGATAACAGAGGCCCACTGACCATTTCCTGCCTTGGGAGCACCAAAGATGGACTCAGGAAGATTCTCGTTCAGAAAGGCTGCAGCCATCTCCGCAGCCAGCTCCCTCTCATCCTCACCTGCAGCCTCCACCATTTCCTATGGCATTAAAAGACAGGAGAAAAGAACAGCTCAGCGATTTCCTTTCCCAGCATGCTGGTCCTCTGCATAGAAAACAACCTCAATGTTTTGCCTAAGCCCAGGTATTCTGGGGCAAGGTACTGCTTGTGAAGACATAAAAGCCATTAAGTCCCAAAGCTTCTACCCACCCTGAGCTTATTCCCCAGGGAGCCTCAACAGCTCAGAGCACGGCTGTGTCAGCTCTGCCCTGCCCAAGGGACAGTTGTCTGGGGAGCCGTTTCTCCAAATCAACAACCCTGGAAACAACCCTGAGAAGAAAATAAACAACCCACTGAAATGCAAGCATCCTCAACCAACCACAGAAACCCCAGAGCACGGTGTTACACAAGTAAGATTGTCCTCCACTAGCTGGTTCCTAAAACATGCCCTAACAACAGGCAAAGGAAGAACACTGGGAAATGGTACATTCTGCTGAAATTTGTGTTTTTAGGCAGATCTCCACTCCCTTTTTCAGCCCCTGCATTTACACAGGGCAGAAAGCCTTGCAGGTAATGGCAGTTGGGAAGTAACGAGCAGGGAGTACTTCCAGCTACAAAAGTCCCCTCTGGGGAACAGATGTGTGTACCTGTTCCCCACCCCAATTACCTCAGCCATTTGCTGCTTCCTCTGCGCCTTGGTGGCCTCAGTGTAAGCATTGTGGTCTGTCTCAATGATGATCAGGTTGTTGCTCTCTGGGTGAATGACAAATTTTCGGGGTGTGTACTGCAACGGGAAGGCAACCTGGTTGAAGACTGCTCCCAGCTTCTCCAGTGCCAAAATCCTGGGGGACAAAGATGTGACACATGTTGAACACGGTCTAAAAACAGCTGTCCAAGAATATGAAACTGGAGTGCAACTTTTTCTTTGTGAAACTGGCTAGTGCTAGAGAGAAGCAGCACCTTTCTTGGGCCAGACAGCAACTAGCAAACAGCTCCAGAGAGCAGAGCAAAACTAACATCCTAAAATGGGAGCCCATGGTGTGGGACAGGTGTGTGCTGCAGCACGAGGTCTTTGAGGGCTCTTGCTGTCCCAGGGTGCATTTAAACTGGTGCTGAAGCAAGTCTATCCCAAGAGGAACAAAGAGCACACGGAAGAAGGAAAGTGCACGTTTGGGGAACACATAATCTGAATCTAAATGTGACACTGACTTTGACACGTAACCAAATGCTCCTCAGAGGCACTTCAGTTAAAAAGAGTATGAAAAACGCAATGCCAGCTCTTTCTTCCTGTGACTTGCCAGCTGAAATGCCAGTTCTTCTGGCATTTGGTGTCTCAAAACCACAAGTCTTTCCAGAAAGAATGACTCCTTTAAAAGCAATGAATGCTGTAATATTTCAATGAGGACAGATATGAAAAAAGTGCCTGTTCAAGTGCATACAGCACAGCATCTGAATTTGTGGTCCATTATTTTCATTTATCTTTTTAGTATCTCAGCTGAAGTTTAAAAAAGGCAACAAACACATCTCTGTCATGCCTCGGGTTTTTTAAATCACGTGGTTTATTTCCTGCAAAGCAGCCAATTCAGATCACAAACCACAAGATCCTAATACATAATAGGTCCACATTTATTGAAAGCTTCCCTCTCTCAGGATCAGAGAATTGAAGAATAACTTGAATCACACTTATTTTAAAAAGCTAGAAAATACAAATCTGAGAAGCACACCCAATTTTTTTGACAGCCTAACTTTCCTTAAATAGTCTGTTTTCTGAAACCCATCCAAGTGTTTCTATCAAGTCATTATCCATCTAAAAAAGAAATCTTTTTGAAGTCAAGTCACTTTACCTCTTTCCTTTTGAATGTCTGGTGGAATTCACCACTGCTTCACCTGCCTGGCATCCCAGCCCAAAAGCATTTGTGTTTCTCCTTTCTGGTGCTTACCTCAAGGTGTTTGTGGAGATGGCCACAATGCCCTCAGGGCACTGCTCAGAAGCAAAACCAGACGCAAACTCCAGTGTCTCATAAGACAGGGGAGTCAGGTGGAAGCGTGACTGATAGGAATAACTAAGCCAGGAACGGCTTGACATGGCCAGCACCTGGGAAAGACAGGCAGCAAATTTATTAAGGCTGGGAATGGAGGCAGGCTCACTTTATACAATAGGAATGGATGCACAGTGCCCAACTCTTCCCCATTGCAACAACCGAACCCTTGTGGGTGGACTCCACCCAGCTCAGAGCACACCTGAGACACTTCTTGCTTTCAGCTTTCTCTGAAATTGCATATGGCATGAAGAGGAACTTTAAAGTACTATCAAGACAACAAATATTAGAACTGAGGTGCACTAAAACTATTACCTGTAAAAGCCAAGATCAACAATACTGTCATATCTCTTTTTTTTTCAATAGCTTGTTCAAAAGGGAACAGGCCTTTTAAAATAAATATTTACTGCTTCGTCACAATCCAAATGCTGTAGCACTCTTAGTGAAATTTCCTGAAAATCATCGCTAGCCTATTTTCAATCAAATTATGGGAAACAAAGGAAGTAGACTGACTTCCAAACTCTTCAGCTTTATACATATGGCTAAATGAATTTCAAGGCAACCTTAAGTTTCTGCCCGAGTAACAACAGCTAATCTCAAAGTAAAAAAGCACTCAGTTATTTTACAGGTATTCTCTGCCAGAGCTGCAAAGCTCCTCATCCCCAAGTTACAGCAGGCAGGAGCAAGTTGAAAAGATTCACCCAGTGTACCTTAACACTACAACAGAGCTCGAATCCCGAGACCCAGCCCTCTATGCTGATCGGCAATATTTCTCAACTCTGAAGGTGTCATCCAAAAATGAGTCAAGCAGGGGGTGGCTGATTTCCCAAGTGCCCCATCAGAAGGGCTGGAAATGGCACTTCTGATGAAACACATTCTTCCTTCTATGCCAAATCTTGCAAACATTTTCCTTGAACCATGTATGGCAGCTGTCCAGCCCTTGGCTGAGCTATTCCCAACATGCAAGGACACAACCATGCACTGCATCAAGCACTCAAGGGTAAGTTTTCTGCAGAGAGCTCTCTCCATCCCTCTGTGCACTAAAGGAGGCAAGATGTGTCTCTAAGCCCAGGAATCTGCTCGGAGCTTTCCAAGCACACTGTAAACACAGCCTACGGGTCAGATGAATCCTAGTTCAGAGAAGGCAGGGCAGTACTACACAGTAGTAAAGGGAATAAGAACAAGGCTGTTTGTGAAAGAACAAGCTGCAAGCCAGGCAGCTCCATAATGAAGTCATTCTTCTTCCCATCCCTACCCAGAGGGTCCTGCTGTGCTGCAGGGATGCTTTCCCATCCTGCCCACCCATAAGAAAATCCAGGATGCAGTGCCTGGGGAGTGGATCTGCACCCCTGCAAGAGCTCGCCTCCCTTACCGCCTCTTGGCCTTGCATTCGGACACGGAAGAGTTTGACAGGCCGGGAGCCAAGGTATCGGGTCCTGGTGTCCGAAAGATCCCCAGTGACAGGATCCAGGACGGTTCGCAGCAGCACACCGTTCTTGACATCAGCAAAACAAAAAGATCCAGATTGAAGGTAAGAAGTAACTTACTACATGCATAATTCAAAACAATTGAGAGAGGCACTTTCTGAAGAATTAGCTGTTTGTTTTCCTAGCTGTCGGTACAACTCTCCCCTACAGCCACACTTTTAACAGCAAAAAAAGCACAGCTCCTGCACAGTCCTACAGGGCAGGAAGGACCCCCCTCCAAAATAAAAAACAGACCAAGGACTTTAGTATATCACATAAGCCATAAAAACTCGAGGGTGGATTCCAGATCCCCATCCCTTTGGTACAAAGGATTTACCCAAAAACTTATGCTCCTTAAAAAGAATTTGCGTTCTGACATCAAACTTGTGGCATGTGGAAGAACCTAAACTGTGCTGATTATTTTTACCACATGTCGAATTGTCAAAACAACATTTTTTGGTCAAAGATCAGAGAGTCTTACAAAAAGCTGTGTAATAGCAGAGTTATTAGAGCAGAGCCTCTGCCTGTGGGCAGTTACTTGTCTGATACTCCGCCCTACAGGCAGTTTTTAAAAAGCTGCTCAACATTTCATCCAGAAATATTTCTTAAAATATGCCTTCTTTCTTGAATGGGGAAAGCACAGCCTGTCCTACATAAAATCTGGGGTAATATGCTGTCTTTTGACTAGTCTTTAGTCTAAAAATATATGGGGAAACTCACACCTCGACTAAGGCATGGAGTGAATTCCCCAGTCACGGTTGTTAAGCACATTGTAACAAAGAGGGAAGTCAGGCTTTGTGTTGCACTGCATGATGACAGGGCTACTTTAACAATCCACCCTTCAAGCAAAAGCTCGTCAAGACACACCTGTCAGAACCAGGCAGGAACCCCTCACCTGCAGTCCAATGTTCAGGTAGAGAAAGCCAATGGAGCCCCTCTCTCCCAGCTCGTCCTGCTTCTCTGTGCCACCCATCTCCACGATGCACAGCGACTCGGGCTGCGCAGGCAGCGCCTGCATACTCAAGGGCTGTAAGCAATCCTGGGGGAGACAAGAGAGAGGGGCCATGGCAGTCAGCAAGGCTTGGCATGGCAAGACAGGATTCAAGCTCCATCTAAGTAGCTTAAAGATACCCTTTTAGATCTCCAGAGAGAAGTACTCAGCACAGAAAAAAGAAAAAAGTCACAGTAGATGCTGGCTCTATAGATTTTGGCAAGTAGGAGTGGTAGCAGCCTGGGCTTCACAGAAGATAAACTGGAGCCTTCCAAACTGTTCTAGCACCGTTTGCAGCTATTTAGCATGGAGTGACCTGAGCAAAATTTAGGTTACTGCAACCAGCTTTGAACATCTTATCTGTTGTAGGCAGAGGAATGACAAATTTGGTTTGCTGCCAACTTGCTTGCAGAATGAGCCTGCTTTTAGTACAGGTACGAACAGGGAGATGAGAGGGGGAAACCCAACAAAAAACCCACCCAAAACAATAAAAGAAAATGCTTTTATGACTCATCAGCTGAACCTCCAGAGGCATGAGGGAGTCTCAATAAAACTAGGGTATCTGTTGCAGAGAAGGATCAAGGCCCACATTTCCTCCCAACCAGCAGAGAAAAGCCACGCAAGCTATCCATTCCTGCTCACCCACCTGAATATGGAAAGACATGGATGGACACAGTCCACCTCTGGAGGATCCTTCTGAACATTCCAAACCAATGGAAGGGCAAAAACAGCACAGCTACTCACCGAAGGGTCAAGTGAAATGATTCTGACAGTGTTGTCCACCAGCCCAACAGCAAGGAACCGGGAACGCTGCTCCCCAGGGGGAACATTGGCCAGGCTCATGCACACAACGTCTGCTGACATCTCCTTTCTCTCCGTGTACTCATTCAGCTGTCCTGACTGAGAAAGAAAAATATACGACTTCTTAATTAGATACTTTGTTTTTAAATACACATGGCTTTGGATTTGTTATATAAACAATATAACAATTTCTAAACAATTTGTTTCAGCTACAAGTGGAAGAACCAGAAGAACAAGAGTACAAACACACAATTTTCAGCCTCAATTATGAGCTTCAGAGACTTTAATTAGCCATTAAATAAACTCAGACAGACACAGTGTAGATATGCAGGGCTTTGATCTCTCCATTCTAGAAGGATGCTTTACTACTGAATCCTTTTCTGCAGGTCTGGTCAAGGATCAATCCCTGGCATACCCCATACCTCACTCTTCCAAACTCATTCACAACATTAACACACATACCGGGTCCATCTCAAAGTAAACCAGTTCTCCTCCAGTCAGTGCTATCACTACTTGTCTTTGGTTTACAGCACATTTTACAATGGTTTTCTTCCCTGGTGTCTTCCATTCATTTACTCTCTTATCTGCTCGGATGTGCCGGATCCCATCTGGATAAACCTGAAGGAACAAAAAAAACCATCACATCAATACTGTATTTATCATCCCTTCACAATTCCCATTTCACTGGTGGTTCTGACTCAGTAGAAGCCAAAGGCAAGAACTACTCCTGGCAGCAGTGATCCATCAGCTATGCACCATGCTGAACCAGCAGGAAGATACTCGCCAGTAGGGAGTACTGCATCTTTCAACCACAGCAAGGAACTACCGATGGAGATTAGGACCATTTTCAACTGGTCCAGTTTCACTTAGCAAGATATAAAAAGGGAAAGGCTGGATCGGCATCATTCTCTGCCAATCCACATCTTTAGACATGTTGCATTACTGTAGAAATCACATCTGTGCAGCAAGCTGAGAGTGGCAGACATAGTAGACATGTCAGAAGCAGCTTTCCATTACCTGTACCAAAGCATCATCACCAAGAAGAGAGCAGGACAAGGTGGGTGTAGTACCCAGGAACCCAGAGTCAGTGACTTCTTCTACAGTCTCTCCAATAGACAGCACCAGAGTGGCATTTACGAAGGACACAATAATGTAGGCATCAAATTCATCTGGTCAAGGGAGACAGGGGAAAAAAAGAGTGCTGATTTAATAAATGCAAGGCTTCCCAACACAACCAGCAGTCTGACAAATGTCTAGCAGTTACTCTTCAGCAGAATTCCTGTGATAATTACAGCTGCTGACAATATTGCACAAGTTCGCTCTAGGACACACTGTCCAAAAGCCAGCCACTGCCAGACTCCAAACAATGCAAGACCGAGCCAGGGATCAAACCATGATCCAGGTCCAGAGTCAATTCACAGCACTCTGGCTTCTGGCAAGATTCTTGTCTTTTTTTTTCAAAGAACGCCCAAGTTCCAGAAGCCTTTAAGACAGTTGTCCCACCTCACACAAGGAGCTGAATCCAGATTTAACACCCAATGAAACCAAATGAAATACACCACTCCAAAAATCTGAACATAAGGAAATCTATCTGTAGAAACCACACCATGGATGCTGCACACGGGAGGTTGCAGGACCACAGTCTCTATCTAGCAGCCACACAATAAAAGGCTGCGGAGAACAGTTAGGGTGCATTGCAGCAGAATTCAGGGTTAAAGCAGCTCTATCCTCCTCCAGAAGCTCAACTGGCTTCCATTCACACTGACAGTCTCCTGGGATGAGAAACAATTACATTTTTAAGATAGTTGCAATAGTGTCATTTATCCCAATAGAAGTAAAGGTCAGTGTTTGCTCTATTATCTCCAGTACTGGCTTCTCCCAAAGGGAACAGCTTGGGAGACTCCTGTAGCTTAGACATGGAGGAGCTATGCTAATCAAAATAATCTTAAGAGCTCATTTGGAAATAGGGGAACTTTGTGGGAAATGAGGGTAGTAGGACTGGGTAAAGCAAATGTCCTAGTTTACTGCTGTCTGCTTTCATTCCGCATAAAGTAATACGTCTTGTGGGGAAGAGGACAATCTCATTAAAACAGAATAACAAAAGCAACAGAAACAATGAAGTCTATTGGGAAATGGAGCCAGGAGTCTTGGAAGAGAAATAAGACTGCCTCAGAGAAGCAACTCCACTTCTGCTGCTGTTGTCATGTAAGTGCTATTTCTTAAAAAGAGAATTCCTCATTTTAACCCAACTCAACCCAAAGCTCAGACTTGGGCACCACAGCATATCTAGTGGAGCTGAGGGTGTAAGAGAGCTGTCACAGTTTCTGCCCTTGAAATGAGATTCCCCATAATTTTCAAATGTGAGAGACATGGAGAAGTGGCTAATGACTTTAATAGAAAAGGAAAATAGAGGACTCTCACTGGGATGGAAACAGGATGCTACAAAATAAGAAGCAGCAGCTTAAAGAACTCGAGCTGGGTTAATCAAAACAAATGCTTCAAGAACTAATAATCCTTTTGTTATCCACCCTGTTTAGAGGGAAACACTGCCAAACCTGCTGTGTCACGTTTATAACAAAAAGTTCTTACATACAGTTGAAAATATGCAAGCAAAAAATTTTAAAAAACCCACCATTCTTCTCTGCAACATCTGGTATACAGACCACAGCTCTGATCAAACTGAAGAGTTCTGTGTAACTAAAGCAGTTTTAACAGAAGTCTGTGGCATGAACTCCGTTTCTACTCTGAAAGTAGTCACAGCCTATAACCTCCAACAGCTCCAAAACCCTACAAACGGGAACCGGCCCACTGGGGGAATGAGAAAGCAAGAGCTGAATCCGCACACAGAACCCGATCAGTAACGCCAACTACTTGAACGCTTGGCTTAACAGGAGAATTCCTCCTCTATTAACAGCAGATGATAAGAGTTCAGCAAGACACACTTACACACTGCTTATTTTCTACACTGAACAGCAACTTCTCCTACAGACTTGCACAAATTTTTCAACACCAGAAGTCTGTAAGAATTCCTCGATCATGGAGTTCCAAGCAGTTAACAGGCTAAGCATTTGATTCATAAATATCTCATAGACAGGATGTTCTAAGAATTCCATTTCAAAGACCACTGTTGCCTTCCAAATTACTTCAGAGCTGCTGCCTTCCTCCCTGGGGGCTGCCAATTCTCATGATAAACCACTGTGTCCCAGCTGGAGGTTTAAGCATGTGATTTGGAATAGGACAAAGAACTCCCATCTGAAAATAAAACAGATTCCCTTAGTCCTTCTCTAAATGAAAACTCATTCCTATCCCTCAATACTTTTTTAGCTCTTTCTTTCCACTGGCTTACATTTATATTATAGCATGCCTTTAAGTCTGTGTCAATAATGGTGACAAGTGCATTTTTGCTTGAAGTCTGTGTTGCTTAATGACTCTCTGCTGGAGCTTTTGAAATAAAGGGTTTGATTTACCAGAATTAAGTCAGTGAATAAGACACATTCATCTGATCTCAAACAACACAATTTTGGTTTAGAAAATACAGCAGCCTAGTTGAAATTAAGAGGACTAAATCCCTAGGGCACACTGAGAAGTGTTCTCAGTTAGAAAAAGAAAAGATCTGTAGATTTTGATATGAAAAGATATCTATTTAGCTCTGCACAATCCCAAGCAAAACATCAGGCTCCCCAGAGTTTTGAACAGATAGACATCAATTTGTACGCTGAGACAAGACTTCAGAGATGCTCATTACCCTTCTAATTGCTCCAGTCAGCTCCTTTCAGTGAGTAACAGACATTTTAATGATTCTGAAGAACCACAGCTGGACTCGTTCTCCTACACACGCATTACAAGTTTTCTGCAGCTTCATGCACACATCACAACCAGTTACAAAAACATGACATTTCAGTCCTTGAACTCTACACTATCGTGGTTTTGTTATTTGTCATGGATTCAGTTTGAGTTAGTCCCTAAGAATTCCATTCTTACACGCCAGTCCAGTCCTGCCAGTTTTCTTATGCTCTGCAGCATCTGAATGTGCACTGATACAAATGCAGTCACCACTAGCTCAGAGGAGTTCGGAGAACTGGTGAGCAGTGGCAGAGCTCAGGATCACTCTCAGCTAACAGACTCTGAGGGGATGACAGCACAATTTCCTGGGCTTCTGTTTACTACCGTGTGGCGACTCCGCAGAGCTGACTCACTGCACATTGCTCCTCCAGCAAGAGTGCCAGGTAGGGAATGCTGACTCTTAGCTCCCACCTATCAACACAGCACACAGCTACATCCACAGATATTCAACTGCAAGAGAGGGCTTGGTGCAAATCCCATCCACTTCTGTCTCATGGGCAGATGAATCCCATAACCACAGGACATTCCCATGCCAGCAATACCTACATGTGCTCCGAGCACACTTGATCTTTTTCTCTTGGAGGTCTGTACAAAGCAGCTGGGAGCCTAACCTTGGTGTACAAGAGAGCTGAAAATACCCCTAAAACACACATATCCAATTTTAGCAAGAACTGACTGTCCCACGGAGACACAGCTGATGGTTTCGCTTCCCAAGGACTGTGAGATGGACTGGGATCTGCTTTCTACTCCTCAGCTACTGAACTTTAAAGGCAACAATCTTCAACTACACACCAGTTTCTAGAATTTGTTTACTGAAGTGCTGAGCATAAATGTAGCCCCACGCTGTTGGGATTCTCTGTGGTTAGCCTGTGGGACCGTACAGTAGCCCCTAGCAGTAGGTACACACCTGTGGTGATCAGCACCTCCACCACCAGCAACCTGTGGAAGAAAAAAAAAGGCTTGGTATTGGTAGTGAGTATCACCACGTACCAGCCAAGGTTAGTATTTGAAGACTGCAGACCTGGGTGTTTCTTACAAAGGCCTTGCAGCACACACACACTGTGCCATCGAGGCAGAGCCGGCAGACCCCACGCTGCAAACTGGGTCCTCAAGGGCAGTTTCAAGATTAGATACATGCTTGAAAAGGTTCTGCATTCTTTCTGATTAAAACCCACTAAAATAATTTCTGAATTCCAGGAGTTGGAACCTGAGGATCAGTTTCACATAACTGTATTCAGTGAGCAGCATGGCTTAACAGCTAGAGATTCCAGCCTTTCTGAAATCATGGAGATGATCATGCTGAAACTGGGAGAGTTTGGAAGGTGGAAAGAAGAGGAAGCAATGAGACTGGTCCACTTCCTGCAGATCATCAATGGTTCTTCACCTCCTGAAAAGTCAAAATCTTCTTCTGGAACCCCAAGAGAAAAGATTTTAAACTGTAAGGTGATGTCAGAAGCCTCCAGTCCTCAGAGGCAGAAAATCTTACCAACTTCTTTTCCACAACGCTGGAGAAAAGGTTTCTAACAAACTAGAAAGCCCCTTTTCAGAAAACCATGTATTTTTTAATATGAACTGTGGAAATACTTTCCTTTTGACCCTTTTATTTCTAGGGGACATGAAGGTACTTTATGCTCAAAGTTCCTCCCATGTTGCTTAGGCACGAGTCTCAGGACATGAGCAGAGGAATTGACGGCAGGCCTCACATGGCAAGGTAAATCCCACTGCAGCGTCTGAAATTCCCACAGGGTTACTGGATCCCTGGAAGACACACTACTCTGCTTAAATACAAGGTATCATGTCACCATAGCAGGCTAAGGCCCCTACTGCAACAATCTGGCCTTTCTAGATCCGGTGCATAAACATAGGGAAATCTTTGTAAGAGTTATACAAAGCACTGCCTTGGAAATAATCCCTGAGACTGTCAGTACCCAGAAAAGATTCCCTTCAAGCTTTTTAGGTGTTTCTGTGCAACTCTGTTCTCACCTTTAAGAGAAAGGCAGGACAAGAGACTACATTTCCTCTTGTACTTTAGTAAGGCAATTATTTCAGATCAGGATATAAGAAAAAAGCCCAAACAACCAGCCAAACCCCCAGTCCAGTACATTCTGCCAACCTGAAATCTTGACCTTCCCGGAATCACCATCATTCTACACACTGCTGGGTTTTGAACAGGCACCGTGTCCTAGCCCAGACTGCTTTTTTCAGATAGGCACAGAAGGAAGTAATAAAATACAGACACTGCTGCTGATTTATCATCTTTGTTCCATAATTTGTATCCCACTCTCTCACAAAGAGCTGATTACTGCAGTTGTCAACACACACATTAAGAATAGTGAGTATGCTCCAACAACAAGAATAGCTGTTGCCTGCTGATGTTTGAGCAAGAACTTATGGGCAAAAACTTATGGGAAGTGGGAAAGCATGACAAGTTCAGCAGCTTCAGGCTGCAAATGTACAGCTGACACAGCATGTTGGGTGATGGATGCAGCTGCAGGCAGCTGCTTCTTTGTCAAAAGGAAGTGTGACAATTCAAGGGGACCAGAGGGTGGGTGGCTTCTAAAGACAAAGCAGGTGGCTGCTGATTCAAACCACAATTTCTGGGGATGGCACATAACCATCACGCAGAACCACTCCTATCTCCTTGGACAGAAATACAGAAAACAACAACAAACAAAACACACACAAAAACATTATGACCTCTCTGTGCTTCAGGAAAATACTGCATACCTTCAACATGCCTCCTCACAGTCCATACAGCATTGGGGTTACCAGGCAGCTCTGAGACGGCCATTTCGGATACCTAAGAGTAAACAGGAAGAAGGTTCTTTTGAAAACAGATGTTTAGATTTACTAGAGTAAGCAACCAAACCACCAGCAGTTTTTAAGCTTTCCCACAACTGGGCAGGAAAGCTAACAATTCCCAAATCTGATGCTCTCAGCCCATGCCAGATGTGCTACAGGGCAGAATATATTCAGCAATGATATGGCAACATTATTGCTCTGGATGATCAGCTTTAAAACAAGGTCATCCGCCCCCAGCAGAGATCAGCAGCAGCTGGCAGACACCAGGAATGTTCCAGCTCAATACACTCAAGTATTAGACAAAATGCAGGTTGTTGAAGCCAAGTAAACAAAAAGCCTTTGAGAATGTAAGAATAAACAGTACAACCCTTCTATTTCTCCAAGAAGCATGAGAAAATAGCTCTCCAGACTACAGTAAAAGGAGAATCCCCTCACTTCAGCACCTTTATTTTAAGGAGTTCCTCACACCGCCCTCATCTCTCAGGTTGCTCTTCCTAAGTGCTGGATGTCTCACCTCAAGTCCATGCCTTAAAACCCTCAGGGATGACCTTGGCCCCCGACCACAAGCCACATACAACTGGGGTGTGTCTTCATTGGCCAAATCTGCTATCTGTGTGGAGAAAAAGTGTCAAAACAACATCCATGGAATGAGAAAATTAAACAAAACTATACATATAACTCACACTACTGCCTTAAGAATGCTTTTTTCAAACACCAAAGGCTATGAAGATGTCATAGAGTGTTGGAGCTGCTGCCCTAAAAGAATGTCAAGTTTCACCCAAACTCTTTGCAAAGAACTGGTCTGATGGTCAAAAGAGAAGCAGCACAGAATTGCTGGCTGACACCCTGTGTTCAGACACTTAATTATCTCCGCAGGAATCAAAAGCTACCAGGCCAGGTACCAATCTCAGGCAGCTGCATGAGAACTCTGCAGATTTGCCTTTCTATGAGTCTTCACTTAGAGCAGTATTTCTGGAAACCTGGAATAACGTGGCTGGTGACTCCACTTACACATGGTAAACAGGAACTTGCTGATGGCAGCATACCTGACAACACAGAATAGGAGACAAACTGTCCAACTCATCCACCAGCACCAGGTTCTTCAGAGGTCGTGGCTGAAAAAAGAATGTGTCTCCTTCCTCAAGAGGCATGGCAGAAGAAAACTCTGGCTCCTCATCATCATCTCCCAGGTGAGCTATCTGGTACAGGTAACTGGAGATACAAAGAAGAGTGTCAGCATGGTCAGAGCAAGGCTCACATAGTCTTCTTCAAGTAAGGCTTAACCAGATATTCAGCTAGTGGGGAAGAAAGAAACCCAACCCTACATTATACAATTACTAATACTTGGCTTTAAGGATTGTCTTCTGGGTGAAAAAATATTTAATAAGAATCAGAGGTCTGCAAAGAAAAAAAACCCAAAACCCACAAACAAGAAACCCCCCCCCACAACCTCCCAGCTTCAGCCCTTCACATTTGCAGCTGTCACCAGCAAGGTATCCCAGAGTTTCAGTGTTTTGTTTACCCTCGAGCCTTTTAGACATTCCCGTGTTAAAGCCAAAGCACCAACTGACAGCTGAGGCCAAAAGCAAGGCCACTGGCTAAGACTTCAACTCCACAGTTATGTATTTTATTGGAATACTCTCACCTTCTTAACCACACTATTTTTAACCACATTCCCTATTCCATTTTATGAGCCTAAATAACACAACAATCAAGTAAAACTTCAGAGAAGAAAAAAAAAAACCCAAAAAACCCACAGGAAGATAGACTGAGTTACTTCCTGTTTTTAATAAAGCCCGAATATGGCTTCCTCAAGAGCTTCCTCAATTCAGATTCAGTCCAGCCAACTAGCTGGGGCTCCCTCAGGTGGCTGACTGCAGATACAGTCAGGAAAAAAAAGAGTTTAAATCTCCATTCCTGTAAATCCCCCACTCAGACACTGTTAAGCTAATCTTCAAAGGTGTGCATGATGCTTTAGAGTATTTAGAAGCCCAAACACGAATTAAGAGAAAACTCTCAAGTATACATCTACTAAGGAAAGGAACACAGTTACTGATAATTACTATTTACTTCTGAGTGGGCCATACACACAAATATTCAAAACTATCGAATTTATTGAAAAGATAATTCATCTATATATGTGATGAACCCTACACAAACAGCAAGAGCTCAATTCTTCCAAAACCTGCTGCAACAGCAAGTAATCTTTTGTTCCCTGCACTTCATGATGTAATCTGAGTTCAAACAACAAGAAAATTCCCCCATTCATAGTCTAATCCAATTGTTCTTCTCAAGCCCTGTGAATAAAGCACTAATTTCCCATCAAATCAGAGGTGTCATCTTTCTATGCACAGTAAGTTCAAGGGTCAGTCTGCAGGCCTGAACAGAACCAGTCTGTTTCAGGGGAAAAACACTGACGTAAAATTGTTTACTCACTGGTTTCCAAATTCAGATGCCACAAAGAGAAACCCTGTTTTCAGCACACACATGGCAGCAGCAACAGGAACAGTGTCAAAGTACTTCAGTCGAATCTCTGTTACCTGCAAACAGATGAAGACCCGACCATGATGGTAAAGTACTGGAGCTCCACATGTGTGATTTAATAAAAAAAATTCTGCCTAGCTATCTTCTCCAAAGAAATGAAGCAAGAGCAGGCCAGGCTTAACACATCAGTAGTTAGGGGCACCAGGTTATAAATCACAAAATCCAACAGACTATGTGAACACCCAAGCCAGGCTGCCTGCTTTATTCCAAGACTTTCTGTCTTTTATAACCCTGAGTCAGTTTGGAAAACAAAAGCTGTAAAAATAGCAAGCTGCCTAAGAGAAGAAATTCGCTTCACTGAACACCAGCCATTCTCCAACATGAAAATAACTGTCCTAAGCATATTTCTAAAATTTGATATGGTCACAACAGCTGTTGGAGAAACATCCAAGAAGAATATTCAGCCACTTGAACATCACAGGAATTGCAGAGTATTCTGAGTTGGAAGGGACCCACAAGGATTACCAAGTCCAACTCCCAGCTCTGCACAGAACAACCCCAAAAATCACACCATGTCTCTGAGATCATTGTCCAAACACTCCTTGAACTCCGACAGGCTTGGCGCCTGCTACACAATCATCCCCTGTACCAAATTTGACATGTTTAGATGAAGGAGGAATTAACATTCAACACTTACTCAAAAAACCCAACTAATAATACTGCAGCAGAGATCTTTTCAGAGTGGAATACTAAAACAAGCAGCAGCAAGCCACTGCAAGCCTGTAATTTCAACTTACAGATCAGCTGTACCAAGCTAGTCACCTCAATTTGCAAAAATATTGACTGCAGCATGTAAATATTCAATTAAGAGACTAGAAGGCACTTGCTGCAATCCACAAAACTAGTTACCGAAGTAACTCTCCAGTAGGTTCATGGACCACCGTCCACATCTTCTAAAGAAAAGACCACCTGTAGAACATTTGAACCACGCTCAAGTGACTGCAGCATAATCCCCAGAGGATTTTGCAAACTTTGCACTGTCTCTTCACAAGTAACGCCCGCAGCTGTGACCAGTGGTAACTGTATTACAAATCACATAAAACATGTGCCCTTTCAGAGCCAAACCCACAACAGTAAATAGTTATCACCTTAGAGAAAGTAATTTACTAAGGACTCCTCTCAATTAATGCTTCTGCATTGACGTGATACTCACCATATCTTCATCAGTCTCCAGAGTAATTTTGAAGATGTCTCCCTGCTCTGTCTGTGCCAGGAAGAAGAACATGGACTTGGTCTTATGTGTAGCAGAGCAGACAAAAATCATACCTCTCTCTGGGTCATCCAAGTCATTCTGTCGAGAAAGAGAGGGGAGGTCATTGGTGGAACTACCTGACAAGCACAGAGGTGATTTCACTTAAGTGTTTCCATTTTACAGGTGCCTCAAGAGGTCACAGTATGCTAGGGGGCTTTTAACACAAAGCACATCCCTTCGTTACACCCATAGTCACCCTTGGTACATCTCTGCCCCAGAAGGAAATACAATTGTAGGACACTGTGCCTAAGCATCATCCCTCATCTTTTTTATTCTCCTCTCCAGGCAACTCTCACATATTGAAGCCAAAAACAGAGGAAGGGCTGCAACCCACACACAGCTGGTTTTGAGTGCCTTGCCAGGTGTTCAAAGCACTGCCAAAGCACATAATTCACAATACCAAAAGGAGAGGAAGCAGCTTTAGATGCAACAGAGCGCTTTTGAATTGACCTGCATCTACAATAGCCACCGTGACTCACAATCTCAAATAATCCTATCTTGCACTGACAGTGCTGCCTGATCAGAGTCTTTGGAGTATCTCCAGTGAACATCTCAGAGAAGAGACATGAACCACACTCATCACCTCAGGCTATGTCCACCTCTTGTCCTCCCTCCCAGATAACACGCAGCCAGTAAGGTAGATAAACCAATGTGTTTTTAGCTCCTTTTTTCTTACTTTAAAACCTTCCTGATGCCCTTAACCTTAAAAGGCAAATTCCAAGCATTCATAATCTTAAAAAATTCTCACCCGTCTCCTGGGAATTGGGCATCTGATATCAGGCTGGTCACCAAAGTTTTTGTAAGTAATATAGTTTTCAGAACAGATCAGCACCCCGCTGGGGCCATCAGAACCACCAGGAACTGAAAGAAAATTGTTAGGAGAAAAGCCTTTACCACAGATCTGACTCACTGCCTGAAGAACATTTGGTTTTCTTTAAAGCAATGTAGTTTCCAATACTCCCCATCACCCTGCATAAACAAACCTGCTCTTATTGAAAATGAACACAAAAGACTGAGTACCGCTGCCTGTGCCACCATGAGAACAGGGCAGATGGAACCAGGGGACCTGGAAGGATGCAGCTTCTGATAAATTGCTTAAGTTTTATCCTTCCTGGCTTATTCTTGCTTAGAAAGCCATGGCATACCCACAATACCACACTAGCAACTTTTCAGTTAAACAGAACCCTCGGGTTTCTGGCACGTTTGCTTGCAGAAAAATCCATCAGTTTCTGACACATCTTTAGCTAAAATATGGTTTTAAAAACGCTTCTCTTGTGATCTCAGTGTAATGAAAGATATCATCAAACAGATTCATCACAGTATTTGGTATCTGTCTGACAGGTGCCTACAGGAGATGCAACAGGGCAAGCATACAAAGATGCTCTCCTAGCTCAGCATCTTCTGTGCTTGGAGAAGAACCTGCAGCAGTTTCCCTGGCAGAAAGTGTTATATTGCCTTTGCATCCAACCCCTCAAATCCATGGATTCTTTAATCCATGGATTCATCTATGCCTTTAGCTGATGCAATCCCATGCAAGAGAGTACAACAGCACCTATACATTACCTAAAACTAAGTCTTTTTGTATTGCTACCCCCTAATTCCAGGAGCACTCTCAAACTGCAGCTGCTTCTATGAATGCTTGTGTATTTTCATGTGTGAACCACCCCTCATTAACTGACTCAAGGTCAATTAATTAACTTATACTAATAGCTCAGACTACAATTGAAACAACTCCTAAGACGTAGAGCATTGATTGTGCTTCCCTGGGGAATGGGAACCAAGTAGACCCATGCGAAAATGACTCTGTGGGCGGTACCTGTTATGAGGAAGTTGCCATGTTCTTCCAGGGGCTCACTGTATTTCCTGACAACGTGGTTCAAACCCAAGTCCAATTCATAAAACGTCAATGTCTGTTGTGTGTTGGCCGCAGCTTCACCTGTTGGATCATTATCTGCTTCCTAAAACAGAACACATGGAGGTGTCTTTCAAGAAAAGTATTAAAAGGAGGAGCAAAGCTGATGTGTGGGGAAGCAGTTCTGAGTAACAACAGAATTAAGGCCAAAAGACTTGCTGGAAGCTGCACAAAAGAAGCTCAGACCAAGAAAACAGGCATATTTTCAGTTGAAAAGCAAGAAGAATCACCAAGGCAGAAGAAACTTGCCCATTCTGGCTGAAGGCAAGACAAAAAAGCCAGTAAGCTTGTGAAAAATGAAAGCTGTCTCAGACAGCAAAAGCAGCCAATGTTCCCCGATGACAGACGAAGAACAGATCAGGGAAAACAAAGCTCAAAAGACAGCAAAGGGAGATCAAGTTCTTCTCACCTCATAATCCATTTCCAGACATGCAAACATTGGGTTTTCAAATCCCACATCGACTCCCACTACATGGTAGACCAAGGTATTGGCCTTGTGGGCTTCCAGTGGGGAGGAAATGGTGAGTCGAGCAGCAGCATCTCTGTTCAGGATATACACCAGCTTCTGCTTTTCAATGGCACCTGCAAGAAAGGACAACAACATGTGAAACCCATCACTTGATCAAATCTGACGATACCTGCAGCCCAAAATCAAGTTGCAAGCTGGCAAGAGAATGTCAGTGTTACTTCAGCTGAAGTTTACCCCTGGTGTTTATCTCTGTGCCACCAATTAACCTCGAATGTCTCATTTAAAATCTCTCAGGTTGCAAGCACAAAATGACAACTTCAGCCCTTTAAAGGCAAAGCCTGACCCTTTGGAGCTACGTTCACCTGGCCCAATATTCCATCCACAATGGCTTGAGGAAGATCTACATGCTCCTTTCACCACACCAGAGATGAAAGACTGCAAGGAAGCGAAGACAAACGGAAAGAAGCATCCAGATGTTCTGTTGTTTAAAGCCAGTTGGTATGGTAACTTTTCCACAGAAATATTTTAACTTAGAAAACGTATCCTTGCCTGACACACAACATCCACAACATAAAAAACACCACTCAAATATCAACATGAGTGGCACAACTGTAACTGTGCTACCTTCTCACCCAGGAAAACCAGACATGTTAGAAAAAAAACAGTATCATTATTTGCTATTCCCAGTATAAAGACATACTGGTAAACTACCAACAGCACTGCACAGAGCTGCCTCCAGCAAACTGAGGAAATTCCATACACCTCATGCTAAACCTTCCAAAAAAAAAAAAAAATTCTCCCAAGTGTCCTTCTACCTGTGGAGCCTGATCAGAAATGGATCTTGCTGTCTCCATGACACATCTCAGAGAAGAGACATGAACTCAGAACATCATCTCAGGCCAGGGGAACGGACTGGCTACACTGTAGCACTGGCACCTGCAATCCCATCTTCTCTCCCACACATCACACTTCAGGGCTCTGTGCACTGCTAAGCAAACTGGTCCCTTTCCAATTTGTTTTGGCCCAGCACTAGAATTTATTTGTGCAATTCCATCAGCATCAAGGAACTACTCTGCATGCCTGCATTCTCCTTGACAGAACTCACAGCCTAAAACACTGCCTGAGAAACAATTCTGCTGCCCTGGTTTTTCACTGCATGCCTTGTTCGCGTCAGCAGAGAAAAACCTTCTCATAAGTTGTAAGATAAACAATGCCCATGTTTTTGTAACGAATCTTTTCTAGGCTGTATTTTTAGAATTGTTTTGCATTCCTTCTCCAGAGGCAGAGGAAGGCGATGGACTGAATTTATATCCTATCAATTTGGAGAGGCTTAACCTCTTCATCCAATTGTTGATTGCCTGTACATACGTATATAAGTGTGAGAATAAACGAGGGCCAGGCTTTTTGCCCGTCGGCCTGAGACCTTGGCGTGTGTATGAAACCTGCGTCCATGCCTCATTCTTAGTGTCGATCTGCGACACAATTCCAATTATACCTGGCAAAAACTTGTTCCAAAATAAATACCCACAAGACAGAAAATAAAAAAAGTAAGGAGAACACAAGCTGACAGTGTGACTTACTGATCATGACAGCACGGCCCTTTGGGTCCACAGCCAAGTACTGGCCTGGAACAATTCTGCGACATCCACTCTTGCCAAAGGTTTCCTGATGGATCTTCTCAAACACGTTCTTGGAGGGCTGGTACTCCAGAATGACAATGCGCCCCGAATCGCTGCCCACCACGATGTAGTCTTTGGTCCCCCCCGTCAGCCTAAAGGCCATGAGGGACCGGATGACTCCAAACACTTCCACGGTCAGCAGAGTGTGAACCTTCCCAGTGTTGGGATCAGGGCGGAGTAACTCCAGGATCTTGCCCCGGGAAACAACAATTTCTTGTTGTTTGGTTCCTGAAGAACCCAAAATATGAGCACAAGTCAGCAACAACAGAGCACAACACACAACTTCAAGAAGCACTACAACAGAAAAAGGGGAACCTTCCAAATGACAATTTTAGGATTACCATGGAGGAATTCAAAGAAACTTATTCACCACATTAGGTATCACTATTGTTTGAACATCTCTCAACACACCAGAAAATTGGTCAGAATACTAAACTAAATCTACAGATCAATTAGATCGATAAATAAGCGAGCCAACCTTCTCCCAATCTTTCCAAAAGTTACCACAGCTCAAGTAACACTCAAGAGCAAATGATCACGTACCAGTAAAAAAACCCCAAACGTACTGAAGCAAACTATAAAACCCATCTTTTTTCTCGTACAATCCAAAAGAGCCTCAAACCAAGGCATGCAAAGGGAGAAGAAAATTACCTGAGAAATTGCCATGGATAGCAAAGCTAATGCCTGTGGCACGCTGCAACGTTAGGTTGTACAGAAACATGTTGGCAGTGGATTTGCTTCACCTCACTGTAGCTCCGGCAATTCTGCAACAAGTAGAACAAAATTACAAACTTCTCAAAAGCAAAGCCCTTCATCCAGCAGACAGAACCGCTGCCCTCCTATGTGCGCACGGATCACTTTACACCAAGAACCCGACAGCCACCCCACTATTTGGTAATTACTAGCGCGACGAGGCAAAAAAGCTCTCCCAAGGTGTCCCAGCTGCCGAGCGCCAGCTGAGCTCCTTATTGCCGGGAGGCTAAGCAGGACTTCCAATAATTACTGCTAATTATTCATGGCTTTAGATATTCAGAAGCCAAACACAATTAGGGAATCCCTCCGGGATTCCCGCGCCGTTACACGTCCCTGACGCCGCCGTTCCACTGAACGCGAGTGCAGCCACCGCAGCTGCTCAGGGCCGACTCCGCTCGCTAAGGTGGGAAGGAACCCCAGCACCAACCGGCGGCCCCGGGCCGGAGAAACCGGCCCTCAACCTTGCCGAGACCCCGGCACGGCACGTAGGCAACACCTCCCCGCGCTCTGCGGAGCGCTCGCCCCAGGAACCGGCCACAAGTCACTGCCCAGCCCGGCCGCCCCCACCCGGCCCAGGCCCCGAGGGGTCCGCGACGCTCCCCCTCCACAAACCAGCAGCCCGTCCTGCGCGTCCCGACCGCGGAGCCGCCGCCGGGCGAGCAGAGCTGCGCTCACCGAGCGGATGGCGGCGGATGCTGCTCCGGCCTAGGCGGGCGCACCGCCGGCCTCCTCCGCCATCAGCGCCGCGCCTGCGCGCTGCCCTCCCGCGCCTTCTCCACGGGGCTTTCTGCGGATCCGGCGCGCGCGCCCGCCGTGTGGCGGGAGAGGCTGCCCAAAGCGGTGCCTGAGTGATTGTAACGCTACGGCAGCTGCTTCCTGCACCAAGAGTCCCCCCAAGTAAACCCTCAGCCACCTTCTAGCATGGAGATCTGGAGGGACGTTAGCTTCCCTCGCTGTGGGGCGGAGGCCAGTGGCGCCAAGGCTCAGGCACCGCTTTCGACAGCCCCGGTGAGCCTCACGGCGGTAGCGACCGCGTCAGCTGCGTCCCAAGATGGCGGCGGCCGCGGCGCCGGGACCGAAAACGCCGGCGGGGGAGGGCGGCGGCTCCGCCGCTTCCGCCCTATCCATGGAGCGGATCCAGTCGCTGACCGACCTGGCGGACTTGGAGGCCGCCTACAGCCGGCTGTGTGAGGAAGAGGTGTGTGGGGCCGGACACAGGAGGCGGCGGGGCCCCGAAAAGCGGATGCCTCGCTGTCACTGTGCCCCTCATTGTTGAATCTTCTCCAGAGGTGTTTAATACGGACTCAGCTGTCCCTGAGGCCGGGCCGGGGGTGGGTGTCGCCTCCGCGGATCCCTGTATCGCGAGCATCTTGGAGATTCTGGGATCTCGTGCACTGGAAGCCCGGTCAGGGGAGGAGTTTGTGGGTTTGCTTTCAAATGGCAAACCCATAAAGATTTAGAGGATTAAAGAGAGCTTAGAAAGGGTTTATTGGTCATATGAGCTCTTGAAAGTAGTAGTGCCTTGGTAGCTCTGTGTCCTTGGCTGGCATACAGGGTCTGATAAGTTGCTGGCCTAGGGGAGAGCTGAAGTCACGCAACATTTTCTTCATCCGTTGTTTTTTTGGTTTTTGTTTTTTTTTTTTTTTTCAGAAAGTCGTGCAGGAAGAGCTGGATGCCCTCTTGGAGCAGCAGAGCACTATAGAGAATAAGATGGTTGCTCTTCATCGCATGGGGTCAGTGTTCACCACCTGTTCCCCTTCCTTCTCCTTGCTGCATGACCCAGATACTCCTTTCACTGTTGTAGGGGAAGCACATCCATTCTCAGAAAATGTCAGTCTTTAAATCAGTTTGTGGTAGAGAACACTAGTTGGATCCTCATCCCCAGGTGCCCAGTTCTTCTCAGCAGCACTGACAGCTGTGCCCTCACCCTGACTGACCCATTTTGGTGTAGGCTGAGCAGCTTTTTGGAAGTGTCATCTCAGAGGTTGCCAGATTTCAGCATCAGTCGTTGGATTAGGTGTCCTCTGTCAGGCTGTCTATAGGTGTGAGCAAATATTACTGCCTCTTCATGGTGAACTGGTGCAGGCAGGCTGGAAAATCATCCTAAATGGCCTTGTGTTTAGTAGAAGCTCAGAGGACAGGTTTACAGACTTCACCTCCGCTTCAGAAGTGCAGAATGTCATAAGTGAACAACCCAGTGGCTTGTTCATGCCCTGTGTGGTGGAAAGGCACAGTCGGTCTGTGCAGCCTCTTCCAAAGCAGTCAGTCTGTTCCTTTCTCCTGCTTTGCTCCCAGAGGAGGGAATGAGGTGAGTGAGAATATTGTGACAGGACCAGCTGTGCTTGGAGGAAGAGCCACCCTGCTGTTGCACACCATCCGACTGGTTAATGTGTGCATCTCACGCTCCGTTCACGTGTGTTCCCAGCCCCAACCTGCAGCTGATCGAGGGGGATGCCCAGCAGCTGGCAGGGATGGTCACCTTCACCTGCAACCTGGCTGAGAATGTCAGCAGTAAAGTCCGTCAGCTCGACCTTGCCAAGGTAACTGGGCTGAGGGGGGGTTGGAACTTGTCACCACCGAGCTGTGTTCTGTGCTCACAGCACAACAGGTGTGCCCTTCCTTTAGTGGGCAGGTGGGCTGGAAGCTGCTGTGTTCTTTATTTTAGCTGTGTCTTTCTGGGCTCCTGCATATTGCGTGGTATAAGAATGGCAGAATCACAGAATGGTTCGGGCTGGAAGGGACCTTAAAGCTCATCTCGTTCCCAGCTCTCCTGCTGTTGATAGGGACACCTTTCACTAGACCAGGTTGCTCAGAGCCCCATCCAACCTGGCCTTGAACACTTCCAGGGATGCTCCTTCATATAGCAGCTGGTTCTCCAGCATCCTCTTCTGTCCTTACAGCTCCTGGTAGAATACCCTGAATAGGGTGACTGGCAATTTTGTCAACTACACAGCGCTGAGGACAGTGGAGATGGCCATTGCCACTCAAGCCAGGTCAGGAATCTGGGCTGTTATATTCCTTGTCCCAGGACAGGCTGAGGGGTGTTGATGCCAGCACTCAGCAAAACTGCTCAGATCAAAGAGATAATGTGTGGTGTTGTCTCTGGTCTCTGCCTGTTTATTACAGAGGACTGTGGCCTCCGAGTTCAACCTCAGTTTTGATATATGCTGTTCATCCTGCAGAGCCACTGGTCTTAGGACTTTTTAAGTAGTGTGAGATTTTTGCTTACGTAGTAGTTTTGTTGTGTACAGAAGTATTGCTTCAGTCTGTTTCTTTTTTTCCCCTCACACTCTTTTCTCACAATTCCCTTTCCCTGGTCCATCCTGCAGCTGGAAGCATTACTGCTTGCCTTTCTTGCAGAACCGACTCTATCAGGCCATTCAGAGAGCTGATGACATCCTTGACCTGAAGTTCTGCATGGATGGAGTTCAGACAGCCCTGAGAAATGAAGACTATGAACAAGCAGCAGCTCATATCCATCGCTATCTGTCTCTGGACAAGTCAGTGATTGAGCTCAGTCGTCAGGGCAAGGAAGGTAAGCACTGTTTGTGAGGAGATGCTGATGAGTCACCTTTCCAATGGATATCTAGAGGCTGCTCATTTCCCGTGGTAGATTGCCTCAGCCCAACAGGCAAAGCAGAAGATCTAGTGCTGGCCAGAGATCTTGGTATTTTATAGACTGACTTAGAGGTGAATGTTTTTGAAGTGTTATTACATTGGAACTATCATTAATTGGAAGGGAAGTTCCTGGCACACAGCTGTAATAGTATTTCAGGTGCTAACTAAGCAAAAACCAAAATGTTCAGACCAGAAGTGAGGGAGAAGGCTCTGTCAAGGACAATTGTTCTTGTGTTATGGTGTGCTACCAGGAGGAGCAACTGGAAATGAAGGAGTAAATTGCTAAGAGGAAAATCCCAGCTGATGTGTTGTCATCCTTCATGCAAAATCACAACATTGCATCGCACACCAACCTGTCTGTCTTTGCCTGTAGGGGAATTCCAGGGGGTATTCTGCCTTCTCAGCTTGGGACTGCACAGTGCTGGTCTTCTGGGAAAAAAAAGCAGCCCTTGATACAGTACTAACATTGTGCTGTCGCTTTTCCCTTTCTTTTCTGTCCTTTTGACTAGGGGGCATAATTGATGCCAACCTGAAGCTCCTGCAGGAAGCAGAGCAGCGTCTGAAGACGATTGTTACAGAGAAATTTGACACAGCTATGAAGCAGGGAGACCTGCCCCAGGTGGAACGGTTCTTCAAGATCTTTCCTCTGCTAGGCTTACATGAAGAGGGACTGAGCAAGTTCTCTGAGTACCTCTGCAAGCAGGTAAATCCCAGTGGAAAGCAAAACCCAGTCTCTGTCAACAGATGTTGGGGGAGGAGATTTTGGCGGTGGCTTGTTAACCTTAGAAAATAGCACTGGCCTTATGCACCTCCCTGCGTTCTGGTGCCTGAATACAGATCCAGGGGGTTGTCCCACTTCTTCTGTGTCTTGCTCTCTGCACTTGCTTAAAAATCATACAATGAGTCTGGAAAGAGAAGAAGTTTCTGCCTTTCCTTGAGCCTTCAGTTTTCTACAGGAGAGGAAAGGATCCCTGTTTCAAAGGAGGATAATACAGCAATAGCTCTTGCATTCGGAAGGCCGGTGAAAGCTCTCCAGGGCAGGGACAGAGGACCTGTGGGATGAAGAATACCTTTGGCTGTTCAGCTGACTGGTCCTGTTGTCATGCAGGTGGCCAACAAAGCAGAAGAGAACCTGCAGCTGGTGATGGGGACAGACATGAGTGACCGTCGAGCTGCTGTCATCTTTGCAGACACCCTGACACTCCTCTTCGAAGGTAATCTTCCTTTCCTCTTTCCTGATTGGTTGCAAATAGTCCGTGATGAGACTGTCCATGAATTTAAATTATTTTAATTTTAGCTCACAAAATGACTCGTTCCCCTTTGAGCTACAGGTGTCTCACACTCGAGTCTCAGGGACACAACTAGCTGAATTTATTCCAGCCAGAAGAGGGCATCACAATAAACCAGTTTTCCTAGGTTCGGCTTGCACAGGCATGAAGTGGATTTGCAAAGGATTTGTTGGCTTCCTCCAGGAATCAGACTCTTCCTGTTTTCTGCATCCTCAAAACAAATGGGTATTCCCTGGAGGTTTCTTCAGACTTGCAGCTCTCCAGACAAACAAATCAGATCCCTTAGGGATGAGCAGCTGTCGGTGCCTCCAGGCCTGGCTCTTCAAGAAGCACCATGGGAGCTTGAAAGCAGAGAAGGAAGGGAGAGAAGGGAATATGAATGCCCTGTGGGAACATTGCCAAAGACCATAATTGAGATCCCATGGTGATTAACCACCTTCTCTATGAAATCTGCTCTAATTCCAGGCTGCACCACTGCCAAGTTACTTTCCCAGCCTTGCACCAGTAGAGCTTTCTTCGCAGTAGTGTCAAAAGAGGGGGAGTGTTGCTAACTTTTGGAGTAGAGCATTTGTGAGAAGAAAGCAATATTGTAGAGATACTTCCCTGGAAATGAGCTTTTCCTCCAAGGAGTTCTTGCCTTCGCTAATGCTTGCTCTCTGCAGCAAGTGTGTGCCCAAGAGCCATCCCTAGGCTGATTTTTCCCTGTAACCTTGCAGGTGCTGAAAGCTGAGACTGGGTTTGGGTGGTAGTTGTGCCTCTTGCCAGGTTTAGCTTGTGTGGCTTTGTCCTGGGCAAGCTTCCTACCTTGTATCTTGCTGGGCTGAAGAGCAGCTGGCACACAAGGCATGTCAGGAGTTCTCTTTAGGGACAGAGAGATGGCTTCTGCCCCAGGAGATTTGCGTTCTTCATCTGTGGAGTGAACGATCCTTTGTTAGGTCTGGTCTGTGGACCCGTGTAGCTCTGCTGTGCTCTGGGAACTGCTGGTTGAGTCTCTCCCCTCTCCTCACAGGGATTGCTCGCATTGTGGAGACCCACCAGCCCATTGTGGAGACCTACTATGGGCCAGGGAGGCTGTACACCCTCATCAAGCACCTGCAGGTGGAGTGCGACCGGCAGGTGGAGAAGGTGGTGGACAAGTTCATCAAGGAGAGGGACTATCACAGGCAGGTAAGAGCAGTGTGAGGCTGCCTGATGCAGCCAACTGTGCCCTCCATCCAGTTCTGTGAGGCTCCCACTGCCGTAGAGGCAGCAGAGTTTGACCTTGTGTATTGAGAGAAACCTTGCTTTACTCCATATTTACCCTGGTAGCTGAAGGGGTTCAGCCTGTAGCTATGCTTTCTGATGCAGAGGAGGATTCATTTGGAGCATGGTAAATGCACCCTGCTCACTCTTTGCTGTGCAGGTCTGTAGGGTGCTTTCAGTACACCTTCTCCACTGTCTTGTCCCTGCTTAGATGCAGGGCTGCTGTAACTGTCTCATGGTCACAAACCTTGGTGCCTCTGGTCAGTTCCCATCCCACCACCCTTCCTGGCAGGATGAGCTCTGCCTTAGAGGAGAAGGAAGTGAACTGATGTGGTTCCCTTCTCTGGCAGTGCTTCCTGCAAAGCATTCCTGTCACTCCCAGTGAGTAAGCACTTCCTTAGGCTATAGCACAAGAAGTAGCTGGTAACTCCAAGTCATCAGCAAAGACTGGTGACTCTCCCTTTCTTTTGTGATTGCAGTTCCAGCAAGTTCAGAATAGCATGATGAGAAGTTCTTCTGCAGAGAAAATTGAACCAAGGTAAAAAGAAAAGCTCTTTATGCTCTCTAACCTTGCGCTCTTGAGTTATTATTAACACAGCTTAGCATTTGGATAACTCTCCCACTCTTCCAGAAGCTTTGTGGCTATTAACTCATAAAATCCAATTGTTAGGTGCCCTTCACTGCCCTTCTATAAAGGAAGCTTCTGTAGTGGGGCTTTATTTTGCTTAGTCATTACTTCTAAGCCTTGGCTCTAAGCATTCCTGGAGGGTTGGCAATATCACTGCACGTGAAGGACTGAGATTTTAACTGCCTGTGCCCACTACTCTTTCATGGCCAGAGTACAGTCCTTGGAGCCCACAAAATGGAGCAGCTCCCTGGACAGATAATTTGTGACAGAATCAGGAATAAATGTTTGGGTCTTATTTAATCCGTACTGCTGCTGCAGCAGCTCTGTACCATCAGTTTCTTGATAATGAACCGCAGTGCTTTCAATCTCCCTGTTTTCCTTCTTACCATAGATATTTACATAACCCTCAAGCAAGGCCATTTGAAAGTGCACCCAGCCCTTCTGGGACTGCCTGACTTACAAACATGCCTTGAAAGAAAACTTAGGTTCCTCAAGGAAGATCTGTGAGCCTGCATAATTATTATTTCAGCAGTAATATCCAGTTACTGTTTGCTCTGAGTAACTCTGCATGCATTCTAGTTTTCAGATTTTTTTTCTTTTTCATCTGTAAAATAAAGATGATGTTTCCTTCTCCCACTTGTGCACCGTGAGGCTTCAAGCAGGATTTGTAAAATTCTCTGTACACCGATGAAAAGGCTGATGTGTCAGTCTTTCCTTTTTTCGTAGTCATCTCTAATCTGAACACTGTGTTCTGCATTGTAAGATGCTTTTTTTGTCTCACACTTCCTGAGCTGTTGAGCTTAAACAGATTCTTCATCATCTTCAGAGAAACACATGAATTTGTGCACAAAAACTCATATGTGGAGATGGCAGGGGCCAGGCATTTCTAACATTGGCAACATAGTGCTCATGGAATTGTAGCAAAACTGAGGTAGGAAAGGACTGATGAAGATCTCTAGTCAAACCTCCCACTCAAAACAGGGCTCATTTTGAAGTTTCATCAAATTGCTTTGCGTCTTGCAGTCCTTACCACTGTGATTTCCACGTGGATGTCCTCACATCTATGAGGAAAAAGAGGGGGAGTGTTGCTAAATCTTGGAGTAGAGTTTGTGAGAAAAAAGCAATATTGTAGAGATACCTCCTTGGAGATGATTTTGGGGGATATTTTGATTGTGTGTGTGCGCATGCTTTGCACATACCAGTTATTCTGCTGAGCTTTGCCACTCGATGGCAGAGATGGAAAGGGGCAGTATTGATCTCATGGTAAGAGAACAGAGAACACACTACTTAACTGAATTGAATTAGTGCCTCTCCTTTTGTAGTCCTGCTGTCTTGATTCTTGCTATTTCTTCCAGGGAGCTTGACCCTATTTTAACAGAAGTCACTCTGATGAATGCCCGCAGTGAGCTCTACTTGAGGTTCATCAAGAGACGGATAATAGCTGATTTTGAGGTGGGAGATGCCATGGCCTCAGAGGAGGTAAAGCAAGGTAACACTTTGAGTACCAATAGTCTTAGGCTTTGCTCATCAAAGCCAGAAATGGAGATATACCTGAGTTAGTGGCAGAGCAGAGTGACACAGGGTCTGCAAAGACAGTTTGGGAGCGCTCTGTGGAAGACAATTGTGTAACCTGGCCTTCCCAAACCTGTTTCCAGCACAGGGAAACCAACATTAAGAATGACTGTAGAATATAAAAAAACTAAAGTCCCCAAAGAGAGGAAGAGCCATTTGGTCACTGCAGGCACAAATCCTAAAGGTGGAGGCCATGGAAAAACAGGCTCGAGGTTTTGGTACTCTATAGAGCTCTGGAAATCACTTTGGCCACCTGCAAAATCCAGCTCAGCAATTTCAACTCCACAGCTGAGGCTTGTGGTTTGTTCTAGGTTGGGCTTGGCAAGTGTCTGTCCATTGGGTGCCCATGAGACAGGCAGCAAGGGACTTGGTGGAGCTGCTTCCTGGCCCTGGGTTCCTGCTGATGGGTCTCTCTTGTGTTCCACAGAGCATCAAAAATACCTGGACAAGCTCCTCAACAATTGTCTGCTGAGTTGCACCATGCAAGAGCTCATTGGCTACTACATCACCATGGAGGAATACTTCATGAGGGAGACTGTCAACAAGGTAGGGGAAAACCTCTTAGATGCTTCTCTCTGTGTGCTCCTCAGTCCTCTGGTGAGCATCCCAAGGGAGGGATATGTGTACATGGCAAGTCCGCAGTTGTTGGGAATGTCTTTTGTTTTCCTTGGCCTTGAAAAGCAAGCGGTTGTTTCTGAACTTTGACTTCAGACATACCCCTGGGTATCTTCCAGGTCTGTGGGCTACTGCAAAGTCATCTGAGTGGTGCCAGCCACAGAGGGTACAGTTCCACTCAGGGTGAAGGGGGCGGACGGGAAGTTTGGTCTCTCAGCACTGCTGGGGCGGCATCGCACACTGAGACAGCTTTCTTTGCAGGCTGTTGCCATGGACAGCTATGAGAAGGGCCAGCTCACCTCCAGCATGGTGGATGATGTGTTTTATATAGTGAAGAAGTGCATTGGGCGTGCTTTGTCCAGCTCCAGCATAGACTGTCTCTGTGCCATGATCAACCACTCCACCACTGAGCTGGAGTCTGACTTCAGGTAATGAAAATAAACCAGGTTCACTGTAACGTGCCTCCACCTCATGTTCTGCAAACAATGTTTGCTGTCAGATGGTCTTCCTTGTGTTCTGTGCCTTTGAACCTCTGGCTTGTCATCTCCATGGAAGATGCTTGTAGGAAGCAGTGACAAGTGTGGGAAGCTGGATCTGGGCATCTTTCCTCACAGCAGTGGTGATCCACCTATAGGAAAATCAGAAAAAAGAACCTCATGGCCCAAAATCCCTATGAGATGGAGTTGCCATGTAGCATTGGGGTCCTACCCTGCTTGAGGGTACATGGTCACCCCTAGTTGTTCTCTGGGTTACTTAAAGACTCAAACCTGGGGTGAGACTGCAGAAATTGTCCTGCTGTTTTTCATTCCGTTGTGGGAGTGAGGAACTGTGTCTGAAGAGAGCAGGCAGCTGCAGGCAGGATATTTGGGAAAGCTCAGAAACTGGGTGGTTATGTTTTTCTTTCAGCCTTCAGACGCTGTCAGGAGATATTTGCCAGCCTTGTTTTTCCCTGTGAAGTTCCACTTACCTTGTTCAGGTCAGATCTCAGACAGAATGCTGTCTCCAGGCACAGAGCATAATTCTGCTCTAAACTGTTGCTTGCTCTAAACCCTGCTGTGTTCTGCTTACCCATAGGGAGGTTCTGTACAACAAGCTGAAGCAGGGCTTCCCAGCCACGACCTTCCAGGACTTCCAAAGAGGGGTGACCAGTGCTGTGAACATCATGCACAGCAGCCTGCAGCAGGGCAAGTTCGACACCAAAGGCATTGAAAGCACTGACGAGGCCAAGCAGTCCTTTCTGGTGGGTTTGGTGATTGTTCTGGTGTAGAATGAGTTGGAGTGGGGAGAAAGACAATGGGGAACTCTTGGGAACAGGATTGGTGTGACTGTTGTGTTCAGAGAACCTGAAAACCTGTTGAGGTGTGGTGGGTGGCCTACCTTTGGATGCTTCTGCCTCACCGCATGTTTGTAGAGCTTCCACACCAGGCCTGTGCAACTGTGATCCCGTGAGTGCCTCTTGGGCTGCTGTGATGACAATTCCGGGCTGGGGAAGAGTTTGTGCTCTTTTGAAGTGTCCACCAATCCTGTTCTTCACAGGCTCCCCACAGAGGTAGTGGGGGAACATCTCATCCACACCTTCCTCCAGATAAAAAAGTCCTGGCCCAAGTTCAGCTCCTTCACTTCTGAGATAGAAGAGTTTTCATTAGAGCAGGGTTGTCCGCTCTGCTTGGTCTGCAAGATCCTCCTGTTGCCTTCTAACAGCAGAACTCCAGCTCTGTGCATGCTTGAATAGGCACAGGGAGCATTCCAGACCCCTGGGAGAGCGTCTGAAGGGACTGCTTGTTGCTCCATTCTTCTGCAAGCATAACACATCCTTCCCTATGCTGGGATGCTGTGTGGGCTTTGTATTGTGGAAAAGACCTGACTGGGAGAACATCTCTGGCTCTGCTCTCTGCAGGTGTGAGCAGACCTGTGGGCAGAGACTGAGAGCACTGGAGAGGGGCTGCCTCACCATGACTTGTCCCTCTCTCTCTAAGTTGTTGTGAACAGCCAGCACTGAAGAGGTTCCTTGGAACTTTTACTGTACGAGGAGAGAAGGCAACAAAGGGAGCAGGAGGGACTGAACTCTTTCATTGAATTCTTTGTTGCAGGTTTCTGCATTTCTCGAAACGAAGGGCTTAAAATGTCAGTTCTTCCATTGAATTTCCTCATTCACCTGTCACCTTACTTCATTTCCCTGTTTGTGCAAACTCCAGCCTTATACTGACATTTACTTCAGCTTCAGCAGGTAGAGAACAGTCTGTTCAGTGGAGAACAGATACTCATCTGGCAGGAGGGCTGCTGATTGCTCCTGCCAAGTTACCTGTGCCTCCCTGTCTCCCCTACTGCTCTGGACACAGTGTGTAAAACATCACCCTCAGCCACTCCTGCTCTGTTCTTCGTGACACTTAGAGAAAGTTGGGGGTACGTTATGGCTTCCATCCATCACCAACAAGTGGGGCTTCACTGCAACGTCATGAACAGGATGATGAGGAAAAGGAGTAAACTGTCTTGAACTCTGTGCTAGCTGGGGATTCAGCACATGGGCTCAGTTGCTGGAGTTTAGCTTCATGCAGCTCAGTGAATCTGCAGTGCTTTGGTCTCACAGTAGCAATTCTGTCCCTTAAATACTTGCATTGCCCTGTTAGCAGGGTGTGGAGTAAACGTATGGACTTGGGGATGAGGTGCTGGGAAATTCAATTTAATCCAACTTGGGTTTGTTTTGGTTTTTTTTCAGGTGACCTTAAACAATGTAGAAGTCTGCAGTGAAAACATCATGACCCTAAAGAAGACTTTGGAGGTGCAGTCTATATTCTTTACTGTTTTTTCCTAAATCAAATTTGTAATATCCTCCCTTGGCAGGGGCCAAGTAAACCATCTGGACTTTGATATGCCCAAATTCCTGATGTCTTTGCCCTCCAGCCTTAGGGAAGCAATTTTAAGCTGGCAGAGCAATTTCCGGCTGATAGTAGCAGCCAGAAATACCAGTTCCTCCAGCCTGACCAACCTGGTGCAGGAGTAACATGTGCATCATGGAGACTCTGCAGTTCTCTGGTGCTGGACTAGACAGCCCCCAGCTTCCTTTCTTGCTGTCCTTTCTCCCTGCAGCAGGAGCCAGCAGCCTCTGCCTTTGCAGGAGCAAGAGTTGGGCTCCTGTCCTAGCCCACAGGCTGGTGGGCAGCCAGAGCTCAGCAACACAAAGGGATGAAAACTACCCAGGTTATTAATTTGCAGCTTGCTCATGGATCTCTTCCCTGCAGAGTGACTGCAGCAAACTGCTTAGCCAAGGATTTGGGGGTGAGCAAGCACAGGCCAAGATTGAGAGCTGCCTCTCGGACATGGCTGCTGTTTCCAACAAATTCCGTGACCTGCTGCAGGTGAGTGTCTCTCTGAATTACTGCTGGCTTCCAACACTGGCTGCTGGTGTCTTCAGGGAGAACTCTGGCAGGAATCACTTCAGCACAGGGCTGGGTCTGACTCCAGGAGTGCTGGGTAGGATGCAGGAGGGAGCAAATCAGTCAGCTTTGAGACATAAAAACAGCCCCAGCCCATTTACACAGCCACACCAGCTGGCGGCTGCATAAAAAGCACTGGAAGCAGCTGCAGAGCCAGAAGGAATGTTTCATTTGTCTTCACTCAGGACGGAGTTGCAGATGGTTCAGCACTTTCTGGAAAAGAAATATTAATAGCATTTCCATCTCCTCCATTCTCTCTTGTGGCACAGCACATTGTCAAGTTGTCCACAGCTAAGTTGTCCACTCACTAAGTAATGCTGAAGACAGGCTGTTGGTAGAGAAGAGATGCTCTTTTCTCTGGTTTCTCTTTCTTTCCCAAATGCAAATACTCCTCAGCACAGAGCAGAAGACTGTCTGGCTAAATCCAGTCTCCTGTGGCATACTGGGGCCTGCTGTCCTAAAATTTCACAGTGGTCTCTGGCAGGGAGAGAAGCAGGGAGACCTAGTACCTCATGTGGAAAGAAACCAAGCAAAGGAGAATATTTTGAACCAGGTTTGCCTTTGTATTTCACAGAGGGATCAGGCTATTTTTTGTTTGGCTTTGCAGTTCAGGGCAGACAGATGCCTTCAGTTCAGCACTGCCAGCAAACCCTCTTGGGGACTGTGGTCAGTATCAAAACCAAAGAGCTCATCAGTAAGGCGTAAAACTCTCCAGTCTGACTCTAGTGTGGTTTTAAAAGTGGCTGCAAAGCAATCCAGAGGCTGAGGAGGAAGCTCCTGCACTGCCTGAGTCACACACACACTGAATTTGCCTCAGAAAAGGACAATTGCCAGCGGGGCCTGCTCAGAAATGCCAGTTTTAGTTAAAAACTTCCATCAAATGCCAGTCAGAATCGGTACCGACACAGTTTCATGCTGAGTGAGGTTTCGTGACACCTTGCTGAGCCAAAGAGGGGTGGCTGGCAGGAGAGGGCCTTAAGAGCTCTCATCACAGGGGACAGAACAGCCTTTGCTGACAGCCTGCTGCTCAGGGGAGATGGCATGTGTTGGGGTTATGATTAATTCAGGGAACTAACTGTGGTTACGGCTTTTATCCTCCTTTTAGATTCTCCTACTGAGCTAAGCTGCATTGGAGGTGGGAGGCATCAGTTGAGTTCAGTCACAGTGCCCTGGCTGGTGCTGAGTGGAAAAGCTGGAGTTTGCATTTTTTCCTACCCCATGTGCCTTGCTCCTGCCAGGAAATATGTAGCTGTGTGGGATGGGGTGGGGAAGCACAAGCCCTTCAGACCACACTACAAGTCAGCACAACAGCAGCTTCTGGGCCAACATCCTTCCTCCTCTTCTTGCCATGGTGTCCTCAGAGCCTTCCGGCACTGGGAGAGTGTGGGGTCTGGGCCTTCTGGGTTCAGTTTCCTGTGCAAGTCTGTGGGTCGGTTTCCCAGCATCAAGACAGCCTGGTTGTAAAGATTTCATGCCTCACTGTCCTCTCTTCTTGCTGTCTCCCTCAGGAAGGTCTCAGTGAGCTCAACAGCACAGCCATCAAACCCCAGGTGAAGCCCTGGATCAACCTATTCCTCTCTGTCTCCCACAATATCGAGGAGGTGAGGCTCAGTGTTCTCTGCTCCCAGCTATACTTGGCATTCTCTGTCTTCTGCTCAGCAGCACAGTCAGAGCAACCACTATTTCCTTCCCCTCAGTTATCTGCTGTTTCGTTGGCACAGAGCGTCAGTAAAATACCCAGATCTTGCTCTGAAGCTGAGCTTGGAAAGGGACATTTGGCTAGAGAGGACCTTGAGAAAACGGAAGGGATGAAGTGCTGCTGCAGGAGGGACTTCCCTTCCTGTCCTCTGGGCCATTGGCTGTGGTTTACTTCAGGCCACATAAACAACCCTTTCTGCATTTCACTGTCAGGAGGAGTTCAGCGATTATGAGGCCAATGATCCCTGGGTCCAGCAGTTCATCGTCAATCTGGAACAGCAGATGACAGAGTTCAAGGTGAGAGAAGGACGTGGCAGCCTGCCAGGCTTTGGCCCGACCTCCACGTGGCATCCTTGCTTGGCAAGCAGAGGTGTCCTCCAGTGCCTTGCAGGGCTCTTAGGGATCCAGTCACCCCCTTCTCCTGCAGTTCTCAAATTCATACCTGAATCACCTCTGTGGTGTTCTCCACTTGCCGAGCCTGCAAGTCCTTATTTTTAAGCTCTCCTATCCTTGGGTTTTAGGGACCTCTGCTCAGTTTTTCCTGATAAGAATGACACAGGTTTCTGCTTCCAGGCTGGACTGTCTCCAGTGATTTATGATACCCTCACTGGTCTTATGACCAGTCTTATAGCCATTGAACTGGAGAAAGTGCTGCTCAAATCCACCTTCAGCAGGGTAAGCAAAACACTCCTCTACCGTGTAGTCTGTCTTGACTGCAAACCTTCAGTACAGGATGGGGCAGGGCAGATGCAAGTGTTACCCTTTTACCCTGTAAAAGAAACTCTGCAACCACCAGTGACCAGCTCAGGGACACCTTTACATGAGCACCCACTGGGACAAAGTGGGTTTGGTGATGGGACTGAGAAGAGCTGGCACCAATAAGGGGGCTGGGTTTTAAGGTGGGTCTAAACATAAGCCACCTAAATCTGCAATAAATGGTCTAACTGGGACCTTCCTGCTCAGAGACCTCTCTCTGCCTCCCTGTGACTTCTAATTGGTGTCTTGGCACAACCCCTGGGTCTGCTTGGAGAGTTAATCGATCTCCCCCTGTGCCCACAGCTCGGCGGTCTGCAGTTTGACAAGGAGCTGAGGTCCCTCATAGCCTATCTCACCACAGTCACCACGTGGACTATCCGTGACAAGTTTGCCCGTCTTTCCCAGATGGCCACCATCCTCAACCTGGAAAGGGTGAGCTGCACTTGGTCTGCTTCTACTGGGGATTGTGGGAGCACCAGCTGCACTGCACGTGGCTTTACTCGAACCCATCCAGATGCTGTCACACCTGCAAGGTGTGGAGAAGCTGCCCCATGTCTGATGGTGCTTGAGTTCAAAACTTACCTGTGAGAGCAGTCATTTCCTACAGCTCCCCTCTTTTTCCAGGTGACAGAGATCCTGGATTACTGGGGGCCGAACTCAGGCCCACTCACCTGGCGCCTTACTCCCGCCGAGGTCCGGCAGGTGCTGGCCCTCCGCATCGACTTCCGCAGTGAGGATATCAAGCGGCTGCGCCTGTAGTTGGTTGGGGCTGAGCTAAGGGCAGGAAGGTTGCAGTCCTGGAGCCTGCCTGGATCCTGTCCTGGGGCTGGCTGTTAGATGGTGCAGGGATGGGATGATGTCTGTCCTTCTGCTTGCATTCCTCCGAGCAAAGGGTTTTCCTGGGCCCAGCAAGAAGAGCTGCCATCCTTTTGTGGGAGCAGAAACAAGGCACCAGAGGAATCTCTCACGCTGGGAGCAGCACAATGCTATTTCTCAGAACACAGACTGGTGCCAGCTCCCAACTCCCTGTGCTCTGCTGCCCTGCAGGAGGCCACAGGCAAGGACAGGCCAGGGCTAGTGTAGCTCAAATACAGGTCTGCTGCTGCAGCTGTGTTCCCTCTGTGCCCTCAGGGTAAGGGTCAGCTACTGGAATCACAAATGTTGAGCCCCGGCTCTCTCCTGGTGGTGATGGGGACTGTTCTACTGAAGGGAAAAGGAGTGATTTCCTTGGGAAGGTGCTTGGAAAATCACTAGAAAGCCTCTGTTGGGAGTGGGGCTGTGTCCCTGCTGGCTCTGTACAGCTACTCTGTAAATAAACCTCGCTTGGTTGAGCTGCAGTCTCCAGTGGTGTGTTCAGCTGTGGGCCTTCAGGGAGCTGGAGACATGTGGGACAAGTGCTCTGCTCTGCTCCAGTTCTCCTCTCCTACCTTGTGTCAGGGCATCCAGAGGATCTTCCTGTCTTGCCTGGCTGCCTCCTGTGGCTGCAGTCCTGTGCTGTCTCCCTCAGCCAGGGCCATGGAGGGGGATGACCAGCCCTTGCATGCAGGTTCTGCCATTCCCACCCCTGGAAAAGCTTTGCCTGTGAAGTGCTGGGCCCTTGCTATCCTGTGGAGAGGGAGCAGCCCTGCTAGGGACAGAGGGGCACAAACACATGCTGAGAACAAGCTTTTTTATTAAGATAGACTGCAGGGACTAGTAACTTGCTTTCGCTATTTCACTGCTGAAACAGTGCCTCAGGACAGGAGAGGGTCTTGATTCCACATGCAGCTGCATGAGCATTGCATCCTGAACAGGCAGCTTGGAGCTCTGCTGCTGGAAGAGCAGGAAGGTTCCTGCTAGAGGCAGCATCACAAATGCTAGTTTGTTCCCTTTGGAAAACTGTGAAAACTGGAGTGAAACCCCAAAATCAGGCTAGAGGCCCTGGCAAACTGTCCCTCCAGCAAGGCCACCCAGCAGGGGTAGTTCTGCCTGCCTGCACAACTTGTCACAGCTTCTCCAGGCTCTGGCTTTTGGGGCAAGTAGCAGCACAAAAAGGCCATATCGAGACCTAAGGCACCTGCTGGAGCTGGCTGAAGAAGCTGCCCCATAAGCAGTGGGGATTTCCCTGCACCTGTTCTGGATATCTGCCAGGAATGGGCCAGGGCTGAAGGCCTTCACACAGCCCTGTCCCCTCCAGGGTGAGCACCATCCTTCATATCACATCCCACAACCTCCACAGAGAAACCACCCGTGTCCACTTCGATGCTGTGGATGCTGAAGTTGCCCAGTCCCTAGGAAAAGAGAGTCACAGGTTGGGGCAGGAGCCAGCAAAGGACCCCTTCTCACCTCCAAGGTCCCAGGGAGGGCATTGGAACAGCAAGCAATCACATCCCACGTGTGGTGGGGAGAGATGCTCCTCATGCTCTATATAAGGCTGCTGCAAGCCACCTGCAGCAGTGGGGGGCTCACAGCTCACCTCGGTGTTTGCCAGGACCTGGTGCAAAGCCTCTTTCTGCCGGGGGGCTTTGGTTAAGACGTAAAGGAAGCCGCCGCCACCAGCCCCAGCCAAGCACTGCCCATGGACGTAGGGCCGGAGAGCGTCCATCATGCGCCCAACAGCCAGCGGCTCACAGCCCGGGGCCATGCACTTCTTCTGCTGCCAGTAGCAGTCCAGGCACCTGCCAAGGAGCTGCAGGTCACCTGCAGAAGAGAGAATATTGCTAATTACTTGTCTCTGTTTCTCACCCAAAGGGCAGAAACATCTCTGCCTCTCCTGCTCAGCCCAAGCTAAATTCTGCTTTCTCTTTTCCAGTTCCTCCCAGCCCTGCCAGCCGAGCAGGCAACCCCAGCCCTGTCACGTTGCTATTTTTAATCCTCCACAGGGGGAAGATTTGCTTGCTTTAATGCTCCAGCTTCCTCTCCGCAGCAGCCAAATAACCCCGCTGCACTGACCAGGCATGGCCCCCAGCCCTGTCACCAATGGCACACTGCAAATTAATCAGATACAGCATGTCTAACCCCTCTTCCTCAAAATCTTTGTTCAAGCCTGAATTTTGCGGTATTGCCTAGTGAGGGTGGGCCTGGGGGAGGATTTGAGGCTTCTGCAGCTGCAAGAACCTGCACCCCCCAGCTGTTTTCCCCTCCAAGCCTGCAATAGCTTCTCCCCGGGAAAGTTTGTGTTTCTTCAGCTGTTAAAAGGGCCAGCCTGGCCCAGGGAAGGGGGCTCACACCTTGCCTCAAGGCCTGGGCACACTCCTCGGCATTGCTCACCAGCGCATCAGCATTTTGCACAATGGAGGGCAGCCTGGCATACCAGTTCCTCACCACGTCCTGCAAGAGGCCAGAATGTCCCTGTCACTGTCCTGGCCCTGGAGAGGTAGTGCTGTGCCCATAGCCCTGGGTGCCAGTTCCCTCTAGGGTGGCAAAGCTTTGCACAAGTGAAGGGGGGGGCACCAAGGGCCACAGGGGGAGCAGAGGCCAGAGCCTGTGACACCCAGAGGCACCCAGGCATTACCTGGAGCAGGTTGCGGGCCAGGCGAGTCTTCCCCGTGTACACCAGCAGCAAGTGATCGTTCAGGGTCTGGGTAAAACCATCAGGGACCAGGATCTGCTCCACTTCCACTCTGAGCGGCAGCTGGGCCTTTGACCTCCCGATTTTGATGCCAGGAACAAGCCCACCAACCTGGTCCTGCCAACCACCCCCTGCCGGGCAGAGGGTCATCAGTCACTGCTGGGACCCCCACCTTGTGGGTCAGCTAATCTCCCAGGCCGTACCTGTTGTGAGCCTCTGCTCCAGGTGCAGCACAGCATGGATAAGGGACTCGGTGCTGGCAGCCTTCCCTGCTGCCCGGTACAGGGATGCCATCACTGCTCCTGCCAGGATGCTGCTGGTGCCTGCAGGGAGCACAGGTGGGGCGAGGGCAGTGAGGCACTGTTGTGGCTCTGAAGGCTAGGGGGCAGTGAGGCAGATGCCCCATCCTGCTGCTGGCAGCAGGAGAGACTTGCAGGCACCAGTGAGGGAATGCCCAGCCCTTTCCCTGCAGACCTACCGAGGCCAGACCCGTGGGGCAGCTTGGACCAGGTGTGCACCTCAAAGCCACCCCCAAAGCTCTCCATCAGCTGGGCCCGCAAGGGTCTCTGTGAGGGGAACTGCACAACTTGGGTGCAGATAAAGGCAGCTTTGAGCAGGGCTCCTGAAAACAAAAAGGAAGTAAAGCTGATGCCTGCTGTGCTACAAGTTCCCTCGTACCATTAGCCCCAAAAAGGGCCACCCTGGCAGCAAGGGGATGCCACAGGTACAGAGCCAGGCTGGCAGCTGGTGACCCCTCACCTGGCGCATGTGGCTGGCAGTAATCCTGTAAGTGCTCCAGCTCCCGGCACACCAGCTCGGCCACGGCCTCGCTCCGTGGTGTCCCGCTGAGGCTGACGAGGCGCAGCTCCGGCTGGACAATGCGCCGCACCTGGGCACCAATGGGCCGGCACCCATCCACCAGCACTGCCACATCCACCACGGCCCCCCCGTGCTCGTAGGTGATGGGGGGTGTGTCACTCCAGCCACCTGCCAACACTCACCATCAGCCTCCTCAGGCACCCTGACTTCTTTTCCCCCAGCACCACAGGGGGGAGACATGGATCATCTGACTGGGGGGATGCACTCACCAGAGAGGTCCAGGCGGGCTGGACATACCACCTGCACCCAGTGCCCCAAAGGTGGCAGCTCTACCTCTTCCACAGTGATGAACTGGCATGAGGACATCACTGCCTGCCGGACAAGGATCTGCTCGGCCCCCTCGTAATGCCGAGCTGCTCTCACCAGCAGAGCCGGCCTGGAGTGAGAGGGATGCTGAGCCCACTGCCACACCTCTGTGACAGTACCAATGCCCGGAATGGGGCAGCTGCCACTTGCCAGCCCCAGCCTCACCGGCTCATCCACTTGCGGCGCTCAGCAGCCAGCTCCTGGACACCACCAGCGATATCCCCCCTCTCCAGGCGCCCAAAAGCTGAGGCCCACTCCCTGTTGGCAGCAGGACCACTCCGCAAGCCCCCTTCCCCTTGTGCCATGCAGCCCAGGACCTCAGCAATACAGGCAAGTGCCCGTGCTGCAATACCAGCATCACTGGCCATGGAGGCAACTAGAAAATAAAATCAAAGGAAGCTGCAAGCCACAGCCAGGCTGCAGGTCACACCAAACAAGCCCACTTCTGCCATAAGCTGTCCCAAGGGAGCAGGACTTGCATGGCTTGCACACACCTGACATTGTTGGATGCCCTGCAGGTGCACCCCCACGGGGTCCTGCAATAGGGGGGATCACTGAAGGGGGTGGGGAGCACTGAACAGTCCTGACAACCAGAAATGCAGCTCCCAAGTCCAGCTCACCCTCATCCAGTGTGCCCAGCAGGGCCTCGTGGTAGCCCTCATGGACGGCGCTGCGGGCAAGCGGCAGGAGGCTGCTGTCCTGGCGCCCCAGCAGCACCTGCTGCACCTTGCGCTGGCTCTGCAGGAAGAACAGGGCCTGGCGGGCGCCCAGCTCGGCTTCCGTGTCCAGGCAGGGCAGCAGCTCCTTCCAGGACATACGCCAGGCCGTCCGCCAGCGTGCCAGCTGCTCACTGGCCACCGTGGCCAGGCCCAGCAGCCACAGCACGTCCTCCACCCCCAGTGCCTCGTGGGCATGCAGCACCGGGAAGAGCCGGGCACTGAGCAGGCAGCGGCTCCTCCGCGGCATCTCAGCATCCCAAAGGTCCCCTTCCCTGATGGAGGGAGAGACCATCAGCACTGCCCTGGGGCTTGAGGACACCTACCATGAGGGGAGCTGGTATGTGGGATGGTTGGAGCTCCAGACCTCCAGGAGCTGGGTCTCCTGTCCCGTCCTGACACGTGGCACCTACCGTACACCTGTCCGTTGGAAAAACTCAGCCCAGGGCACGTTCAGGTAGGTGGCCTCTTCCACAGGGCTCTGCAGGGGCACAGAGGGGCTGGTCACACCTTGGCTTCGCTGGGAGCCTTGTGCCACCTCACTGCCCCCGCACCTGCCAGTCGTCGAGGCGGCCAGTGAGAGTGAACACGCGGCAGGGCAGGTCACGCAGCCGGATGTGGTGGCCCTGCAGGACAACATCACGCAGAGGATGGCCCCGCAGGGCTGGTGAGGAGCCCACATCAAGGCCTGAGAGGAGGCAGCCAGGACCAATCACCAGGGGACCCTGAGAAAGGAACAGTGGCACAGCTGGCCCCCAAACCAAAGCCAAATCCTGACCTTGGAATGGGACAATCACCCTGAGAGACAGGCTGGTGTCAGCACAAGCCAGGTGGCAGGACATAATTTTGTCACAAGGCTGCAGAAACACGGACTACAGAGATTCAGGCCAGGCGACAGCTTCCAGGGTTCACAGCCATAACAGAGCTCCCAAAGGAGAGGGTCTGCCCTGCTTCCCAGCTCAGGACAGCCCAGAGGTGACAGCCTCATCCCCTTGTTTGCAGAGGGTGACAGCTAGCAGGGTGCCCAGCACCAGCCAAAAGGCAGCCCCAAAGAGGAAAGGCACCCCAAATCTCACAGCTGTGGTTCCTCCACCTCAGGCAGCAACACGTGACCCTGCTGCCCATTCAATGTGCTGGGAGCTGTGCGTCACCCCCATTGTAGCCATGTACCTGGAGGTGACAGTGCTGGATGACACTGCCGGCTGCCAGCCGCACGGCTCCTTCCAGCAGGCAGTTGGTGACCGAAGAGCCATCCTCCAGGAGACAGGGCTGCTGCCAAGGGCACAGAAACACGGGGACCAGAGTCTCGGCACACAGCCCAGAGCAACCCCTAAAAAACGCTCATGAGCAAGGCTGGGGATGGAAGGACATACATCCACATGGGAATGGGCTGTCTTGCAGAAGCGGAGGTGGCTGGCAGAGCCAGGCAGGAGAGTCAGGCTGCGGATGTGGTCACTTGCAGAGGCGGTCATGTAGTCGTAGGACGCGTTGGGAATGCAGGCTGTGGAGGGGCAGGAGAGATTTCAGCACATCCACAAAAAAATGTGGGTGTGTCTGACACTCATGTGAACCAGGCTGAACATCCCCAGCTGAAGGGGTCAGGAGCGAAGACCTGGGGACCCGCAGCTGTGGCAAGACACGGATGACTGTCAGGCCCTGACCACCCCATCTCTCCCCATGCAGGGAAGAGGGCCCAGGAATGGGTCACATCACATGCACTCACCACAGCATAGAATCATAGAATGGTTAGGGTTGGACGGGACCTTAAAGATCATTCAGTTACAACCCCCTGGGCAGGGACACTCCACTAGAAGTTGGAAGGAAGCACTCACCCATGCTAAGAGGGAAGGCATGAAGAGCTGTCCACAGCACAGAGCGGGCGCTCCTCACGCTGGCATCACCACCACCCTTCACAAAATCCTCCTCTGTCATCCCCCCAGCCATGCACAGCACAATGTCGAAGAAGAGGGAGAGCTGGGGAGAGAAGGAACTTGTTGGGTCCAGCCATCCTGAACCCCCACCCTGCTGCTGGGTGATCCCTCCCACTACCTCTCCTACCCAAATCTGGCAGTGTGGGGGCAAACAGACCCTAGAGAGATGCCCAGCAGCAACACCTGTGTGGCAAAGGGTCCCCACAGAGGGGCTGTCACCTGGATGGGTGGTGCCCCCGAGTCCAGCCCCATGTAGGTGCAGGCGTCCAGAGGAGGGATGACATGGGTGGCCAGAAGCTGCTCGGCAGCATCCGAGGAGAAGAAAACAATCCCGCAGACCTGCCAGGCACGTCAAGGCTGAGGCTGCAGCTGAGGTGACACAAGAGACGGGGCTGGCAGGGTTACCAATGTCTGAGCTGTGCCATACCAGTGGGACGGTGCCATCTGGCCCCACACACTGCTGGATCTGGGCCTCTGTGCCCTTGTAGATGATGTCATGCACCAGCCCCTGGGAGCAAAACCATCCCAGTGAGCTCTTCAGAGAAGCCCAAGCCAAGCAGCCACAGCAGTGCTGAGACCTCAGCACCCAAGGCATCAAAGGACTGGGGACCCCTGCACCTCCAAGGGATGCCTCTTGAAGGGGGAGCTGCCCCAACCTGCTCATTGGTGAGGTAGACCCCATGGTTCCTGGCATATGCCGGGCTCCCAGGCACTGCGATCACTCGGACGCCCTGGAAGCCATCCCAGTTGACCCCTAGAGGGAGCGACAGAGATCAATGCCCTCTGGGGCAGTGCGTGTACTCACACTGGGCACAGCTGCCTGAAAACCTGGACCACACCAGTGGAAGCGGCAGCAGCATCCAGCCTTGGCCACCTCACTGCAGGCAGAACGGATGCTCCTAACCGTGCACAGGACAGCAATAGCAGAGCATCTGCACCCTCATTGGACCACGGCACAGAATGAAACAGCTGTGCTGCTGCTTAAGAACCCTGTCCCAGGCCAAAGCGGGCACTGGAAGCAAGGCTGGTATCCACTCACCTGGTGTTGAGGGCACGGTGAGGAGCATGTCAGTGCTGCAGACCCAGACACCAGGTGGGGAGCCCACACAGAGCTGCCAAGAGAAGGACCACGTGCCCAGGGACGGCAGGGAAGGAGCCCAGGAACCCATTCCCGGGGCGCCATCCCCAGGCTACACAGACCCGGTGTGTCATGGTCCCCAGCAGGCTGTCCAGATTGCAGACTAGCGCTTCAGCTGGGGCGCCAGGCTCTTCCGCGGGCAGGCAGGTGAAGGCACGGCCGCAGTCGTCAAAGGAGAAGTCGCGGCCCTGGTGGGACGGAGAATATGGGGGGTCACCGGGAGGGAGCGGGTGCAAGGAGAGGTCCCATGCTGGGCTGCAGGTCGGCTCTCACCATGTGCAAAATGAGGATGCGGGCATCCCTCAGGACGTCAGCGGTCACCACCTGAGAGAGAACAGCAGAGAACAGTCAGTGGGGGCAGGACAGGCACGCCCCCACCCCCTCCAGCGTCCCCTCCCGACTTCCAGCCTCCCCAGACCCATCAGAGGCTGTCACCTCTCACCGTGCATCCGGCCCGGGCGCTGAGGTGCTCGGCCGCCACCAGCAAAGCGTTCAGGGTGGCACCGCCGCTGCCCAGGCAGGCCCAGGGGTCCTCCACAGCCAGGAGCAGCGAGGGGGGGCGCGGGCCCAGCCCGCCCCGCAGCCGCCGCACCTCCAGCTCT
>VZRR01009528.1:5014-19516 GCA_013398015.1 Oreocharis arfaki
TGCTGTGTTTGTGTGTCCGTCCCTCCTCATCCTCCCGTGCTGTCCTCACCCCTAACATCGCTGAGCTCATGGGGCCTCTTCCACCTTCCTGAGGAAAACACTAAAATGGCTGTTGATGATGCCAAGGAAGCTGTGAGTGACTCTGTGGCTGAGGAGGGCCAGGGGGGTCTGAAACTATGGCCAAAATATCCCCGAGTTGGTCCAGGGGGAGGAAGGAAAAGTCTGCTCAGCCAGCCCTGCTGTCCGGTGAGCAGCTGCTCCGTGGTTGGAGGTACCTGAGCTCCCTGACCTGCTCCATGTGGTGCTGAGCAGAGCTGATTTCCTGTGCTGGTGCCTCTCAGCTTTCCAGTGCCCCGCTCTGAGGCAGATGAGTGGCAGGGCCTCGCGGCAGGGCAGGCTGTGAGCGTCCCTGGTGCCCAGACCTGTCCTACATACAATGTATTTACTTTCCCTGTAGACTCCATACCACCAGTAAGAAAGAGTGTTCAAAAGTCTGTTACTTGGTACACTCTTCCACCTACTGTATAGCTTTTGCCTGCTTTCCAAAAAGGTAAGGAAAATCGAGATTTTATTATTTTATTCTCAAATTATGATGATGATTATTATGACTTATTATTATATACATAATTACATGAGAAGTGTTCATTTGTGCAGCTGTGCTAAAACAAGTATCTCACTCAAAAATTGTTCACAAGCCCGTTACCAAAAGCTGCCGTGGGAGGGTTTGCCTGGGGCGGGGGAGACCCCTGACGTGGGTGGTTCCAGTCCCTGTGCTGGAATCCCCGAGCAGCAGCTCTGAGTGGTCTCCTGCTTCCCACCACTGGAGGTGGATCCCGATAAAGCCTTTGGGGATGGAGATGTTTGTTTTTAAAAGTGCAAACAAATGATCGAAAGTTAATTCTGGCCACCAGATCTGGCAACTGACAAAGTGTTTTCTGAGTCACCCCCCAGCATCTCCACCCGCAGGGTTGCCTGGCAGCAAAGAGAGAACGTTTGCCAAACTATGAATGGCTCCAGAAAGTTTGCAAAAGCCTCTTCTCCCCATGGGCAGCGCAGTGGCCACTGACTCCCGTGGAGCCACGAGTGAACAATTTTTGAGGGCTGGCTTTTCCTGGGTGTCGTGTCTGCCTCGTGGTGATCTGGTGATGTGTGAGCTCCTTTGGTATTCGTGACCACCTCGGCCAGGAATTCCTGCTTTCCTAGGGCAGCGAGAGGAACGAGGGAGCCTTTGATACCGGAGAGAAATGATTACCGACCATTAATAAGTATTTCTCACAGTTCCGTGTGTGCTCAGGGGGCTGTGCCCAGGTACAAAAGGTTGTGCCTGGCCTGGGCTGGAAAAATCACTGCATTCAGCCTTCAGAATGTTTAGCTCATCCCTAATAGGCCAGAACTTCTATCAGCAAAGGTAGGAATGCTGCTTGAATTGAGTCTCTGAGTCACAGGAAAAAAAAAATTACCAATATCTCTGGCTGGTGTAAATTGCCCCAGCTCCAGCATCAATTCAGTCCTCGCTGAGTGTTCAAATTGGTTTTTATTGTGTTTGAATCAGGGCCATTATGCCAACTCCCAGCTCAGGCAGAAAGGCCGACTGAAGGCGTGAAGCTCTCCATGAACCCCGGGATGACCCGGAGCATCCAAGGGCTGGAGTCGGGAAGGGCTGGGCTGCAGGGAAATGGAACAAAGCAGGCGAGGAGGAGAAGGGGCCACTCGAAGTGTTACTGCAAATGAAAGAGAGGAAAGGGCAGCGGTGTGAAGATGAAATTGCTAAAGGAAGAAGATGAGAAAGAGAGAGATGGAAGACACCCTAAAACTCGGGAGAAATAGGTTTTTTAATAAAAAAAACCCTTTTTTAAAAATGGCACCAAAATTTAAAATAATTAGGAGCTCACACAGATTCTGAACTTTTTTCCCATGTAACAATGGAAATAATTTAAGGAATTGCTGTCTGCAAAGGCACACAAATAACTCTGTCATCCAAGCCCGATAAAAAGCATTTGGCCACTCAGATTCTTTAAGCAGATTTTAAAATTTGGTTCAGAAAAGCTGTGAAAATGCTACAGCCAGGGATGGTTTGGGCTTTTCCTGGTCCTGCCAGTGCTCCTCTGCTCCAGGTTGTTTTCCATCTCTGCCCCAGCGTTCCTGCTCCAGCTGGGCTGGCTGCTGGAGCCTCGGCTCCTGGAGCCCCGGTTGCTGTTTTGATTTGTTCTCCCAGGAATACAAAACAAAAAGCAGCACGAAACAATGCAGTGTATTAAAAACAAAGCAGGGATAGCAGGAAAACATCAGCCCGGTTGTAAATTGACACTTGTTTTGCTGGTAAGGTGTTTGTAGTAGGAATGAACGCAGAGCTGAGCCCTGACATGACTGTATCAATTTCTGCTTGTGATGCACAGAGAAATGTGTTTGTAATGCTTTAAATTGTTTCCTGGGAGCGACAAATAGGACTTCTCTGCTCCTGAGGCTGATGAAAATACAAGGCTTGAAAAACTCTTGGTGGTAGCTGTGTCAGGGGAGAAATTGTCCGTCAGAGAGCAAGGCAAAGAAACATCTGAGGCTTCTGCAGAGCTGCAGGGTCACAGTTGGTGCTGCAGGAAGGTCTGCAGCCCTTTGCACCTCCCCACCTGGGCTGGGGCTGTGGCTGCCAGGGCTGAGGGCACCGGGAGGAGCAGCTCCCTGGCCTGGCCTTGGCCTCTGCATTCCCCTGGGGTTGGTGTTGGGTGTCCCGAGGCTGGCCGGGGGCACTGCTTTGGGCAGGGAGTGCATCTGCAGCGCTTCCTGGATGGATTGGGACAGGGTTTGGAGGGCTGGCTGGACGTGGGCACCGCGGCAGTGCTGATGGCAGCGGCGCTGGAGCCAGCCCGAGGCAGGAGCTCCCTCCCTGGCTGGGCACGGGCTGCTGCTCCCACAGCACAGGGGCTGGCTTGCTTGGTGAGGCGCTCCTGGCTCCGTCTGCGTGCAGGGGAGCTCCCGGTGATTGCCAGGGGCTGGCACAGCCCGCGGCGTGTGCAGCACCACGTGTGGAGTCACTGCCTGCCTTGGGCACAGCTCCCCTGCAACGTAAATGCAATTACTTAATTACTCTGTGATGAAGCTGTTGGGATAGGAGTCATGACGTGGTTTCAAACTGGTCTGGGGCTGGTGTTGGAAGAGGGAAATAGTTGGGGTGCCCCCTCGTGCCAAGGATTTTCCGTGCCTGGTCTCCTCCTGCTCACAGCCCTGGCAGCCCAGGGTGCCCCAGGCCATGGGCAGCCCCGCTGGCCCTGGGGACCGGCAGCTCTTTGAAGGCCCTGGGTGCGAGCTGGGAGATGCTCTGTAGCTCATCACGCCTCCAGTGTGTGCTATGGAATAATTATTTGCTGGATTGAAGTGTCATTTTTGTTTTAAATCTGGCCAGTTTCATCCTGAGAAAATACTCCGTGTTTAACCTCACTTGAGGGATTTTCTGTTCAGTGCAGGCTGCTAAGAAATGAGAATTTGCACTCAAAATTGATAACTGAAAGACTTTGACAGCTCTTCACTGCATCTATTTGGATTCTGGAACGGCTGACTGGAAAACTAAACATCACAAATTCCTTCTAATGGTGATGAGCTTATTTTAAAAGTATTGCACGGAGGTGCATCCTGGCCTTGGGCACTGCCAGGGCTCCAGGGGCAGCCACAGCTGCTCTGGGCACCCTGTGCTCTGGGCACCCTGTGCCAGGGCCTCCCCACCCTCCCAGGGAACAATTCCTTCCCAACATCCCATCCAGCCCTGCCCTCTGGCAGTGGGAAGCCATTCCCTGTGTCCTGTCCCTCCATCCCCTGTCCCCAGTCCCTCTCCAGCTCTCCTGGAGCCCCTCTGGGCCCTGCAAGGGGCTCTGAGCTCTCCCTGGAGCCTTCTCCTGTCCAGGGGAACATTCCCAGCTCTCCCAGCCTGGCTCCAGAGCAGAGGGGCTCCAGGCCTCGGAGAGAACCTTCCCTCCTGCCTGAGCATTTGGGGATTGTGTTACTTTCTTTTTTACATCTAAAAATAATTACTTTTCATGGTACATTCATATAACTGCCTGCTCCCATATTAATTATTTGCAGACTGTCTCACACCTTTCACGACTTACACAATACAAGACTTGTAAATATGCAGGGAAGCATCAGACTCTTTCCTTTTTAAAAAATTGAAATTCTGAGGGCACTGAAACCACCTTCGAGTTTGATGTGTGAATAAAAACACACTCATGGCTAGAAGCGCCTTGGCTATTAAAAGCTGGGTAGTAGATGGATGTCTGAGCACAAATAAGGATTAATTAGTGTGTAAGTACTGATCGTTCATTACATTTTTTCTGTCTTCTTATGTGATCTTTTTTTCCCGGGAAATTTGGGCGAGGAGTGAGCAGATACAGTTACCCCTCCTGGACCAGTCCCTCTCACTTTTTTGCTTAACAAACTCTCAGTAGCTCTGAGTTCTCCCTTTGACTAATTTATCACTCCTTACATCCTCTCCGGGAGATTCTGTCAAATGTATAAATTGTAATATCAGAGAAAAGACACGGCTTTGGCTCTCTGATCTTCCATGTATTTGTAATGGCTCCCTTTCTCCCAGGCAGGGCAAATGTCAGGGCTCCCCCCGTGCTGCTCTCAGCTCCCTGCTGGGGGCTCTTACAGCACTCACTCACATCCTCCTCCATGTGATTCAGGGAAGGAGCTGTAGGATCAGGAAATCCAACTTCACATCCTCAGCTTCATTCCCCTGAAGTCCCTGAAATCACTGGAATCCGGTCTTCAGGGAGCAGCTCACAGCTACCAAGAGTTCCCAGCAGCAGCAGAACCGGTGGCTGGAAGGGCCGTTTTTGTTCATAAATCTATTGAAAATTTGGCAAGTGAGTTCAAAAAGGAAATTATAATAATGATGGAGTAAAAAGGCCGGGAGAACAAAACCCGAGCAATATTGCAGCAAAATTGATTCCTCAAAGACACAAATCCAGGCAGTTTTTGGTGGGCATGATTGCAAGCATGGAGAAAACTGCTCAGATTGTGTAAGAACAGCAAAAACTCTCTTTTCCTGCCTCGTTGTGTGTCTTTGGTGATGCTGTCCAAACCTTGATGTATTTTGTCACCTTGTGGGACACAAACCATAGAAAATCCCAGCAGCTCTGGGAAATGAGGTGCTGATGGCCTGGGGAGGGTGGGAGCACAGCTCTGCTCTGTCCTGGCAGGACATCCCACTGGAAATGAGGGAGATGTTGGTTTATGTTGCCACAGAGAGCGAACAGAGAATGTATTTGTGCAGGGACCGGGGTTTGTTTGGCGTTTGAGGGCCAGGAGGCAGCAGCAAATCAAAGCAATGGCCCATCAGGACCTGGGCTTTGCGGGTGCTCCTCTCTGACAGGCACTGCTGTCACACCCAGGGCCTCGGAAAACATCACAGGAGGTTCGTTTCTCTTTACTGCCTTCAGGGAGGGAAATGTGGCATCTCCCAGGGAGGCATGGCATTCATTAGAGGAGAGCATCCTTTTGCTCTTGAAGAGGTGTTCGACTTTGGGCTGAGATTGTTTGGCCTGGACTCTGTGCGACAGCAGGGAGCAAAGGCACGGGGGTGTTTCCTAGCCACAGAGAAAAATGAAAAAACAAGGGAGGGAATCAGGTTAAACACATGTAAATGCCCGTGAAACACCATGGAGACACGTAAGAGGGAAGAAAGGCAGCCCAGGCCCGGGATGTGAGGTTTGGCTGAGCTTCCCCTCAGTAACCCAGAGCTCTGGTCTCACCTGGGAGCAGTCTGGCACTGCATCCAGTGAGGTGCCTGTTCTTGTTGTTCAGGGGAAAAAGAAATAAAAAAGACAGAGTTGCCATAGTTACACCACTTGCCACGATGCTTGTCATGTCCCCGGGATAAAGAGCCCTGCATTAAATCTGGGCTCTTATTAATATCAGCTGTTAAACATTTCCAGGGTATTTGAAATCAAGACTTTCTGCTAAAAAATTAAATGTTGATTGCAGCAAAATTGGGCTGTTTAACAGTGCAGCTCAGAGTGTAATTCTGTCAGACACTGTGTAACAGAGTTGTACACCAGGAATACATTTTCCAGTGAATTGAGTCTCTTTGCACCTCATGAGCATTCTTGATTTTCCTGTTAAGATGTTTGTTACTTGCAAGTCTTTGCCAAGGAGCTGGAGCAGGCCAGCTGGCAGGAAGGGAGAGGAGTTCCTGGGCGTGAGTAAGAAAATATTGCTCATATGATTGCTGTATAACCAGGGAAAGGCTGGGAGAATTGGGAGTGTTGAGGAGAAGCTTCAGGGTGACCCAGCTGTGGCCTCCTGGTGCCTGAAGGGGCTGACAAGAAAGGTGGAGAGAGAATATTTCCAGGGCTGGAGGGACAGGACAAGGGGAATGGCTTCCCACTGCCAGAGGGCAGGGTTAGGTGGGATATTGGCAAGGAATTGTTCCCTGTGAGGGGGGTGAGGCCCGCAACACCTCCCAGCATGGCAGGAGAAACAAAGGCTGGAGAGATGTGCTGGAACAGGTCACAGCAGTGCTGGGAGGGCAGGGCAGCCACGGAGCCCAGGGGTTGGGGACAAGGCACTGGGGACAATCTGGAACCAGTTCAGTGACACAGGCAGGAGGCAGAGGTGAATTGTTTTCCAGCAGCTCTGACTCCAGGCCTCCTTGGGGATGTTTAAGCCATCACTCAGGTCATAATTTTAATTATGTTTCATGCAAACTGTTTTCACACTTGGCTCTAACAGCTCTCTGCAGAGCCTGGCTTTCCAGGTAAGATAACCAAAGTGCTGTTAATTACTTTGTTTTAAGCAGGTGAAAATAATTTGCTTCCATTTGTTATCTTTGCAGTCCACAGCGTTCACACAGAAGCAGTAGAAATGCAGTTGGAATTAGCAGGTTTTCTGTACCGCCGGCTCCAATTAAGGAACATGAGTTGGGTTTGTTTTTTCCCTGCCATAATCTCATAACGGTTTGGAAAGACATTTCCTAAGATCCTGTGCACCTCTCCAGCTCCACGTGAAGCTGGTGCAGGTGAGGCTCTGGGGGTGGATTGGTGTGAGGGTTGTACAGTGGCTCCCTTGTCCCCTGGGAACTGGTTCCATCCTCACGTCCTCCTTCACTCGGAGCAGGACTTCTGTCCCCCACTCCCTGACCACATCCCGCTGTCAGAGCACAAACACAGCTCTGCCTGTGCCCCTCTGCAATCCTTCACTGCTGGAGGTGTTGATAAGCCTTCCTGCTGTGCATCCTCTGATCCTGGCCGGGCAGATACTCTCAAGCTTCACCTGACGCAGAAGTTTTTATCTGCAAAGCAGACAAGGAGGAGATGGAGATAGGAAAAGGATGCAGCCAAACAGGAGATAGGGAAAGGTGCAGCCAAACGTGCTTGAGATTGATGTTCTCCAGCAGTGCCGTACTTTGCTGATTTTAGCTTTTATTTGGAAGGGTACAACTAATCCTCCTCTATTACAGTCTTATTTCCTGACTCAAAATCTCAATCCCACAGTTCTCTTTCTGGCAAAACCCTGATGATTTTTCAGGCCACGAACAGCCTGGCTCTGTTCTGTGACTCAAAGTCCCATTTATTTTGGTGGTTCAGGTGGGGAGGTTCATCTCTGGATTGATCTCTGGAGGTCCCACTCTGATAACTCCTCAAAGCCGAGGGGTGGCTGGTGGAGCTGATCCCTCAGCCCAGCCCCGGGAGCTGGGAGCAGAGTCTGTCACTGCAGGCACTTTGCATCACCTCTCCAGCTTATCAGGAGGAGTTTATTGAGGCTGACAGAGGAACCTGCACGAGCAGCTCGGAGGCAGGAGATAAATGATGTGCTGTGTTTGTGTACACAGAGCTGTCACTGGCCTCCGTAAATGGATCACACATGCCCAGTGCCACCTCTCGCCAGGGACAAAGGGGAGCTCTCTACTCTCATAGCCCAGCTTCTAGGGATATCCCAGCACGTCCCCCAGCCCTGGTTACAGCTCATGGGAATTAAAACAGGTGAACATCTGTTTTCCAGAGGAGCAGATTTCCTCCAGCACTGGGTTTTGCCCTTGCCACGGAGATGTCTCCTGCCAGAGGCCACTGGAGTTTGGTAACATTCCTCAGGGACATCATTCTGTGGCTTCTGGGATGATGGGGATGATGATTCCCATCCTTTCTGGGATGTTCTACTGGGAACAAAGTCAGAGTTGCCTGGCTCTGCTGCGGTGCAGGCGTGTGTCTGGTAGAACTGCTGTGCCTGTGCTGTCTGAGCTCAGGGCTCCTTCTGTGGAGAGAGAAGTTCACCAGCAGGCTGGGCTCAGTCCAACACATTTGCAGGACACCAAAGCAAACACTCACTCTATGTACTCAAACCCTCCCACGCTGTCTTAAGCTCTAAGAGGGTCAGATCATTGCCACTTTGACCTGAATTGATGCTATTATTACGCCATTATCTTATCCAAGAACTGCTTTTATTACTCTTCCTCTCGGATGTGTTCCCAGTTCTCACAGAAAGAGCATCGTAACCAAACCTGAGGAATTAAAAACACACACCCCGATAGCTGCTCCTGCTTGAAAGCTTTCAAAGCTAAAACAGACTTATGAAAGAAAAACCTACTTCAAAACTCCCACGTGCCCTGGGGAACCGGCGAGGTCGGACTCTTCCTTCCCATTAAATCCTTCTGGGAACTTCAAAGCAATGCTCATTAAAGGAACCCGGGCTATTGAATATTTGTAATTGTTCCTTGTCCCCGGCACTGCTCTGTGCGGGGTTCTGGCAGTCCCCTGAGTTCAGGGCTCACTTTGGGGGTGCTGCCACTCACTTGCCATGCTCTGCAGGCTGGGTGTGCTCAGGGGCCATGCGACAGGCAGGGGAAACAGCCGTGTCTAAAAGGGATAATAATGAGGGAGCTCTAAAGGTAAAATGGAGCCCTGGATAGAATATGAGGAATTTAGGCGTGGAAGCTGTGTGAAGTGACAGGAGAGGGCTCCTTGGATGGAAAGACACCTGCAGCATCAGCCCAGCCCTGCTCTGAGCACGGCATTTGCATGCATATGCATAAACATTATTATTGTAATGAGCTGAAATAACGGTTTCATTATTAATTGCATTCTGAATGCCCCAAGGTGAGCCAGGCACATCCAGGCTATCCAGGGTGTACAGAGCAGGACGATCTGGCTCTCTGCTCCTGACATTCATCACTCACTGGTGAGCTCTGGGTGCTGCTGTCATCTCCTGGGCCCCTCTGGAGCAGGAGCTCACAGATGTTACCAGTGCTCTGCAGGTGGGGAGCAGAGACCCCGGAGGGGTGTTGGGGTGGGGCTGGACAGCCTGGCTGGACATCTGCTCCCAGCACCCTGCTCACACCAGCTGAGCTGAGTCGACAGAAAACCTGGCCTTGTCCCCCCAGATCAGTGTCCCCCAAACATGTGGGGGAGGCTGCTTTGATTTCATCTTTTGCAGCATTTGACATGGTTGTGGCAGCTCAGTGGATTTCAGGCAGCAAGCCCTGTGTTGTGTGTATTTATTATGTGCATTATGTGTATTATGTGCTCACATGGCCCCACCTGAGGTCTTAGCCAGCTTTGGGACTTTCAGTGATTCCTAAAGACAATCCATCCAGTTATCCTGCTGGAGAATCTAAAGGGCCATGTCCGTCAGAAGGGGTGCAGGGGTGGTCAGAGAGGCTTTGTCACAGGACAAGAGGAAACGGCCTCGAGTTGCGCGAGGGAAGGTTTAGGTTGGATCTTAGAGAAAATTTCTCCATGGAAAGGGCTGTCCAGCCCTGGCACAGCTGCCCGGGGCAGGGGTGGAGTCCCCATCCCTGGAGGGATTTAAAAGCCTTGTGGATGTGACACCTGGGGACGTGGGTCAGTGGTGGCCTTGGCATTGCTGGGGGAAGGGTTGGACTCCATGATGCTGGAGGACTTTTCAAAGTTCAGTGATTCTGTGATGGTGTCACCTGAGCATTGTGTCACCTGAGCATTGTGTCGCCTGAGCATGTCCTGTGCCTGGCACATCCAGAGCCTGTCCAGCTCATCACCAGCTGCCCCCTGACCAGTTGTGTCCTAGAAAATCTGAAATCAGGAAACAGCAGGAATGCTTTTAGCACCTTGCCCTGCCCTGGTGCTGTGCAGGATCTGCTGAGGAGTCTCCCACACCCGGAATGCCGCCGCTATTCCCGGCTGTCCCCAGTGCACAGCGCTGGCTGTGCTGCTGCACAAGAGTGACAGGGGAGTCTGACAGCTGAAGATGATATAATTTATGAGGAGAAAGGCTGCAAAGCAATTAGGGAGGAGCACGCTTTTCCTAATGTTATATTTGTTATTTAATATATTCACGTTCTGTTATTAGAACAGGACGTTCCATTGCTCACCTGCATCACAGCCACGGGGTCCAGGCTGGAGGCACCCAGCAGCGTGGGCAGTGGAATGGCTTTGTACAATGCAGGCTCTGAGAGACCTGATAAGGTGCCAGAACACTGTGGTAGCACAACAGAGAGATGTCAAAATGTGAAAGAACAATCCATTTACATTTAGATACCAAATTTAAAATTATTTTCTCCAAGCGTCATTCCATTTGTTGGGGTTTGGGCAAGCATGTAGAATCATTTAGGCCTGTTGCTTTCATCTCTCTCTCATCTAAATTCCCCAATTTAAAGGCAGCAGAGCATGGGGATAGCTCTGTCTTTCTGGCAGAGATGGAGGAGAAGCCATGGAGCTCCATTTAGATTTTAGATGGACTAGAAGTAGGATTTAATAATCAGCCTCTGCTCTGCCTGGCACAAATGATATGGGTTGCTAAGCCAGAATTAAGGAAATGAAAGAGAGGAGCTGAGAATTATCTGCCACAGTGACTGCAGAGGGAATCAGAGCAGGGGGTCCAGGCTCGGAGCCATCCCAATGTCCGTCCCTGCTCGGAGCTGGGGATGCTGAGATGATGTTTCATACATCATGAGATGCCTAGGGGCTGCAATAAAATTCGTTTCTTGCACTGTAAATCTTTTCTCTTTAAACATGGAAGAGGTTACAAATGTGCATAAAATTGAAGTGCAAGTGATTACATCTCGCTCTGAGTCAGTATTGACAGCTCTGCCTTGCTCTGGGGTGCTGTGGGAGCTCCTTCTTTCGTGACCTGTGCTCAAGATAATGAAAACCAGTCAAGTGATGAAACTTATAAATCCAAAGAGGATTTTTGCCTCTGTGTATTTGTGTTTAATGTGTTGTTGGCACAGAGATGCAGCTGTTTCCCATCCTCTTACTCACTTGTGGAAGGGGATGGGTGTAGGCTCTCACTGCCCCCCACTGCTGGAAAGGAATGAATTATTGTGCCTGGACTGAACTGGAGACTGTGCAGAGGTCCTGGCTGTGTACGGACTGTATCCCTCAGCTATCCCTCAGGTATCCCTCGGGTATCCCTCGTACTCTTCTCCTGCTGGCATTGTCACTCTTCACCACTAATTAGCGGAGAATTAGCAGAAAAGGGCGCTTGCGTCTAACTGCGGTAGGAAACCTCTTTTTTAAGGCGCTTAAGGCTCTTTTCAAAGGGCCCCGTTTTTTCCGAGCGAGTTACCCGGTACAAATGCGGGGGAAAAAAAGGAGCACCTTTATTTACAAAGAGGCAGGCAGGGGACGGGATGTTTCCTTCCCACACCCAGTTTGGTACCCAAAGCCAGCTGAGAGCCGCGTTCCTCCCGCGGCCCCTCGGCGTGGTCCCTCGCTCGGAGCCGAGGAAGGGGCAGCGGGCCCGTGTCTCCCTGGGCACAGGGGATGGCCCAGCACTGCAGATGCTGCCCTTGGCTCCCTGCCAGCACATCGAAATCAGTGGCCAGCCGAGGCTGGCATCATTATTTGTGTATTAATTTACATGTCTATGTTGTTTGCAAGAGGCCAGTCTGCGTTCGCTGTCGGGGAGCCGTCACCCTCTAACAGAACAGCAGCAGAGCGTGCGAGATCTGTATCTGCTTCCCGTGTAAGGAGCGGGGAGCGCTCGTGTCTCCGGGATTAAAGCATGGCGAAGCCTGGTAACGCTGATGTTTCATTAGCGTCCCCCATTTTCATGTAAATTAATTTCTTTGAGCAAAATCAAATCCATACCTGGTGCTAATTGCCAATGATAATGATGAGCTGTGACTCAGGAGAGATTCATTATCAAGGTAGACTGTCTCTCTCCTGAACTCTCCAAGACTGGAATGTGTCTGGAAGTTGCACAGAGGCTGAGCTGCAGATTGCTGGAGTTAGCGCAGGAGCAGAGTGGGGAAATGCACCAGCAGCCATCAGGGGACATGATCCCCCCCGGCTTAACAGCCTTTAAACAAGGAAGATTGTCTTTCCTCTCCGAAAATAACCACAGGGCTTTTATTGATCATTTTATCTGAATTATGGATGATGCTTTTGTCAACTACATTATCCGGTGAGGCAGGGCCTTGCCAAAGATTGTGTCACTGTCTCAGAGCCCATCCAGGTACACCTTATCCACAGCATTCCTTGGCTCCATCCCTTTGGCACCAGTGGTTCCTTGTCCTGTTGTAAATGAGAAGGGAGTACTGGGGCTGAACTGGTGAGAAAACTCGTCAGCAACATGATTGGTTTTGCTGGGAGCCCCAGTAACACCCGGGAGGCACTGGAGGGGTGACACGATCTGAACCCGCAGTGGGAGCATCTGAATCTCTGTCATAGGAACGCTGCTGCTCTTTGAAATTGGAGCATGTAATGGGTAAAGCTGAAGTACATCACAAAATAATACATGGAATTACTTTGCAACCTGTTCCATGATGACATTTTTTTTTTCCCAGGCTCATTTTACCCTTCTTCAGCAGTTAATAGCGTTCCCCAGTTTATTGGATATTTGTAGTGTAGCCTTGAAGGATAATGAGTTTTATCCTGGCAGATGCTGGACACCCGTGTCCAAGAGAGAAGTTAATGGGAACTGAAGATGATCAGCACTTTGTGGGATCAGTCCTTGATTGAACAGACAGCACTGACTCCTGTCTGGGGCATGAGGAAACAGCTGAATGAGGGTTTCAGGATAATATTGCAAAGGGCTGCAGTGACACGTGGGGTTCTTATGTGTCCATCTTGGAAACAGCTGGGACTAAAACCCTTTCTTTGTCTTTGTCAGTGACACAGTGAACACCATGGGAAATAGTGATATTGGGCTGCGTTCTGAATAGCCTGAAATGCTGGGGGAGGGCAGAGCAAGTGTTTCTGAAAAACCAGCAGTGATCTCTGACTGGTGGCATTGCTGGCTGGGGACACGCCCAGCCTGGGTGGGGAGCAGAGGGAGCTGTGTGCGGTCTCTGAGGCGACAGGATGCTTAGGGGGCAGGCACAGATCCAGAGGATGTTCAGGGGCTGGCAGAGATCCAGGGGGATGCTTGGGAGACACACAGCGCTCTGGGAGGGATGGTCCGGGGGCGGGTAGAGCTCCATGTCCTGTCTGGGTCTGGTTCTGGTTTTGCAGAAGGGCTGAGAGGAGCCCTGGGATTTCCAAACCCAGTGAAGTTTGAAAAGCAGATTTGCAGTACAAATCCAATTGTTGGTCTCGCCTCTCCCACCGTAGCGTTTCTTAAATCTTCCTGAGAACGTTTTAAAATGAAACACACCACGTTAAAAACCTCATCCAAAGTGTGAGGTGGAGTCTGCCCCAGCTTAGCAGGCTGGAAATATTCAGCAAACTGCTTAAGTTATGCCAAATTCTCTCAAAGACTGTGGGATTTAGACTTCAGTGTTTCGGCAAACTGGGATAACTGTAAATCTAGGCTCTTTTTTTTTTGGTCTCTGTGGAGTTCAGGTTGGATTTTAGGGAAAGGTTCTTCCCCCCGAGGGTGCTGGGCACTGCCCAGGCTCCCCAGGGAATGGGCACGGCCCCGAGGCTGCCAGAGCTCCAGGAGCGTTTGGGCAGCGCTGCCAGGGATGCCCAGGGTGGGGTTGTTGGGGTGTCTGTGCAGGGCCAGGGGTTGGACTGGATGATCCTGGTGGGTCCCTTCTAGCTCAGGATATTCCATGGTTCTGTGTCCTGGATCTGTCAGTGTTGCCAAAGCACTGCAGAACATTTTGCTTTGTGTTCAGCTGCAAATATTTGCAGTGTTTCCTGGCGGGAGTGTGTAGTGGCGCTCACAGAGTTCTGACTGGTTTGATTTCCTTCTGTTTGCAAACAGATTGGATTTGAAGGTCATAATTAGGAAAGCTGGTACCTTCATCCCCATATTGAAAAATTCTCAGAAGTCATAAAACTTGAATAAGAATCACTTTATCCATGAGAAAAGCCAAGTTTAGCCCAGGAGATTTAAGAAGTTGGAGGAAATGTCACTGTTTTTACGAAAAAGAAATCTTAATAGGATCTGGTTGTGGTGCCTCGGCAGTGCAGTCACCCAGACTGCGGGAGCCTGACAAAATCAATCCGTGCTAATTCTGTTTGCAGTCAGAGCTGGAGCTGGAGCTCGGGCTGGCCTGGGAGCTGCCTGGCCGGAGTGCTGCGGGCGGGAATGGGGCCGGGAGCCGCCGGCGCGCCCCCATTCCCGGCGCGCCCCCATTCCGGGTGCCTC
>VZRR01009528.1:19551-54092 GCA_013398015.1 Oreocharis arfaki
CCCCCGGGGGGGCTCGGCCCGCGGGCTCTGACCTCTGTCCGCTTCTCTTGCAGGCCCTGCTGCAAAAAAGAAGTACGTGAGCTACAACAACCTGGTGATCTAGGCCCAGCTGCCGTGGGGCGCGGGCCGGGCCCGGAGCCCACCCGCCTCGCCGAGCTCCCCACGCGGGGGTCCCGGGGGCACCGGGCACGGCGGGGCCGCGGGAGGCGAGAGGAGCCCCGCGCTCCAGGCCGCTCCCGGCATCTCCTCCATCGCTCCCGGCTCCGGACGGCGCTGGCCTGGCCACGGCCTCGGAGCCGCTCCGGCCTCGAGGCCGCTCCGGCCTTGGGGCCGCCATGGCCGCGCCACAGGAGCGGCTCCCCGGGCCGGCTGCACTCGGCTGCTCTGGACTCTAAGGGGCTAATTCTGTCTTTCTATGTACTTCCAGACTGCAAGTTTTTGAACTCTCTGTACAGTTTGTGATGATTTTTGCATATTGCCATCCATGTTGTTCCGAGGTCACTGTTTGTTTTTTGGATGCACAGTTTCATTGAGGCCCCGTGCTCTCGGCACTTCTCAAACCAACCGACAACTGAGGATCTGAGACCTGTGTACATGACTTGTATTATTACTCTTGTATCACTGCAATCCATATACCTTATTTTTTTTAACTAAACAAACAAACAACAAAAAAAAAAGAATTTAAAGACCAAAAACTGTGCTGGCGAAGTTTGTCCCTCCCCCCTTCACACCTCCGATGGGCTGCAGAGGAAGCAGGAAGGATTTTTGCTGAGTTTTAGTAGAGGTCTTGATCTTTGGAATGCATGCCAGTAATGTATTTTATGGTACATGTTAATAATTTATGTTTGATATTTGTATTTGTGTTCTATTTTGTTCTTTTCTTTAAGGTATATGACTATTTTGCAATAATTTCAATGATTCTTATGATATTTGGAGGAAAGAATATGGCTTTTACATGTCTTGAGGTTTTTCTTTGTTGATGCCCCACCATGATTGACCAGTGTGATAAGGACTTACAGAAGCATGTATGTTTTATACTGTTTGTAATAAGTAATTTCGTTAATCTTGCTGCTTATGTGCCAATTTAGTGAAACCAATCTTTGCCGCAACCTCCTCCCTCCCTTTCCATTCTCTCAATCCTGTGATATTATCCAAGAATGTATCAATAAAGGATTTTGGTTAACTTTTTTTTATTTACTCCAATAAATATATTTTTTCAGTTGTTCCCTCCCCCTTCCCCCTTGTGACTTAACATTTATTTCATGACATTGTCAGACATCCAAAAACCCAGCACAGAGGGCCTTGTGCCCAAGGAGCAGGTCTGGAGAAAGTCCTGGGGGAGCTGGCAGCTGATTGCAGGGGGAAAAAGTGCTCGAAAGGCACTTTTAGAGATCTGTAACAGCCCCAAAAGCCAGGCTGGAGTCCCACAGTGCCAACCTCCTGTCTGTGCTTGGTATCTCCAAAGCTGCTGTCAACTGCTGAGACTTCTGATGCCTTTGAAGGACGCCTCAACAGCACACCAGAAGGTAATTAGGTGAGCGATTAATCAGAGTCAATCTGCCAGGCACGGGCTGGGTGAGCTGGGGCAGGAAAAGGGAGAAGTTTAGGCAAGAGGTGAGAGGAAACTCATTCCCTTTGCAGCACAGCACCTGCACCACCTTCGGCATAGCAACCACGGCTCGGCTGCTCTGACAGATCCTGGGGAAGGTATTTAGCCTCCCATTTTCTCCAGACAACTTCATCAATTATACTGATGAGGTTAATCAGCATCAAAAGAAGCTGTGACAGCTGCAGCAGGGCCACGGCGCATAGAGATGAAGAGCTGGGTGTCACAGCCCGCCCGACTCTGCACGGGCATGGCTGGGGGTGTTCCTGCGCCGAAGAATGAACTGCAGCAGACAACAGATGAAACTCCACCCAGGTAAAGGCTTTGTTAGCAAGAAACTGATTACCAGCCCAGCTAATAGCGAAGGCAGAGGTGCTGTAGCATTTTCCTTTTCCCATAAACACAGGGACAGAGCCAGCGCTGGGCTAAATAAGCATGTTGCCATCAAACAAGTGTTTCTTGCTTAAAGACTCTCATTTTTTTCTGAGTGGGAAAAAATGGTTTGTTGGTTTGGTTTTCACTTTATTTTGGTGAAGGGGGGACTGAGATGGAAATAGGGAATGGTGCTGCTGAGAGGGAGTGATGGGGAATTAGGGTTTTTTAATTTCTTCTCCCAGCTCATGTTGCATCAGAGCCCACAGAGAAGAAATCCTGAGCCTTTCGTTTTTCTGCTGATTTTATTTTTATAGGGGTTTCATGTGAACCACAACACCTACATGAAATGTGTTGTGGTTCATGAGCTGCACTGTTTGCTAAAGGTTGGCCACTGATGTTTTCCCCCTCTGGCTGCAGTCAGGGCCAAATTTCCTTTGATCGTGCACAGCCTCAACATCCCTGTTCCCCCCTGGTTTGCTCCAGGTTAACCCAAGGCAGCCTCACAGGATTTACCCATCCTGAATGTCTTTCTAGTTTGATCACGGCCTGAAAACGTCAGTAAATCGAGGTGGCGGGAAAAGCCTGGGAATATTTCCATGAATCAAAGTGCCACATGGAATCTGCTGGCTGTGATTTGTGTCCTCGATGGTGGGATCTTGCAGTGGGATCACCGGTGACACCGGCACAGGCAAAGGCAATGCTGTGACCCTGGGTGCATTAATGGCTCTCTTTAGCTGTGCCTCCATATGTACATAAATATATCTGTGTGTGTATCTCTGCATATATATATATATATTCACACACACGACCACTCCGTGTTACGCAGCAGATTGGGAGCCCCAGGCAGAGTCCCCAGTTTTTAGGGAAGCCCTCCCATTCAATGGCGAGGGGCAGAAAGGACCCCCCAGCTTCCCAAACTCCTCAGAGAGGAGTCAGGGTGCAGCTGGATCCAACCTCAGCCCCAAACTTTGCCAGCCCTTTGTGGCTAACAGATTGTACAGGTGTTACTGACTCTAACACAGCCCTTTCCTGCAGGATTAAGGGTGGCAAGCCACATATATTTATAAAAAAGTAAATTATTTATAAGGATAATAATTAGACAAAAAGATCCTAATCAGAATTCTTTACTACTCAAAGCACTACTACAGCAAAGTGCACAATCTTTAAGCAATATTAAAGCAAACCAAATTATTAAGTAGAGGTTGATGCTACTCACCCAGACCAAGGACTGTGGGCAGATCTCCAGCTCAGCCTCGAGGGGTGACCTCGAGGAGCATCCCTGCTCCAGGGAGGAATCTCCACTCACATTCCAGAGGGTGCATTAGGGGTCCCTGCCGTTAAGAAGTGGGACTGGGCTGTTGCAGGACGAAGGCTGCACTGTCAGCTGTGTCCAGGCTGTGTCAGCTCAGCAGCTTTGCATCACTTTGGATCAGTAGCAGCACTTGTTTGTGCCTTTATTGGGTACTTTAGCAGCTCTGACACATCTTCACTCCCTCTCGGGATATTTAACTTCGGGACTGATGAGTCAGGCTGGTTTCAGCATTATTCACCCCAAAGCAGCGTGACCCCCCTTCATCCAGCACTGACAGCTTTGCAAACAGGGCCTTGTTGGAGCTGTTTTACCCCATTCCAGGCAGAGCATCCTGCTACAACATACACAAACAGAACTGATAATCACTACATAATTGTGCTGGTTGTATTTTAAAAATATTTCTTTTTAAAAATATTTAATAATATGAAAGCATTAGTAATTTTTTTAATCACCTCCACCCCGTGTTTCTATGCATTAGACTCTGAAGCAGTGCCTGAGCCCAGCAAGGCTCTGGTTTAAGAGCTGACACGAGGTGAAGATGCTGCACTCTGCACTGTGGATCAATTTTTATTTTTTATTTCACAAACTACAGCACACTATTACACCCACACAGCTCCTTTCAAACACCAAACTACGAGCCTTTAACTCCATTTAGAGCCTTTTATTTTACAATTGGCTGCACTTAGCAGCAGTGCAGCGTTACCATTGTTTCCATAACAGCTTCATCTCATTCCCCACTGAGTACACGCTGGTGTCACTGCACTGGTTTGGTCCCTGCACAGTGGTGTCACTGCACTGGTTTGGTCCCTGCACAGTGGTGTCACTGCACTGGTTTGGTCCCTGCACACTGGTGTCACTGCACTGGTTTGGTTCCTGCACACTGGAGTTTCTGCACTGGTTTGGTCCCTGCACACTGGTGTCACTGCACTGGTTTGGTCCCTGCACACTGGGGTTTCTGCACTGGTTTGGTCCCTGCACAATGGGGTTTCTGCACCGGTNCTGGTGTCACTGCACTGGTTTGGTTCCTGCACACTGGAGTTTCTGTACTGGTTTGGTCCCTGCACACTGGAGTTTCTGCACTGGTTTGGTCTCTGCACACTGGTGTCACTGCACTGGTTTGGTCCCTGTCAGGGGTGTTTTACACCTGGGACCTGAGCAGCTGCAAAGGGTCTTTGCCCTAAGGCTGCACATTTTATGTCCTGTAAATGGCCGCTCTCAGGGCTGTTTCCAGTTTGGCCAAGGAAAGGCGGTGGGATTCTGCCGAGAGAGCCCATGCCGTGTGTTGGCAGGTGCTGCAAAGGCCAGGCTGCAGCAGGGAGCCCCCGGGCTGTGCAGAGCAGGGAGATGAGCTGGAGCATCCCCTTGCCCTGGGGCTCTTCTGTGGGACCCACAGCACACGCTGCAGGCAGGGAATGTTCCCCTTCTGGCCGTGATGAATGTGCTGTGAAAAACACCCCTGTGATCGTGAAAGGAAAAAATTCCCGAAGAATGGGAATGATTTTTTTTGTTGCCATTTATTATTGAGACTGAATTACACCAAATTGTTTTGGTATGTAAATGCCAAGTTTATTGTTCATAAAAATCATTGCAGAGTTAAGCTTTCTGGGCATGTTATATGATAGATAATGACAATTATTTAGCCCGAGTCAGGGCTTAATCTTAATTTGTGACATTAATTGCCTTTATATATAATTAAATGCACTATAATGCTCCCATATGCAGAATCTGTGCATCCATGAAAGTGCTAATCAAACATATTTATTAATTTCTAAGAGAGCTTTTTGTCAAGGCTTTGATACAGTTGAGTGGTTTTTGGTAAATAACATTTTTTAAAGATGTTTAGCAAAATATTTGATAATTGCTTTTTGTGCTAGTGGCATAATTAATATTATTTCTAATAGATTAATAAGAGCTGAGGGGTGAGATGCTGCTTCCATCCGGCTTGGCGCTGCTTTGCCTCTGGCTCCCGTGAAGCCAGAATTCCATTGCCAGCCTTCAGTGTCCCAGGCCTTTCCCAAAACCACTTCAAAAAGGCAAATTTGGAGTGCATGGAGGGTGGCTGAATGCAGGCTACAAATCTGGAGTCCCAGGAGATCTGGGCTGTGCCCTCTGGGCTTGTTTCTGTTCATTATTCACCCTCAGCCCACACTCGGGAGCAAATGGATTTGAACTTCCACCTCCGGCATCTGGGGCTGCCAACTTCAATTCCCCGTTCCACTGTGAGCTTGCCAATCATCAGAGCTTTATTTAATATGTACTGAGGAGAGAAGAGAGAAGGGTGATGGGGGCAGGTGGGGGCACAGCTGCACCTGCAGGGTTATTTCTGTCTCCTGGGAGCGCAGGGGGAGCAGGGTTGGCTCCCTGGCATCTCCCTGGCATCTCGTGCTGGCGACTGCCCAGCAGAGCCGGGGCAGGGATGCTTGGACAGCCCCTCCTTTGCTGGGTGCTGGTGAATATTTGCCTTCAGCTTTCACACGGGGGTCTGGAGTGCCAGTGCCCCACAGCTCCCTGGCGTGGTCAGGAAGCCCGAGCCCTCTGCGTGGGACAGGGCTAAAGCCTCCACTGCCCTAACAACCTGGCCCAGGAGTGCATTGATTTCCCAAGGTTTGCCTATTTGAGGGCCTTGATGCAGCCACAATTATTTATTATTAATAAACAGTGATTTTAACAATTATTTAATTTTAGCAATTTAGTTTTATAATTAAATGATAAATTTAAATTAAATTAATATTTAATTTTAACAGTTATTTTGTATTAATAAAAACTTCTCCTCTGAAAGATTGGTCAAGCACTGGAACAGGGAAGTGCTGGCGTCCCCATCCCTGGAAGTGTTCACAAAATGAGGTGTGGCATTTTGCAGTATGGTTGATGGACATGGTGGTTGAAAGTTGGACTTGATGATCTCAGAGGTCTTTTCCAACCGTAATGATTCTATGATTCAATTCTGCATGTACCATGCATTTATTTTCAGTAAATTTTATTTTCAGTAACTGCTGTTATTTTATACCACCCGAGAAGAATATTCCGTTTTTTTTTCTTAAGCATGATCTCAACTTTATTTTTTCCTCCAGTTTTTTGATGCCTGTAGTACACTTGGCTGTGTATAATGTACAAACCCCAAACCAGACCCTGTGCAGAAAATGGAGCTGCGGGGATGGGATCAGCCTTCCCTTTCTCACTCAGAATGTTCAGCAGAAAGCTGACGAGCAGCACACATCAGTGCTTTGTTCCTCTTCTGCTCATCAGGACCAAGATGAAAATCCCAGTTTAAGAGGTGATCCATGTTAAATGGCTTCTGTGGGCTCTTGTCTGCTTCTGTTCATTATTTATTTTCTATCTCTTGGTTTGGATCAAATCTTGAGTAGATCTGGGGCAGGTGGTGGCAGTTCCAGGTCTGCTCCCCACTGACAGATGCATCAAGGGTGTTTGAAGCAGGGAGTTTGCTTTCCTTTCATCTTCCCTGCTGCTCCTCTTGTCCTCCAAAGTTGGCAAAAATCTTCCTTAATCTCAGGGACAAAGCAGGAGAAAAAAGAAGAATTTCTGTGCTCTTTGTGCCATTAAACCCAGGGGATTGTGGCTGTGTTTGCCTTGGGACTCTGCGATGTGTGAGAGTCACGATCAAACCATGAAGTGCCTTTGAACACGCGCTGGTGCCAAAGGGTGGCACTGGGCAGAGCCAGGGCCCTTTCCCCCCAGCCAGTCCCTGGCTGTGCCCAGGGAGTGACAAAGCCTCTCCTCTGGCTGCCAGGAAGGTTCCAGCAGCCCGGGGACGTGCACGGTCCCAAACCACAATGACAGAATGTCCTTCCTTTCCACCTGCCAAAAGAACTTCCAAGCAAGAGGCTTTGTCTGGGTTTATCGCAGGCTTATTGTCCCTGCAGAAGATTTATTAAATCCAGCGATGACAGCAGTTCTTTCTCCCAGTCACAAGCTTTTATCTTGTTGTTAAAAGTTTTAAACAGCGTCTCACACAACAATGAACATCACACACATTTCAATGAGCTCCTTCAAGGAAGCACCTCAGCTAATCTGTGATGAATGTATCTCAATCTAGTGCTCTTTAACTTATAAAAATGACTGTCTCCCACTACATTTAATCATAAGATAAGTGAACCTTGCTCTTAACTTTTCAGTTGGTGTAATCCCATATCTGCTCTCTCACATTGGCCTTTGGAGCAGATAAATCATAGTGCAAGTGCTTTCCTGGTGCAGGTCAGGCACCCAGCAGATTGCTGGACATTCAAGGCCAGGCAGCAGAGCATGACAGAGGAGAGAGGAGGATTTCTGGTTCTTCACATCCTCTGGTTGGTGCTTCCAGGCTCTGCTTTGGGCTCCTGTCAGCACAAGGGTGAGCAGCCACAATCACCCACAGCCAGGCGTTCTTTTATTTTCCATCACTGCACCGTCACTGGGCCCTATCTGCTCCTCTGGAAATGAGCAGGACACCGATAATGAAATGACTCGGAACTGTTGTTTCCTTCCACACACCCCCAAAAGGTGTCAGCTCAGCCTCAAGCTGCAGGCACCAGAGGGCAAGGGCCTTCACACCTTCGCTTGGGACGGGCACAGAACACCAGCCCTGGGCCCTGAGCCTTCCATCTGTCCCCTCCAGTGACACTCGGGGTCACCATCCCTGCCTGCCCACCCTGCCAGGGTGTCGCCTGTTTCCCTCCCTCCGTCCCATCCTCAGCTTTGATCCGTACCTGGGCCATTGTTTTGTCTCCTGGGTACAGAAGATTCCCGTAGTTTCCTCTCTGGCTGGAGCAGCAGCTCTGCACAGTCTCCTCTCCATCCCCACGCTGGATTTTGCTGTTTCCCTGAGCATCCCTCCAGCTGCAGGAGCAGCCACTCGAGTGTTTGTTCTCACCCCCACCCGGCAGTGCCTCCACCACCTCTCCCTGCTTAGCACAATTACCACTTCAAAGCCCCTGCGCTCCCAGCTCCGCAGAGCTGTGTTTATTTACAGCGAAAAACTGCAACTTTCCTTCACTCGGGGAAATGTGCCTGGAGGAAGATGTGCCACTAGGAAACACCTGAACTCCTGCACTTTAAAGGCTGTCAAGGCTCGCGGAGAAGGGCGGCAGCTTGAAAAGACAGATAATTTTTCCCCAAGTATGATTCTTCAGAGAGCTGGAGCTTGCCTTCTCCATTCTGCCCAACAAAAGCAAATGTATATAAAATAAAATAGAATAAAATAATATAAAATGAAATAAATAAATTATACGGGAAGAGGTGTGTATTCACAGCCAAGAGCACATCCCTGCCTGTTCCCAGCCTCCTCTGCACAGCCCAGAGCACTGAAAGCTGTAAATCCCCGGGTGTCTATTTGGATTGGGGGCTGCACTGAGCTCGGTTTGTGCTCCTGCAGTCTCACTGCTCAGCACAGCATCTTCCCTGCTGCCCCTGGTTAGCCCTGCTCTGGCACAGCCTGGATAGAACCTGGCACTCTGGGCCTGGCAAGCCCTGGCACAGGTGGTGCTGTTGCAGCTGATGGGCGAGGGCAGCACTCACAGCTGGAAATGAACAGCACTCACCTGTTCCAGAACTGATGGATCCTGGATCTCCCGTCGGACACCCAGCATCTCCCAGCGCTGTGCACAGGTTCCACTCCCTGAGGAATCTCAAGCCTTGCAGGATCCCCTGTCCATGCAAATACAGACCCAGGAGACAGCAGAGTGTGAGGACCAGGAACACAAGAGCTGAGGAAAAGCCCTTAATACACAAAATCCCTCAAACTTGGTGATCAAATGATTAACATACAATTTCTGGGAATTAAGTTGTCTTCCTGGGGTTTTTAAGGCCGTTTCCTTCAGCCATGTGGGTTTCTGGGATTGTTTGCTTTGCTTTCCTTCAATATTTACATGAGGAAGTTTCATTTGCTTTGCTTTACTTAAACACTGAATCTTTACTGGCGTAAATATTTGTTTTATTTAAAGTCTACTTAACTGAAAGATCAACATTGGAGGAAGAAATCAGAAATTACAGTGGAATTTAAGAGGAAGAACAGCAATTAGCTCTGCCAAGGTGTTAACCTTTTTAAAATGCTGCCTTTGATGAGTGATGCATGAACATGTATGAATTGTTCGAGTTTTTTTCTCCATTTCAATCATTTTTTCCCTCCCCTTTTCTCATTCCCTTCAGGTGCACATGATCCCTTTCCATCCCGACTGCTGTGATGGAGGCAGGAATTTGGGCAGTGCCTTGGGTGATCCGAGGCCAGGGCAGCCAGGAAATCCCAGCAGCCCAGCAGGAGGCCCCAGAAGGATTTAAGATCATTGTCTGAAGTCTGCAGAATCTGCCAAGTCTGCCTTCCTTGGCCTCAAGATGGGTCCCTTCCAACTCTGTATTCTATGATTCTATGAACTTACTCTACCTTTTCTTTATAATTCCATTAAATGTTAAATGTTAATTGGTGTGTGCCCCAGCACTGCACTGTCAGGGATCGGCGCTGACTCTTTTCTGTCAAATAAAGGCATTTGGAGGCCAGGCTGGGCTCCCAGGGCTCCATGCAGACTGCCCCATCTCCAATGAAACGAGGCAGAAGTCACATTTCTATTCCTGACACCTGCCACAGAGTTTAAGCACTGCAATTATTTCTCCTCTAACAGCAGGTGTTACACCCATTACATGCAATTTTGGAGGCTCAGTTCCCACTGCAGCCTGCAGTTCGTATCCCTGCACAATGGAATAAAAGCACACCGCCTATTTTGCCAAGATGAAACGATGTGTACCTGAAACACCTTGGCTGTTTTTCCCAACAGAAATGGTTGGATTAACAACAAAGCTTTCCCCCCTCACTAGGCAGATCCAGGATGTTTTTAGAGAGATGCTGATTTCACAGCAGCAGCGTAGTGTCTGACCAAGGCACTGAGCGGTCTGTGCAGGCTGAGAAAGCCTCGGAAGGAGGGGTTAGCTCTGCTCAGACCTATCCTCCACCACCTGCAGGACCTCCCAGCACGAGGAGGAGCCAAGTGGCTCTGCCAGGGGCACCCCTGTGGTTCCACAGGCAGAAATGTTATTATAATTCCATCACTGGTTGGATCATGAAGAGACTCTCAAGTACATTTCATTTTTCACCTTTTGGGTGCTGCACAGGCCACGGGACCTCCAGCCCCACGGCAGGAATGAAGCCAAGGGCAGCACCTCCCCTCCCGAGCAAGGGCAGCTCTTGGCTGGACCAAAATCATCCCCCAGAGCAACAAAAGCGATTTCAGACCCTAACGAAGGCAAGAGCATTGGCAACCTCTCTGCGAGCGAGCAGGTGAAATTCCAGAGGCCTTTGGGAGCAGGCCAATGCCCCTGGCCAGCAGCACACTGCCTCTCCCAGCAGCAGCCCCAGCTCCCCTCTTTCCCTTGCCCCAAGGGATGCTCCAGGAGGTGCTGCCGGCCACAGGGAGCTGCAGGTGCCCAGGACACTTTGGCACCTGCGTGTGCTGCTCCTCTCCCCCACACCCTTGTGCCGGACCCCGAGGGGAGAGGATGTGGGAATTCACCAGAACAGCTCAAACACACAATTAATGCCAACCTGCAGGAGCTCTTTAAAACACTTCTAGGCCTCCAGCCTCACATATAAATTAGCAGGTGGGTGTTAATGTATTTTTTCCCTTCTGTCACAATGATGGATTTTTCACTTTAAAGATAAGACAGTGCCTGATAGAGCCAAATATTGACAGAGGAGATAAAGAGGCCTGTTATGATAATGGGCATAATGAAATGCTGTTTATAAAAGGATAGCTGGGAATACATAACTTTCCCTGCTGTGGAATATTGATCCCCTCCAAAGAAATACAATTAGCTTTCTTCTGCCTGCTGTACCTGTACCTGTGTTTTGTACCTGCAGCAGAAACACCTTTTAAAAACAACTCAAATTTTGTCACTTGATGATTCAGTGCTGCTTGGCTCCAAGTTCAGAAATGGGCAAATACACAATTTATGGGGGACCTCCGCTGCTGACAGCCCCCAGCCCATCCCTGGGGCTGAACAGACCCCAGTGTCCCTCCATGCTGGAGCAGAACAGCCCCACCAGTGGCTTTCCCAAGACTCCGTGCTCAGCCGTCCCACACAGCTCCTGTACACAAAATGGTTATACAAAATATAAAGCATATATGGTTATAAATGGTTATATCAAATATAGAACATAACCAGAACTGCCTAATAACTCCAGAGAAAGTCTGCCAGGCTGTGTCAGGTGAAACTCCATCATCTCAAACCTCCCTGGAGTTTTCCTGTGTAATCCATCACTAAAATGAAATTATATCAGTTACCATAGAAACATCTTGACCAATAGCCTGATTTTTTTTTTTTCCCCAGGAAGTGAAATATTGTTCCATTCACACCCAAAGCTGCCCCTCTGCCAGGCCTGGTTTGGGTGAGCTGATGTTCTGCTCACTCACCCGCTTGGCAAAAGGCACAATTTTCAATTTTCCTCCCGTTCCCTGCTCGTGCCATTATTTCTGCTGCTGCTCCTTTTTTTCTCTATGAATAAACTGCTGAGTAACACGGAACTGTTCAGAGGAAAGTAATGAATGGTTGAAACACACACTAATCTATCCATGTAGGGCTCTCCATTTCCATTGGAAATTGTTTGATCTCGGGATCCTACTCACATTTTATAGCAAAGAAATCACATCCAACAGCAAAGCTAATCCTGGGAGGAGGAGTGGAATATCTCCCCTCAGGCTGAAATCTTTGAAGAAGGCCCTGGGAATGAATCCCTGGGGCCAGAGGGACGAGGTCTGAGCCCTGGGTACCTCGAGGGAATTCAGAACCAGAATTTTGGGGAAGTTGAACCACACCAAGACACTTCCTTCACCCTTTTAAGGCCCTCCTGGGACCCCTCAGTTTGTGGCAATAAAGTTTCACTGTGGGCACACGTTTATTGACATCCTTCATCCCAGCACACACTCAGGCAGACTCTGCCATCGGAATTCCCAGAGCTGCTCCATGCAGCACTGGCTGGGACCCTCCTCATCCACATCAGCACGTTTTTCATCTCACACAATTGTTCAGATTTATGGTGTGACTGCAGACATAAATCGTCCTCATTCAGCAAACCCAGCTCACAGCCATATGTTATTGCAGGAGGCTGAATTTTTATATAGTTGTATCTTTTATGTCCAAAACAGTACAAAACTTCTGTTTTCAATCCAAACAAAGCCTGTTCTGAACCTTTTTTTTTTTTGCTTAGAGATTGTATTTCAACAGCTTGCTTAAAATTAAAACCTAAAGGAGGAATCATAAGATGCCTGATTTATTATTAATCACAGGGGAAGATAAATGTTTTCAATCACTTTATGTCTACAAAGCACTGCAGATCCCACTAGGAACTTGGATGGCTCAGGCAGCTTCCTGGGCATTTTAATCTTCACTGTAAATTCATTTAAAAAAACCCCCCAAACTAAAAACCAAAAAACCAACAGCCAAACACACAAATAAGAAAACCCTGAACAAAAAAAAAACAAACAAACAAACAAAAAACCAACAAAAAAACCCCCAAAAAACCAAAACCAAACCAGCCAAGAAGCAAAGGAAGCAAAGCCAAGGGATCAGCAGGTGGGAACACCAGTGGATCAGCACAGCCACTCTCTTCAGGCATTCACCAGGTGTAAAAATCCCAGTTCTCCAACCTGTCAGACTTATTCCCGTTTTGCTTCTCCTGCCAGCTGTGCCTCTGCCATTCTCAGCACTCAGCAATCCAACTCACTGCTCTCTTCCGCCTGGGGCTCCTCAGTCCGTGTTGGAGTTCGGGTCAGAAGTCCCAGGGGTGAGCGGGTGGGACTCACACAGAGCCAGCCCACCCAGAGCACGCAGCAGCCCCCTGCACTTGCCCTATAAAGCAGAGCTGAGCCCCCCCAGGTGTGCTCCATTTCCTCTGCAGTAACTGGGCTGTGTTTGAGCACTGCTATGGGGAGGATCTGACTCTGGGAAGGAGGGTAAGCAGCTGCTGCTTCCTCTGGGAACAGAAATTGGCTGGGAATGGTTCCTGCTGCCCAAAATGGCACCGGGGCTCCTTCACCACGCTGGTGCTGCTGGCTCCTGGGAAGGACAGAGTTAACTAGCCTTGGGTTTAAATTGTCCTATTTTCCATGATTATGTGCCCCCTTTACTGCCCAACCTGCAGCATTAACAGACTGGATTATTTTCATTTCCCCAGAGCTGTTTATTTGTCCGTTAGGTGAAACATTATGGTCATTACTGGGCTGATGCTGCACCAAAAAATTCCTTTTTACCAAGTAGCACTGAAACTTTTCCACATGAACTACATGTTCCCAGCGTCAGGTGTGTCTTCCACAATACCTAAAATAAGATTAAGTGCATTTATTTTCAAATACACACTAAATGCTGTCCTGAAAGGAAACCACAAGACCCCAAAGCCGTTTGCTGACGTGCGCAGGAAGCATGGCAAGGATGGGCTTTGTTTCCATCAAATAGTCAGCAGTTTGTGAAACTTTGAAATGGAAAAATGAGGGAACACTCCTAAGTGCAGTATTAAAAGGCAAGGTTTGAATTCTGCCCGGTGCCCAGCAGCCGGAACGCTGGGATGAGCAGCTCCCTGTGGCTCCAGCAGCACCCGGGGAGCCAGGACAGGCAGCTCCTGTCGCTGCGATGTGGCAGCCCAGGCAGGCACAGCCTGGCTGAGAGGCACCTGAGAATGCTTCCCCCACCTCTTGCCAGCCACCAGCTCTCATCAAAACGAACTTAAAACACCATAAATCCGAGCTGAACGGCCAGCTCAGCCCAAGCACTTGGAACATCCATTTCCTCCTGCCCTAAAGATTCCCTTGGAGACAGTGAGTAACAGCAGAGATCCGCCTCCTTCTCTCCATTCCTGCAGAACAGGATGCCTTCCACCAGACCAGGCTGCTCCAAGCCCTGTCCAGCCTGGCCTTGGACACTCCAGGGATGGGGAGTGTGATAGTTTTAACACTCTCAAAATGATATTTACATTAAGACTTGCTTTAGCAGCACCATGGAACAGGATTTAATTTGCTCCTCGACATGTGCTGGGCACGGGCCATCGGTTGGAAAGCAGTGTCCACAGATAAATACCTGGGAATGCCGTGTCCAGCTCTGGTGACCCCGGCCCTCCAGGGCTGCTGGATCTTTCTTTACAGACACAAACCAGAAGTTACAGCTCTAATGTTGTGCTCCACCGCAGAATAGGCAATTAAAACTGGGCTGCCGTGTTTGATTTTCAATATCTCATTTAAATCTTGTAACGAAGTTCAATTAATGACCTTGGAAAAGTTTTCTAAAATTTAGTGCTGCTTCACCGCAATGCTTTTTATGACTTTTCCTCCTGCACAGCCTTTCTTCTTCCTTTGAATCCAGGCAATATTAAGGAAATATTATCTTTGTAAATGCAGGTGAAGTTGATGATATTATTGATTTCAGATAGCTGCCAGTTCAAGACAAATTTCCACTTCAGTCTGGAGGCGCAGAACAAAGATTTCCAATGTACTAAATTATTCAGCACAGTCCTCCCTCGCTGTGGGGTGAGAAATGTGTGTGGGGAGGAGCAGGGCTGTGGTGCCGAGGGACTGACCCACCTGGGAGAAAAGAGGGATGTGGAGGAGGAGCAGGTGGGAGCCGAGCACACGGACACAGCAGAACTGGGAAATAGCAGAATAAATGAATTTTATTTCTTGTTCAGCCTCGATCCTGTCCCTGCCCCAGCCATTCACTGCAAGCCTCCCAAACACCCTCTGGAACAAACACCATTGGCTTTGAGACCTGATTTTGGGGTATCTGTTCCTAAACTCTGAAAAGCTAAATGCACAAAAAGCCGGTACTTCCCCTGCCAGCACTCGGAGCCACCTGCTCCACCCTGGGGTGCCCTGAGGTGTCAGAGACCGTGAGCTTGCTGCGTGTCAGGGTGCCACGGGTTACATTGGGAGTTCTGTTCCCTAAATAATTATAAATCCCCTTTTTGAAGAGATCCATTACTCACCACTGCAGTGCTGAGACACTTCCCAATCTGAAAGCAGTTAATGAGATAATTTGCAGAGAGCTTTAACCAGCCATCTCTTGGCTCGATCCCACCACGACAGTGCTGACTCCCTGCAGCCACTTTCACAGGTACAATTTGGTCCTAGAAACTGGGGAGTTTTTTTAAAAGCACTGCAGTCTAAATCATGTCATATTCTCAGTGAAACATTCGGAGAGTAAATGTAGAGTCCTGGAGAGAAAAATGTTACTCACGATTTTCACATAATGGAGCTGCAGCATAAAAACGCCCTGGGCTGAGTAATTGTGAAAATGGAGCCAAAAATAAAACCCTGAAATTTTTCCCAAAGTGAATTTCAGACTCCCATATCCATGGCAAGAATAAAAGTTTAATTTCCATCAATATAAAAGGATTAGAGTTTAGATTTGCATGGATTGTCACAGTGCTTGGCTCCAGCAGCCCACGTTCCTGGCTCAGGCCTCGGTGGAGGTTGGCCCACACAGTCAGCTGCAACAGCAGGAAATGGCAAAATCTAAAATCCCATTTTTTTTTCACTTTTTTTGTCCTCTCTCATGTCCATGTTTAAGTAGAAGTTACACATTCATTAAAGGATTTAATTCCTTTTTTTTTTCCAGTGGCCATGAAAGAGCTGCATCCAAGGGCAGAGCCATTGCCCAGGAGCTGCCCAGCTGGCACAGGGCTCAGCCCCTCCTGAGCCTGAGGAGAACATAAACCAGAGAAAGCTTTAAGAAATTCCAGCAGAAATTATTAAACAGAGTGTTAGTGTCACAATCTGAAAGGGCGTTTGCCACCAGGGCTGTCCCCACACCACCACGACCTGCAGGCCCAGCCTTCCAAGGGCTTCGCTGAACATCATCAGCTTGTGCATGTAAGTCACAGAGCCCCAGAATCACTTCAGCTGGAAAAGCCCTCCGAGACCATCAAATCCAACCTGTGCCTGATGCCCACCTTGTCCTCAGCCCAGAGCTCTGAGTGCCATGTCCAGCCCTTCCTTGGGCACCTCCAGGGATGGTGACTCCCTGGGCAGCCCCTGCCAAGGCCTGAGCACCCTTTCCATGGGGAAATTCCTCCTGATGTCCCACCTGAGCCTCCCCTGGCACAGCTTGAGGCCATTCCCTCTCATCCTGTCCCTTGTTGCCTGAGAGAAGAGGCCAAGGCCCACCCCTACAAGTTCCCTGGTTTGGCACAGGTGTCTGGGCCAAGCAAGCTTTGGTGGCTATTTTTCCTCTTTTTTTTTCTCTTTGTTTCCTAAGCAAAAGCAACTCTCACAAACCAGGAAGAGCTTTTGCCATGTTCCAAGCAAGTGCAGAGACTCCAAGCTCAAATTGCTCTAATAATTTATTCTGGTCTTGAAATCCCCGGGGTTATTTCACAGAAAATGTATTTTAGGTTGTTTGGCTCCAAAATGACAAGATAACAGACGATACATATTCATTTGCTCCCCCAAGATGGTGATGAGATGTTACAAAATAAAGCAGCAGATCCTCCTTCTCCCAAACAGGCGACTTGTGGCTTTATCTCCCCGATAGCACCCGAATTGTGCTGCCATTTATCTTGAGGGGGTGTTTATGGAAGGGATTGTTTGCAGCTGGAGCTACAAGGCATGAAACAAACTGATAATGGAACTTTCTTTTGAAGCTTATTCTTCTGCGGTGGCATTTTTCTTTTTTCCTTTATGAGCTTCATGACAGGCGAGCAGTAATTTCCTTTCTGTATTTTAGCACAAACAACAGATTAGTGTCACACTGTTTGCTGGGAGCTTTTGCTCGCTGCTCGCACGAGCACTTGTTGGTGTTTGGCGTATTCCAAATAAACAATGTGGTCATTCATAAAGATAAAAAACAGAAACATCTTCCTGGCACGGCGGAACGCGCTGCAGCAACGCTCCCGAACGTGCTGGGGAACCAGAGGCAGAGGTGAAGAATGGCGTTTGCAATCTGAATCGCAGAGCACGCGGGCCAGGACTTTGTCTTCTGCAAGAGACACGACACAGCCCTCGGCTCTGCAAACACGACAATCCAAAGGCGGCAAAAATGTAACGCAAATTAACTGCATAAATCACAAAGAGTAAATTATTTATTTGTAGAGTATACAGAACACAGGATATAACCTCATAGAAAAAAATTACTTTAATTTCTGCCCTTCTTCACACAACAATTAATTATTTTTTCATACTTTCAGCAGTGTCACTGTGAGAAGCCACAAGGAAACATTGCATGGCAGTTCCTCCTGTTTCCCTGATGTATTTCTTCAAGGCAAAGTTTTCTATTCTTCCACTCTTCCTCCATCATTGGAAAATCAACTTCCTATTCTGTTTTCTCCAGCGCTTCCAAAGCAAATGCACCTCGCCCACACTTGGGCTCCCTCCCTTGCTCACCAGGCTTTGCAAGGCTTTGCCTGCTCACCACGAGCTGATAGGGCTGTGATAAATCTCTCCTTCAGTACCCTCTGCCAGAGGATTTCCTGGAGCACAGCCAGGCCCCGAGGCTGCCCCAGCCCGTGGCCAGCCCAGCCCTGCCCACGATGGCACAATCTGCCAAAAGCATCTACAGCCAGCTCAGCTGGAGTGAACCGACTGCCAAACGGAGCAGCCTTGGCTTAGAACCCCACATTTCAAACAAAATCCTGAAAATGCCACGTTCCAGCATTAAGGCAGAGGGATGACACAGCTTCAGGGGTTTCGTGAGAATGTGGCCAATGCAGCAGCTCTGGAGTCCATGAGAGGAGCTGATGGCACTGGAGTGGTGACAGCTACCAACTGCTGGGGAAGCAGCAGTGACAGCACAGCAGACACAGGTGAAGGGAAACCAGCCAGTACCAACCAGCAGAGCAAAAGGATCCCAGAATCCCAGAGTCACTGAGGTTGGAACAGCTCTCCAAGGTCACTGAGTCCAGTCTGTGCCCCATCCCCACCTTGTCCCCAGCCCAGAGCATCAAGTGCCACGTCCAGGCCTTCCTTGGGCACCTCCAGGGAGGTGAGGATGGACACCAGCCCAGGGAAGGGGCAGGGCTGGGCAGCCCAAGGCTGGGCAAGGCCGCAGGAAGGTGGGAAGGACGTCTGTGCCCAGTGCAGCAACCACAGCTGCTGCTCCCACACTTAGAGCTCATTTAGGTAAAAATCCCATCAGGAGAGTCCTGAGGTGGAAGCACGGGCACAGAGGGGACACCTTTAGGAGTGCACAGGTTTTAGGAGACCCCTCCCTGCCGGTCTTGTCCCTTGTGTTGGTGTGCCCAGTGCAGCAACCACAGCTGCTGCTCCCACACTTAGAGCTCATTTAGGTAAAAATCCCATCAGGAGAGTCCTGAGGTGGAAGCACGGGCACAGAGGGGACACCTTTAGGAGTGCACAGGTTTTAGGAGACCCCTCCCTGCCGGTCTTGTCCCTTGTGTTGGTGAACACTCGGCTCGGAGGGCTCGGAGCCCGCTCTGCACAGCAGCTCAGCAGCTGCTCACACTGCAAGCAACATTTCCAGCGAACGCCAAGGCATTCAAGTGACAGGAAATGTGAGCAGCTGATTTGGGAAATGGATATTTCATTAGAGGCACGGCTCAGGATAGATGGAAGCTTTCCTGCTGCCGTTCCTGGGAACACCAATGAGCTCCAAACCCACGTGCCTGGGCAGGGGGGACAGAACTTTGAGGTTGGTGAAGATTAAGCACCTCTTTGGCCCAGGTGCTCTCCTGACCCCTCCCCAGGCAGCCAGACTTGGGCTGGGTTCAGTTCAAATCCACAGTTCTGTGCTACCACGAGAAATTACAATTTAAAAAACTGACTGATCTACAGAGTGAACTCTTGACATCATCTGAGACGCAGATGACTTGAGTCCTGATCAATAGCCAGGATGGAACTGCAAACGTGTTCCCACAGGGGAGCCCGCTGTGCTCCCAGTGCCCCGACACTCGGGTGGCTGTGACTGATAGGAGCGAAAGGGAAGCAAATGAGCCACCATCTGCACGCAGCTGCTTGATGGATGTGGCTTTATTGCGATCCAAACCAGCTCCTAAAAACAGGGTTTGGGTTTTCTCTGCGCACTGACACGAGACACATGCGTGGTGATTTGAAAAAAATAAAGCAAAAGGCTACTTTTAAAGACCACCATGAAAAATTGATTCCAACTTCCACAAACTTCCCATTTTAAAAATCAAGTACTACAAAATCCCTTTTGAAGTCAATAAAAAGAAATTAATAATAAACATTTATCAATTTCTTCCGTGTTGAAGTAAACAACTGAAGCAGGCTCTTTTTTAAAGAAAAAAATTAAATAAAAGTCCAAAGTGAGGCTCGAAAGGCTCCACCAACGCCTTGGAGGCCCAGAGGAGCGGCTGAGCGTGGCAGGGGCTGCGGAGCGGCAGCGCTGCTGTGCCCGCATCCCGGGGCGGCCGCAGCTCGGCTCGGACACTGCCATGGCAACGCGGCCGGAGCCTCGCACCAGCGCCCAGCAAACCCTCCCCAAACCCGAGCGGAGCCGGGAGCCCTCCCGAAGCACCTCCGAATTAAGGAGCAGCCAGATGAGCTCCTCTTTCCTCTCGGTCCTCCCGGGAGCCGCTGCCGTGCCGGCCACAGCCCCGCTGCTGCTGCGCTCCGCTAACTCTCACACCGAGCCTCCCTTCCCCGGGATGCCCTCCGGGAGCAGGGAATTCCAACCCACAGCCGACACCCCCTCCCCGGCCCCCACAGCCTCCTGCAAGCACAGCCGGGCTTTTTCCTTCGTTAAAATCTGCCCATTGCCCGGAGCACCACACCCGACTCTCCAGTGCAGCAGATGGTTGCCGCTACTATTTTTGAAATGCGGTGGTTGCCTCAGTGGGACTCAGCCTGGAGACCTTCACTGAAATCCTGCTGCTCTGGAGGGCCAGGGACCCCTAGTGAGAGAGAGAAATCCTCGTGTTGCTGCCAGTCATGACGAGGGTCACCCTGGGCTCTATTTCCCAGCATGATTCATGAGTCTGGCTTTGATCGAAACAGATTCTCTAACATGGAACTTATCTTCTTTGATTTAAAAGTATTTCATAACTATAAATTATAGACCAAGAAAATCACTACAGAGTGGAAAATTACTATTGGGCAGTAGAAATAATCTGATTAATTGCTTTCTGATCACTGTATACAAAGATCAGGATATGAGAATTGCATTTTATTGAGTTTCTTCCTTCTAGATTCCCACATAAAAGCTGAGTTTATCTTTTAATTGATCGACAGTGCATTTACATATAAATCTGAAAATTTGGGTGTGGGAAGATGCAACAGAGGAGATCCACACTGCAGCAGATTAGGAAAAGGGAAAAGCTTAAAAACATTTTTAAGTTACCCTTAAGGAATGCTGGTGGCTGTGCACTGGGGGGTGTAGCCATTTATCCTCTAATTAACCAGGCTTTTGTCTTAATTTCGGTAATTGCTTCACAACTTTATGAGAAATCAAAGTATTAGTTAAGAAATATTTCCTGATGACAGGGAATGCGGCCTCGTGCTTCTTCCTCAGGGTGCCCGTCCTGAAATGAAATGAAATCCAGCAAAAAGGGGACACAGAACAGCTGCCGAGGATTATAAAGACATTCCACGGCAAGATACAACGCACTGTTATGGCCCAAAGTGCAGTGAAATTCAGATTCATTTCGAGTTAGTTAAGTCTGGGAAGGCCGTGGAGGTGATTTTTAAATGGTACAAGTTCCGTACGGCGGGTAATTGGATTAGGGAAAGGCAGCTGGGCTGGGAGGGACCTGAGCCTCACAGACAGAAGCCAAACCCGGCAGTGCCGGCAGAGCTGGAGCTGCCAAAGAGCTCCTCGAGTGCCTGGGCAGGAGCCCGGGGCTGGCGGTGGCGAGGGGACCCCGCCTGCGACAGACCCCAACCCGCACCAGCCCGACGTGAGCACCTTCCCCGCGCTCCCAGCCACAGCTGGCACCAGGACCCTGCCCAAGGAAGGAGGAAAAGTTCTGAAAACCTCGGAATGTGTGCCACCACTTCGGGTTGGGAGGGGCCATGGGCCAGCAGGGTATTCCTCTCTCCCTCCTGGTATTCCTCTCCAGGCCCTCCGAGAGCCCCAGGCTGTAGCAGAGTTGCTGGGGGCAGCAAATTCAGCAATGAGTCTGAAAAACGCCTTTAAAGCCCGGGCAGGGGGTGGAGAAGGGCTCGTTTGTTATTTTTGTTATTTTAAGTGCTGCTTTTGAAGCAGCCCGAGGCACCGGGGGACGGGGGGCCCGCCCCTGCACGCACTCCTGCAGTTTGTGTTAACCACCAAAGGAACCTGCAGCTGAACCGTGCTCTGCGGAGCTCTGGGGAACACTCTTTGACTTAGCAGAGGTCATTTGTTTCATTATTTTCATTTCAAAGATGCTCAATGAACCAACACCCACACACGCTTTCATTTAACACGCTGAAATATTTACAGTAACACTGAATCACTTAAAAGGCCTTTCAAGAGCTCGTTTGACAGCCAGGGGCTCCAGCTGTGATGCCCCCGGGGTTTTGTCACCCCCCTGTCCATCCCTGGGGCCGGTCCCCACCTGGCAGGTGCCCCTTGCCCGGCGTGGGGCTGCAGGGAGCGGGAGGTGCCCGCGGGTCTGGTCACGGACCTCATGTGCTCCCGGGAGCTGTTTGGGGTCAGGACGGGGATGCTCCCCAGGGACGGGCAGCCCTGCCTGCCGCCTCCAGCTCTGAGTGCCACAGCCTCCCAGGACGAGTGTTTTCCTTGGGGAAGGGCACTCCTCCATCCCCCGATGGCCAAGACCCCCAAAAGCCAGCTCAGGCCGCCCACCCCCCGCTCTATACCTGGGCAAGCCACTCCAGGCTTGTTCAGCGGGAACCACGTCCCACCTCTGCACCCAGGGAAGTTCCCTGAATTACCAGGTAATGCTGCAAAAATGTTTTATTCATAACTCGTTTCACGCCTGGCACTTGCTTTTCTTTTGGTACTTATTTAACACACATTTAATTTACCTTATTTGAAAGCACCGACATATTTCCTAATTACCTGAAGTGCTTAAACGGTTTCCACGCTGTTAATAATTCCTTTCTTTTCAGCTGTGAGGGCTGAGCTGCTGCCAGAGCAGCCTGTCCACAGGGCTGGGCATCCCTCACAGCCCTGTGGGGAGCCAGGACCCCACGGCCAGACAGCCCCAGCTGGGGGCCCGGGGGGAACGGGGACACCAAGAACAGAGAGGCAGCTGCAGAACCACGGAGAGGGTCTGGATGTTCACGGTGCTGCCACCTCTCCCACCCGTGACATTCTCCTGCAGATGACTGTGCTTGGCTCGGCTTCTTAGGAGGATACAAATAATCCTGTCAGGGCTCTCTGTTCTACTCCATTTACCAGCTTTACTCTGAGTATTCCTTCTATAAATGTGGGGTAGGGAATTACCTCTGTGGGGTACAAATTACTTTAAACTCAGGCTTTTTGCAGAGGAACTTTTTTTGAAAGAAGAGAAGGAAGAATATTTGGACTTATTTTCTAGTGCACCTGGTTGTGGCCCTACCCCTAGAGACAGATCTGAGCAGATATAAATATCTATCATTACAATGGCCTCACCTCTTCCCAAGCCCTGCCCAGGAAGGAGAGCAGAACAATCCATGTCTAATTACACAATATATTTTCCTGAATAATTAGCCCCATTTTTCATGGTCGATTTTTCTAGCACAGCCGAGCAGCTCAAAGCTCACCCTGCTGCACCTTCACAGCGAAATCCAGAGAGGAGACACCAGAGCCCCCCGTGCCAGGCTCTGGGTTTGGCTCTGCAGCCACACACCTGAATTTGAGCTGATTTACCCCATCCTCTGGATGAGCACAGCAGAGCTGGAATGGTGAAGGACTGGCACAGGGTGCCCAGAGCAGCTGTGGCTGCCCCTGGATCCCTGGCAGTGCCCAAGGCCAGGCTGGACGGGGCTTGGAGCAGCCTGGGGCAGTGGAAGGTGTCCCTGCCCATGGCAGGGGGTGGGATGGGATGGGCTTTAAGGTCCCTTCGAGCCCAAACCATTCCATGAAATGTAGATTAACTAAAATGTCTGCACAACTCAATCTCAAGGTATTACTGTGAAAATGCAACGTATTTTTTTGAAATTTAAATAAAAGGAAAAATGAGGTTGGGAAAAAATAAAAGGAAAAGTAGGGACTGACAGGAGTCATGTTCAGCTGGACACAGGCAAGGGTATCTTGGGTACTCTGGACATGGGTGGTTTTCCTCCCTGAAGGGAAGAGATGCTCAAATGCCTTTAAAAGATATCGGCCCAGAGATAAGGTTTGAACGTCATTCACTGCAGACCCTGTGCTGAGGGCACAGAAAGGAGGGAGAACCCCACGTCCCCCACCCTGCTGAGGGGACACCTTGGACCAGGGGACCCAGGATGCTCCTGGTGCCAAGCATCCTTCACCAAGGCACTCCCAGGATTCCCACCCAGCCTCTCCAGCTCAGCCTTCGCACTGGGCTGGTGCCTCTGTCCCTGGGCACCTCCTGCTCCTTCCTGCAGCGTTTATTCTCACTTAGGCTTGACAAGCTTTGTGCTTGGGCAGAAATGGTTTGGTAATTGGGCTTATAAACAGCAAGGACTCAATGCACTCTTATCTCATCTCTCCCAGCAACTCAATAAGTGCAGATGACGGACGATCAGATCCACCCAGAGACTGCAAGTGCAGCTTCTGTCATTAGAGTCAGCCACAGAGCATTATTTAATAACTGCCTGGTTCCTGCACCTCAGCCGGGCTCTGCGGAGAGCAGGACTGCCCACTGCCCTTCCCAAAGCGTGTGGCTGGTCGTCATCCCTGGACCCAGCCTGGCTGGGGAGTCTGGAGCAACACAAACATCCCAGAGCGGGTGGGAATGGGCAGCACCAACCACGGGGGCTCTGCCACCGGAGGGTTCATCTGCTGGGGCTGGATAGGGCTGTGCAAGGCACGGTGCCCACGGTGCTGGCACCCAAAGCTGTTCGTAATTTCTTGGGGAACAAGGAGGCATCGCCCCAGTTAAGATTCCTGTTGCTTTCAGCAGGAGCAGGGATTCACCAGGCACAGCTCAAACCTGCTGCACGCATTCCTTTCAGCTTTTAATATTTGATGAAGGCTGGGAACACTGAAGGTCACCTGAAAGCTTCACCAGTGGATAATTGTAATGCCCACAGACAGCTCCAAGTGCTTGGAGCCCTCTCCCTGACAGGTATCGATGTTCCTCAGGTTGTATTGATCCCTCAGCTGGGCTTTCCTGCTCCAGGCTGACACAGGGGCTGTGCCTGTGCTGTACAGACACACTGGGGCTTTGGCAGGAAGGGGTTAAAACAAACCCAGAGTATTCCCTCAGTATCAGTGGAAATGGAAATGCAATTTTCAGCGAGACAGAGCTATCATGTAACGCTATAAACACCAGGCTCACCCCTTCCTTGATGTTATCTGACTTGGTATTTACTGGATCCAAAATAAGAAATACCAGATTCCTGGCAGGAGCTCCAAATCTCAGCTCAACACAAAGGTTTAATGAACTGCTGAAAGGGGGTAGAGTTCATAAATGGAGACCTAAAGGAAACAGTGAAGGCTTGATCCTTATCCACTCCCAAGGTCAGGGTGCTCTGGCTCTGTCCTCGCTTTGGATTCACATCTGCCTTAGCAGCTCCTGATGCACTAAAACTCAGGATGATCCCACCTCTCTGGGCTGGCACCTTCCAGCCGGGTTCCCAGGGCTGGCTCAGCTTCCCTTAACGTGGAGCCTCACACAAAATGCAGAGCTGGAACCCCGCTGGCTTTGGGCTTTGTGGGGAGCAGCAGCAGCTCGGGGGTGCCCATGGCCAGAGCGGGGACACTGCCAGCCCCAGCAGCAGCCAGAGCGTCCCCCTGCCCGGGCATCCCCCGTCAGTCACCACCCCTGCCGCTGTGCCCCGGCCCCCTGGGCAGCCTCTCATGGGTGAAAGCTCTCCCATCCCTCTGACAGCCCCACCAGGCACGCTCAGGCTCCATTCCCAACCCTCTCTTTGCTGCCTCTGCACAAACCTTAATGCTTTGGTAAGAGTTCTGAAAGCTTCTTGCTTCAGTATCGATCTTCTCTGAGTGTCCTTTCCCTGGTTTCCAGGTAGATTCCTGTCTCTGCCAGACAGCTCTTCCTCTGCCAGAGAGCCTCACAAAGCTGCGCTCTCCCAGGGACTTATCAGCATCAGCACAAGATATTGAACTTCCACCACTTCCACCCGGTGCCTGCTCCTCTCATTAATGAACACCAAGGGGGACAATGTAAGCATGGGAAATATTACAGATATACCGTTTTTCCTAGGCTGTTTGTACAAAAGTTCCATTTTGTACAAGTTCCAGTGCCCAAAGGGGCTCCAAGAGAGCTGGAGAGGGCCTTTGGACAAGGGCATGGAATGCCAGCACAAGGGGGAATGGCTTCCCACTGCCAGAGGCTGGCCCTGCCTGTGGCAGGGGGTTGGAGCTGGATGGTCTTTAAGGCCCCTTCCAAGCTCGGTGTGATTTTGTGATTCCCTTTTCAGACCTCCCATCAGCACTGATCAGCCCAGCCGTGGCTTCCTGTGCCTGGGCTCTCATTTTGAAGCAAACCTCAGGCAAGACCTGGAGTGCAGCCCTGTGGCAATGCCGAGCCCAGCACTCGGGCAGCTCCTTTTACCAAAGGTTTGAGAGCAGAAGGACATTCAGGTTGGACACCCCGAACTCCCTCAGGTGGGGCCTCTTCTCATGCACTGCAATGGTTTCCTTTGCAGCCTATGGGGGAATTCTGCCACCCTTGCACAGACAAGGCAAGGCACTTCTTATTTTGTGCCAGGCAGGAAGGGCTGGCTTTGCCCACGTCCCCTGTGCTGGTGACAGACAGGGAGAGCAGCAGCCCCCCCACCCTTCCCACAGCCCAGCCCACGGGGCAGGAGCCCCTCGGAGCTGTCACTGCACCACACGTCTCTCGCTGCCACAGACGGAGGAGGCTGCAGGGGCTGATGTTCCTGCTCTGTTTTAATCATTTACACTCTGAACACCTTGCTCTGCTCTCTGTCTGGAGCGCAGACACAACAGCTCTTGGCCTCTCTCCCATCCGTGGGGAGTGGAGGGTGGGATGGGAGGCACTGCCCCAGCTCAGCCTCGTCTCTGCCTGTGCTCAGCCAAACTGAGCAGCTTGTCAGGTTATCCCTGACCCCTCAGACCTCACAGCCCTGCTCTGAGAGTGCGAGCCATTCCTCTGCTGGAGACTCGGAGAGGAAACAAGGGCTGTCATCACGATTCCTTGGGTAAAGGGGAAAAAAAGATAAGCCAAAGATGCCAATTTATGTGTGGAAAGGTCAGAATTTTAAAATTCTCACTTCTTACACTGCTACATATCTTAAAATGGAATAAATTTTAAGTGTACCATAAAACTATATTTTTCATCCCATTTACCATGTAGCTGGTGCTCCTTCTCTGCCTGCATAAAGACAAGCCTTTGGCTCTTTTATTAATATCCGTGAGCATAATTTAATGGCTGATCCAGCACTGGAGACACACATTTCATATTTAACAGTGGGGCTGATTTGGAAGGAGCCTGGAAGGACTGTAACGAGCAGCTTGGTTGCTCAGTCTGCTCCGAATGCTCAGATCAATACAACATCATTTACTTATTGCAACTTATTGGCCAAGTCATTTTTTGTCACCTTGGTACTTGTGTGTAGCAACCAGAGAAGTGGCAGACAAAAGCACTTAAAATTAATTATGTTCACATGAGTTTAATTCATGTAAAACCCTAAGGTCCACTCTGCAATAGAGATCAAATAGTTGTCTCTATCTCTCTACAAACACACTTCCACATGCAATATTGAAATAGCACACACCGCTCCTGAAGACCAGGCCAATGCTGCAAAGCTGCTTTGTGCACAGGGCCCTGCAAACAGGCAATAAAACAAGATGTCTTTATCAACTCTAGCACCAAAATAAGCCTTTAAAAGGAATAAACATCAGAAAGACAACACTGCATCCAGCAGAAGCTGCCAGATATTCCAGAGGCGATTGAAGGTTATAGCCCGGTGCTGTGGAAGATAAAGCTCTGGATGGCCTTTATGGATAACACCTTTTATGTGCTCTCTGCCCAGAGCCCGGCTCTCTTTCCAGTTCATTCCAGCTGTGCTCTGTCTCATGTGTTATTCATGCACCTCAGGATTGAAAAAATGAACACGTTGCCCGAGCTGCCAGAGCACATTACGGTAACATCACATTTGAAGGCTCTTATTTTCCCCCTATATCCAATTATTTTTCCTCCTAGGTTCCAGAATCAAAAACACGGGTGAGGGAAACACCGGCTGAAAGTTCACGGAGTGGAGCTGTGTGTGCCAGAAGTGCTGTCAGCCCCTGGATCCCATAAAGACGGGTGGTGCTGAATATGGAGCGTGGCCAGGCCCAGCTGCCCTTCCACACCAGCCTCGCTCCACAGCCAGTCCTTTCCCTCACTCTGAACACGGAAGGAATTTTAACATGTGCAGGCCGTGGTGTCCTTAGTGCCTGACGGTTCTCTGTGCCGTGGTACATCGTGACATGTCACAGTAACACACATTTCCTTGTGGCCAACTCATCCAAAGCGCCAAGGTGTGCCCGCCCTGGCTTTGCTTTCCTCTGCACCTTCTCCCAGCTTCTCAGGGCTCCTTTTAGCACCTCCTTTCAGAAGCTTATTTGGCTCATTTCAGGAGCATGGAAGATGCCAGGATGACACACAGCTCCATGGAAGGCTCCAGTGGGACACAAACTACAGGGTAAGAGCAGCTGCTTCAGCAGACCTGACTGCTGCCCAGTGAGCCCTCATCAGCCAGGGAATCCTCAGAGGTTTCCTGATTCTCCAGTGCAGAATGGCTCCACTCCCCAGAGAGCTGGAAAAACCCTGTCAGCAGCCAGTTTTATCCCAGAGATGACACATGACGACCAGGATCCGAGCTAATGGACACAACAAAGCAATACACATTCTTTTGTCACAGAACTGTTTGGACTTTAACTATAATACTTCATAAATATTTCCAAGCTCTAAATTATCTTGGGAACCAATTTGACACAGTTTTGTTTAGCTCCTCGGAGCCCCTCAGCTTTAGCCACAGGGTCACAGGCTGCAGCCCTCATGCCCAGAGCGCGCTCACCCGGCGATACCAGCCCGGGAACAGGAGCTGGCTCACAGCCAGGTGACAGATCAGTGTCCCACGGTGTCCTTGCCATGTCCACAGTGAGATACAGCAGCTGGTGGGCAGTGCAATGCAGAAGGGGAAATCCTGGCTCTGAGTAATTCCTCACAAAAAGATTCACTCCCAGCAAGGCCCAGCACAGCCCCAAGGCTTGTGTGCTGCTTCTCACCTGCCAGCACCATCTCTCAGCTGCGCTTTGTCTGCCAACAACCACAAAAGCCTCAGCAATTGGCACATTATCTTAATTGTAAGACATATCTGAGCTGATGGCTGCCCTGGGCTGTGGCAGGTTCATCTTGGATCCCGCAGGGTCGGCTCCATCAGACACCACAGAACCTTCCAGCAGCTCCTCAGACAAGCCACCCCTGTGGCCTCTCTGCTGCAAAAATCTGTCCCCACAATCCCAATTCAGATGGAAATTTGGATCTGAAGGAGCAGCAAGGTGGGGGCAGACATGGACAACCCCTTAGGGCCCAGAGCAGGTCTGTCCTCCCTGCTGGAAGTCACTCAAAGCTTCCACAAGGCCAGAGCACCTTCTAGCAGCACCTCCTGGTGTCACACAGTCCCCACATCTCCCTCACATCCTGGCAGGGAGCTTCAGCCCAGGATGGGCTGGAGACCCCCATCCCACAGCCCTGCCTCCACACCATCCAGCAGGGCCAACTCCAGCCTCCAGGAAGGCAGCATCCACGAGAACCCCACCTGAGAGTCCAGAGGGATTTAATCAATCCTCTTGGTGCTGCTTCTCCAAATGGCCCCACAGCCAGAGGTTTTGGGGCTCCATCTCCTGTTTCACAGGCACATGGAATTTAAAACATGCCCTGGGTACCTCTTTCCTCTGGAGATGGAGATGTTTGCACAGAGAAACCCTCAGATTCCCTACCAGCAGCAATAAATATGATTTTGCATCCCATTTCCTGAGGGAATAACACATCAGATCACGCTGCCTGAGCCATTTAAAATGTTTCTCCTTGGAAGTGAAATCTGAAAGTCCCCACATATTAGACTCCAGTCAGGTTTCACTCCCCACCTATTCTAATCCTACGCCTCATTATTTGCGCAGATAGACAAATAGATGCAACATGTGGATGTTCTCCCCACCAGTGCTTAATGGTATTTTTTCTTCCTTTTTAAAATAAACAAATACATAAATAAAGCAGAGTCTCAGACTGCCTCTGCTGCAGAGGCTTCTCAGAGCACAGATCCAGCTCCCCATCTGTTTTCTAACCTAAGTCAACACCGCAAATAAATCAGTCTCCACTCCCAAAAAATAAAAAGCCTGTAAAATTGTTCTTTTCCTTCTCTTGTTCACCTCCACCTGATGCTCAACACAGAGATTCCCACCTTTAACTGGTTATTTTTCCTACTTTCACCCAGCTTTGTCCTTTAGCAGACCTCTTCTGCTCCAAGCAGGAGCAAACTCCTGTTCTCTCCATGTCCACTGTCTTCCAGACACACAAATCCTCAGCCACCAAAGAATAACTTAAATATTCTCCTCTGCCCTGATAAGACACAAGGTGGAGAGTTCCTGCTGGCAGCTATTTACACACAGCAGCTGTCAGAGCACGAGCACAGGAACATCAGAGCACGAAGCAGAGCGGGCGCCGCGGCCTCTCGGAGCCTCGCGCTCCCTTCCCAGCGCCGTGCGAGGGAGGTGACGTGCAAGTCCCACTCCTCTTCTCCTCACTGAGGATGGAAGGCTAGAGGCTAAAATAAAACAGAAAGATAGCTGCTCCATGAGCTCAGAGGAGCTGGAGACAGTCTAAATGCTACTCAACACTATTAAGAAAATAAATCTTCAGGAATCAAAGTCTCCGAACAAACAGATTTATTCACGTCTCTAGACCCACTTCTTTCCCCTCCTCAGAGTTAAAAAAAAAAAACCTAAACCTTCATGAAAAGCTTTTAAAAATCCATTCTGGGATTGGCTAGTCTGCATTTCATGCAATATATATATGGACTGGGGAAATTTTACAGAACAAAATGATTACCCTAAATTATTGATCAAAGGAAGCAAATGTATACAGTGGCCTGAAGAACGTATTGGCTGCTCCGAGGGAAGAGAGCCCTCTGTGGTGACAGCACTGACAGCATGCATGGATCACGATGAAGGCTCATTCCTAATTACATGATCTTACTGCACATTAAATATGAAAGCCATCTTTTCATTTTTATGCAAAGTTTGAAATACTGCCTCAGAAGTGAACAAAGGGGCATCAATTCAGGGACAGAAAAAGAAGATGTAAATACTCTCATCCAAGCCAGCAGCCACAGACCATCACATGTGTTCAGGGCCTTCAAAGACCTCTCACCAGTTAAACTTCCTCACATCTCACAGGGCAGGGGAGGGATAAAACAAAAGTAATGGAATAAAGCAGCAGAGATGGTAACCAGCTGAGCACACACCACTCCAGGGATGGCAGCTCACAAAGCCAAACCTGGGCAGAAGCTTTCCAGAGGGTGTTCTTCAGACAGTCTTCAACAAGAGAAAAATCTGCCCTCTCAACTGAGGCAGACCCAGTAACACCCTCCCATAGGGGGGAGCCTGCAAGAGCAAAGTATTTCACCAGGCCTGGGAAAAGCCAGGTTCCAGCTGAGCCAGCAGCAGGCTATGGCTGATAGAACACAAACAGCTGGGGCAGAGAAGAGAGCCCTCAGTGCCTGACAGCCAGGCTGGGCATCACTTACCTCTCTGAAACCTTTGACAGCACTAACAGGACTTCCCCACCTTCACCAATGTTCCTCAGGAGCCCCACCAAAACCCCCTGTCTGAGGCACATCTTGGCTGTAGCAGCAGCAGCTGTTCACTATTCATCCAAACAAACTCAGCTGTGAATGAGGAGCATGTGCAACAGGGCCCTAATTAGAGCTGTGCATTCCCGCTAAAATCCTGGTAATTAGTGGCACCAGGGATGCTCATTTCATTCACTGCTAGAAATGAATTTACCACAGTGAGTTCGGTAGCATCTGATTTCCAGGGGCATTGAAAAGATGTGGTGCGTAGGGACATGGTTTGGTGGCAGTGCCAGGTTTACGGTCAGACTCGATTATCTTAAGGATCTTTTCCAACCTCCATGATTCTATTCTATTTATTTTCAAAGCAGGTATCTGCAAAGGCAGGAATTTCGATCATTTTGTGGCATTTTATTTTTGCTACTTATTGAAATATGGGATTACCTACAAACCATGCCAAACAGGCGTGTTGTGCAGCACACCCCCAGTTCCCAGCCCTGAAGTGAAAGTACACTGCTTCACTCCTATTACCTGCTTTTTTCCTCATCCTAATAACCCATCCATAGCCGAGTGTGAGGTGTCAGCAGGAGGTGTCAGAGCACACCAGGAGCAGCAGAGCTGGGAGGAAACTGCCTTTCTGATGGAAAAAATGCCCCATCTTCCCACTCTCCCACAGATACAGATAATAACCTTCATCCAACCTGAAAACTAAAACCACAGTGTGTGATTTATAGTGGTCAGAGAGTGGAACCAGTAGTGAAATGGCCACCGGCTTGGGAGTTACCCTGACTGAGGCTGGGTTTAGAGGACGAGAAGATGAACAAGTCAATTACAGAATGTCCTGCTCCTCATCTCCCCAAGTAATTGAAGATTCAGTATCATTTTTACTGAGTTATTTTTAATTGGTCTCATTTGCTGCAGTAAATTAGGTGTAGCACTGTCCCCGGTGTGATGTATGCTCCTGTGCAAATTGGGACCAAAACGTGCAAAACATTCCAGCCACTGCCACGGCAAAACAGCCCCAATCAGATAAATGCAATTAATTTCCAAGCCTGGCCTTGAAATATTATGATACTAATCTATTTCTTTGACTGTTAGTGATGGTCTCCATCAAGGTCAGGAGAAATTGCTCAATTAATAAACGCCGGCTTGCTCGCACAGCGACAAAGCTCCCCCTGGAGCTCGGTGAGCCCTCTGACACGGGCAGGGAGCAGGGGGAGGGTGTTCTTGCAGGATTGACAACAAACACATTCTTGTGGGGCCGGAGTTTGGGCTTTGGGGCTGCCCCGCGCCCCCCTGCTGATGCTTTGGGGGGTTCAGGGCCCAGGGTCAGGTTTGCAGCCCCTCCAGCTCCTGCCCCATGCCCACCTTGGCAGGGAGGTGTGATGAGGAGGGGGAGGAGGGTGGTTCGGGACAGGCAGAGGGGGAATCCCAGCTTAGAGCAATTCGGGGATTTGTTTTTGCTGTCAGAGCCAGCTGCAGGCTCCTCCCAGCAGCGAGTCCCCCTGCAAGAAGAACCCACAATCATTTTTATTCCATGGATCCTGCAAGGGGCTGGATTTGAAAGGACCTTAAAGACCATTCCAGCCCCAGCCAGATACTCAGCAAAGCCCCAAGAAATCCATGTGAAGTCTTGTATCCTCTTTTCCATCCCCAGCCCTACTGATTTTGCCACTTTCTTCCCCTGAGTTTCAGCTCAGGCCTAACAGCCTCCACGTGTACGTGGCACATGGGTGGGTTTTCTCGTGCACCTGAGCGGCTGCACAGCCAGGAAAGGCTGGCAAAATTAGGTTATTGAAGTACAGTTACTGTAGCTGCTTTTATGCCTGGAATTGCTTCCCTCCAGGAGTGGCCCAATTTGCAGCCCTTTCATTAGAGGTTCACCTGCCCTGCAGAGATGTGGAGCGTCCTTTCAGGAGCCCAGTGGTGTCTGGAGAACGGGATAATCTGCAGAGGGCAGGTGATTGTCAAACAGCCGTGCCACATATTCACATAATTCAGGAAAATAAATCCAAATCAAACAGGATTTCAGCTTCAGTCCAAGGCATAATGAGGGCCAAGTGAGGCAGCCTTTTCTCAGGCAGAATTTTGCTTTTCTGCTGAAATAAACCATCAATTACCACATGAAAAAGCAGAGAATACAGGGGTGGGAGGGTGGCAAGGGCCTCCCAGAGTGCCCTGGTGGGGTCCCAGCAAATTCCCCCTTTTCCTGCCTTGGAGCAGCGTGCCTGCCTGGGAGGAGCCCTGGGAAGGGGATCCCAGCAAGAAGATTTGGATAACAAGGCTCTTCCAGCCCGTGGGAAATGGGCCCTTCCAGAGGCTGGGTCCAAACACAAACCCTTCCACCTGTCCTCGCTGGAGCTGCACCCCCCACCACTGCTGTTTGATCATCAAAACTCATCTCGTTAATTTATTACACCCTGACAGCACCAATTTAATTCCTTAGAGAACAGCAATGAATATATTGGAGAAGCAAGTTTCAATTCCTATTTTTCCCTTGGGGAGAGAAAAGGCACCTTCAGGGGGATCATGAATCTGTTCACGAGCTCTTTCCCAGCTGGGCCAGTGCAGCCCTGGCTGGAGCTGGAGCATCCCCTGCCCCAGGTCCGTCACACCACAGCCCACCACAGGCAAGGCTTCACATCCCAGAGCTGTTCAGGAACCCAGGGCAGCAGCCAAAGCTCCCTCTCCAGGGACCACCATGAAACATGGCAGGTACAGCGGGTTTTAATCCTCCCCAACACACTTCCACTAAATGTGAATTATTACAGCTGGGTGTGCCTGTTCCTGCAGGGCCCTTGGGGCTCTCCCACCCAGCATCTCTTGGGGCCTCTGTGGTGTTTTCCCCAGATTAATTAAGGTCTGGATTCAAGATTTTTGTCAATGTCTTGGCAAAGGTTTATGGAGGTCCTTAGGGTTAATTTATAATCCCCTCAAGAATAAGTAAATATTTAAACTTCCCCCAGTGGTGTAATTGAATGTTTTAATTCAGGCTGGTAGACCGAGTCAGGCAAACGCTTCAATTGCTGAAGTTATTTATTAAATAAATGAAAACAAGAAATCACTCCTGTCACTTTGCCAGAGTGTGTAGGAGAGTGCTGCTCCCAACAGCCTTGGCCCCACATCACACCTGCTCAGCAAAGGGCCAGGGGACTGTGGGTTATCTTATTTCCATTCTAGCTGAATGTCCAGGTGACAGCTGACAGTGAGGGAGCTGAGCTACCCAGGGACTGCTTGAGAGCCACAGCTGCCGACACAGAGGTGCTGGGCAGGTGCCCAGGGAAGGAGGAATGGATGGATGGAGGGGTGGATGGACAGGGATGGATGGATGGATGGATGGATGGATGGGTGGGTGGATGGATGGAGGGATGGATGGATGGATGGATGGACAGGGATGGATGGATGGAGGGATGGACAGGGATGGATGGATGGATGG
>VZRR01009528.1:54146-67228 GCA_013398015.1 Oreocharis arfaki
AGGTGTGGGTGGGCAGGGGTAGAGGGATGGGTGGGTGGATGGATGGATGGATGGATGGAGGGATGGATGGATGGATGGAGGGATGGATGGATGGATGGAGGGAGGGATGGATGGATGGGGGATGGATGGATGGATGGATGGATGGATGGATGGATGGCGGGATGGATGGATGGATGGATGGATGGATGGATGGATGGATGGATGGATGGACTGATGGATCCTCACTCTGCTGCACAGCCACGACAGAACCAAACCAACAGCATCCATGGAATGTGTGACAACACGGCTCACAGACACAACCTGCTGGCAATTTGGAGTTTTGTACATCCAGGAGAAACAATGGGTGTTGTTTAAATATTCATTTTTGTGTTCTAGGCACCGCAGACCACTGTAAATCACAGCTCCCTCCATGGCAGTGATTGCACTCGGATAAATACTGCTCAGGCTTTCTTGTGCTTCTGTCTCTGGAACCAGCCTTGCAGAGTTTTGGTGCTGCAGGCAACAGACAGAGATGAGTTCAAAATTAAGGCACCTAAATAATTAACCCCACTCCAATTGTCTTGGAGGCAATTTAACAAAGAGCTCTCGGGGCTGCTAATGAATAATATCCATTGTCACCGTGTCCACACAGGCTGCAGCAGCGGGGCCACGTTGCCATTACACAGCAGTGCTGAGCTCTTGGTGCTCTTGGCACAGGGAATGCTGTCCTGAAAGCTGGGGTAAGGAATCCCTGTGCACCTGGGATGTGAGAGCAATGAACTTGGGCTGTGTCGTCCTCCCGAGGGTTTTATATTAAACCCCTATAACTCAATGCTCTAAAATCCCACTTTGCCTCTCTCCTTTGGAATTATTCAGGAATGACATGCTTTCCCATCTCCAGTCCTCAGCAGGTCCCTGGAAGACGACTGGGGCTGGCTGGCACGTGGGGCAGGGGTGGGGTGCCACAGTGGGGTGTGTGCAGGGGGTCCCGGTGCAGCCCCAGCTGTGCTGGCACAGCTCCTGCCAGGGCATCGGCCAGATGGGCCCGGGAGCTTGGCAATTCCTCATCCTGGCTCTGGAGCATCCGCTCTGCCAGCCCCGGAGGAGGCATTTTCCAGGAAGCTCCACTGTCCTGCAGAACCTCATGTGCTCTGGATTAATTATGTATGGATTTTTGATTGCAAATATGGTATGGAGAGAAGTGCACAAGCTGGGTGAATCAATTTGTCCTAAATAACATCCATCCACAACTCCTGGATTAGTTTTTTTGCCTGAAAATTATGGGGATGGAGAGACAGAAATTTCCTTTTTGTGTTTGCTTTGGGAATTATTTTTCATCCTGACAGCTTCTGCAGTGTGGGCTGGGTTGGAGGCAGAGTTCACGCAGAGTTAGGAAAGCTGAGGAAGAGGAAAGCTGGGAACGCTGAGGGTGCCATGGCAGGGCCGGAGCCTGGGAATTCAGCTACAGCAGCTGTTTCCCTGCACATCCAAGCCCTGGGTCTGTCTGATGAGAGCAGCCAGGCCCTGATCACAGCCCGGGCTCTCCCTTGGCAGTGCTGGACTGCCCCATGTCCTCATCCCGACAGGGACAGGGGTTCCCCGGGGAGCCTGTGGGATTCTCCCGCTCCTTAACCCTGCCGGGGATATTACTGCTCATGACGTGAAGCTGAGAGTGGTGAGAACTGGCAGGAAATCTTTCCACGGCACATTAAAAAATGCTGTGGGATCGTGTGGCGGCACAAGATCGATGAGTGCCGTGCATTCGTGCCCGGGGGACGGGCAGGAGCAGCTCCCTCCCTCCACAGCCCCTTCCAGAGCCAAACCTGCAGGGCCGAGCACTTTCGGCCTCAGAAACAACAAACAGGGCCAGTGGTGAGCCAGGAAATTCCCCAGTGCCTTCTCCTCAGGGAATGTGCTCCAGCCCAGCCCCTGCCCTGCCCCAGGGCTCCCCACGCTGCCCTGGCATGGGTGAAGCCACCTGATGTCCCTCCACGTGTTTCAAGCACAGAGACTGCACTTCTCAGAGCAGGGCCTGGCCCATGTCACCTCCTTCAGGCAGCACTTGAGGGGTCCCTGCCAAGTGCCAGGCACAAATGCCATCACCGAGCCCACTTGCAGGGCCCTGCGGGTACCCGTGAGGCACCAGGGGCCCGACAACCCCGAAGGCACAGGGGGTCTGTCCCTGCCGGGCACCGCGGGGGAACCGGAGCCCTGCATGCCAGCAGCATCCCTGGGGGAGCCGCGAGGCAGTCACCGAAATGCCAGCCCAGGGAATTCCTTGGTCACGGAATGACAGCAGAACAGGAGCAGAGCAGCCAGGCTGGCTCTGGCACGGGGCTGGCTGCTGCCAGGGAAAGCAGCACTCCGGAGCTCCCGGGGAGCGCTCGTCCCAAGGCATGCTCTGTGTGCTGTGGCTGCTGGAGTTTCCATCTCTTCCCAGGAATCCTGGTGCCCTGCCGGGGCCTCAGACAGCTGAGGACTTTCTCGTGTCTAAATCAAGACAATTATTTAATTGAGACATTGGGTAGGCGCTGGGAGCGCAGGGAGGAAGTGCAGGGGAGGGGAAGGAGGAATAAATCACTGAGCAGAGTTAACCATCCGAGCCCGTTACAAACAGCTCAGGCAGGAGAGACTGAGCCTGCTGTTCCCCTGGACTTAGGGAAAACCCGTTCCTTTTCCTCTGAGCAGCATTCTCCAGGAGAACAGGGGATCAGGCAGGCACCTGCTGGCTGTGGCCACCAGCCAGGGCCGCACGGAAGGAGTCAGAATTTTGGGTTGAAAATGTAGTGGGTTTCCAGTTCCCATTTAGTGCATGCCACACACAGGGCATCCCTTGAAGTTATGCCTGTTAAGCACTGGAATCCCAGGCTGCTGCATGTGAATTGATACTTCCTGGGAAATGCTTCTTGTTTCTTAGGCTGGAGGAACCAAACCCAGCTGGTGTCTGAACTGATAACCCCGCTCCAGGGAAGGGTTCCCAAATACCCCCTGACCCCTGGCAGACCCTTCCTGCAAGTGACAGACCCAGGGAATTTTCCAGGGAACATGGATTGCTGTAGACATGTATTAAAAAAGGGTCCAGGACACTTTACCAGGCCCTGAAGAGGAAGCACCTCAGAATGTTCCCATTGCCCTGTGACCCCCTGCAAGGGGCTGGCTCCTGGGGGGTGTCTCGGGAACAGGAGAGGCTGTCTGTCGAGGTTGCTCAGGCACAAACACCTACAAAGCATGAAATTCCTGCTCGTGGCTCGCTGGGAGCAGGGAGGGAATCCAGCCTCGTGTTTCTCGCGGGGAGCAGTGCGGGTGATTCGCTGTCTCGTCTCACAGTGACACCCAAAGCCTCCTCTGCCACATAATGCATTTCCACTACAGCATTAAGGATCTTTCTGACCCAAATGCCCGTCCTGAGAACAAAAATAACTGTAAGGAATACAGTATTTAATCCGCCTAGATTCAGCCCTCAGAAAGACAAAATCTATTACAAACGTTATCCCTCGCCTTGCCTATTAATCCTGAAGAGACTGGTGATTAAATACCATTTCTACCTCTCCCGTCCCTGGAGTGCCTGTGACTCCCAGGGTTCCAAAGGCTCCTGTTGTACATCTGGGGACAGCGATGGGCAGTGCTGGGTCATTGCAATGAGCTTTGCTGCCCTGGGCTGCAGAGCTGAGATCGCATTCAGCACATTCCTGGCCCTCTGCCTGAATTAACCACTCCAACGACATCCTCTGGCTTGCAGAAGGGAAAGCACAACCCAAGGCAAAAGAAGGGTATGAAGTGCAGAACTGAGAGAGGATGAGGAGACACGAGTGAAGCAAGACGCAGCTGAGGCAGGAGAAAAGCTGTGACAGACCTGAGCAAAGCCAGCAAACCTCACAGAATCACAGAGAAGTTTGGGGTGGAAGGGACCTCAAAGCTCCTCTCACTCAGTGCAGGGCATTGCTGAGCCCCACACAGGCAGGGAGTGCACTCCTCTCCCAGCTTACACGATTCAGTGACAGCCGGTTCCAGGGGCGGGGGTTAAGTCTATCAAATTAATTTTAATTATAATTCAAAGAAAGAAAAACCACTTGAACGTTTCTAATCAAGGCGCATCTAATGAGGCCTGTTAGTTCCTGTAGTCTGAACACAGTAGGGAATTTTCCAAGATAATTTACTTCATTAATATTCAGCTAGAAGTGGATCATCCAATACTTTCCATGGCAGCATTGAGACAAAATATGTCAAAAGAAAAATTTTCTATTTGACATGGACTTTAAGTTTCATAAGTTTTGTTCTGTCTTAGGAAAAAACACTTCAGAGTGAAATAAAACATTACAGCCCAGATCAACCAAAATGATTACTGGGACTCCTAACCAGGAGAGTGTCCCTGTGGGAATACAGCAGAGCCAACCAGGAAAATCAGAGGAACTCCCTTTTCAGAACTTCTGAAGGCTGTTGCTGTGTGTAATTCTTGATACAAGAAATGTCAACAGCCCTTGACAAGCTGTCAGCCTTTTTACAGAACAACAGCTTTATTGTAACAGGTTTCACAGCTTCCAGCTGGGACTGGGTTGGTTTGCTTGGTTACAATGGAAATTAAAAAAAAAAACAGCCAAGGTGGATGAAAGAGCCCCAGAGTGACCAAGGTTTGTCTGGTGTCCTGAGTAATAAAAGGACGAGTAGGAGAGCAGGGAAGGAGGATGAGACCCAGCTATCTAAGTGGGACCCAGTGGAAGTCCAGAGTTCTGTGCTGCTGTGCCAGCCCTGCCTCCTCCTCTCAGCAAGAGCCACTTCAGTCACCAAGGGGACATCTGTCCTCTTACTGACCAATGCCCACAGTGTCCCACTGGGAGCTTGACTCACTGCCCCTTCCAAACCAAGCACCAGAGATCCAGGATGGAAATGCCAGAGGGATGTGTCACTGATTCCTGGGAAATGAGCAGAATTTTCCTCATGGGAACATTTGGGGTTGCACATCTGTGGAACATGTGGAGGTTACTGAGAAGTTCAACTTGATAGAAATAGTTTGTTCTTCCTGTAAGCATCAGTCTTGTTTCTCCCTCATTCTCCACTGCATTGTAAAGGTTATCCTCATCAAAGGTGTTATTCCAAAGAGACCATTGGAATACACTCCAAACGTATTCCATCAGAGTACATTCCAAACCCGCTGCCAGAAGTGAGAGGGAAAAGATGAAATCGTGAATGTTTGAAGGAGCATTTTCTGAAGGGCTCGGTGTGGCTGGGGAGGGGAGGCTGCCAAAGGCATCAGCAGCTTCTTGGGCTCTTTTCTGTCCTGTGTGCTGCAGCCAAAGTTTATTTATCTGCAGGGTGAAATAATTCAGGGTGATTTGGTCACCACAGGTCTATATGAAGTGCACATACAGAGAGCAGATATACACAGAGCATATACACATCAAACATAGATGCATGAGCTCTCTCCTGTTTACAGACCTCATCTTAATTTTCCAAGACTGCTCTGCTGAAATGCTGTAAAATTCAATTTTGAGCTCATAAGATGCTTGTTAGTGCCTGTCTCTATGTGACTCGAGGGGATCAAAGTTTGATTTTTTAACAGTGTTTTTTCCAATCAGGAAACCGAATGTGCTCGTAAACACCAACCTCCTTAAGCAGACTCCAAATGCAGACCAGATCCTATTGCTCTCCATCCTATGCCAAGCCTTGATCTCAAAAGGCTGTTTGCACACAAGGGAGATCAGATATTGGCCAAAATGCAATTGCCTTTATTTTCCTGCTGATGTCTGTGTAAATGTTGCTGTGCTACGGCCACACAGAACAGAACCTGCAGTTCCATTCACTTATTTCTGCCAGACTTGTTCTGCTCCTGTTCCCGTCCCACCAAACCTCCCTCAGCTCACAGATCAGACTGGGACCGACTGCATTTGGCTCCTCTGGAAACTGCCCAGCACTTCTGCCCCAGCTTTTTTTGACTGTGACAGTAAAAAAGACTCCAATCCCCCCAAAATGAAATCTCTGGGTAGATATTATCCCACCGGAGAGCAGGCAGGGCTCTGACCACACCACCACTACATGTATCATTACTTCCACTACTGAAAATACAAGGGGAAGTAGGATTCAAGTTTCATATTGTTAATGGATTCATTAAATTACATTCTCATGATTCAAAGACACTTAGGTTAATTTAAGAACATATATTTTACCCAAAACTCACTTAACTGCCGTGTAATTTTTTGCTATTTCCTTTTCCATTATTGCTGATTAACAAGATCCTTGGGAATAAATAGAAGTGCTCTCTGTGCTGTAATTAGCCTGTCTGTCCCTCTGATTAGCTGATTCCTATTTTGTGGCAGGGAGTTTAGAGATCCTAAATACACTGGTCTGACATCATCATTCCAGCCACAGAGCAAAATGGAAGTTTTCTGGGAAAGAAAGGCCTTGGCTCCATTTTAACAGATGTTTGGAAAGTCACCAAGGTGCAGCCCAAGCACCACTGAAACAAATGGATTTCACTGCTCTGAGCTAGGAGAGGAAAGCCCAGAAGGAAGGCTGGAGCCAGGGTGAATTCCCCAGCCAAACCACCAGCAGGGCTGGGATACAGTCAGGCCAAAGCCCTGCCCAGTGGCTTCCACTGCTCCTGCCCACAGAGCAGAGCATGTCTGGGACACCCCTCTGTCCCCCACCCCTCGGGGTGCCCAGCACACTGGGGACACCCCCACGGTGTGTGTGTGACCCCCAGGGCTGCTGGGGGACAGAAATGCACCAGCTGGAAAGTGCTGACCCGGCCCAGAAGTCAGGGGAGCCTGTGGCCATCAGACCCCAGAGTCAGAGTGGTTTACCCCAAGATGCTTCTGTCTCAAACGGAATGGATTTTGTCAGGACATCAAAAAAGGTTAAAATTTTTTCTGGCCTTCAGTTGCTTGTGCATTTGTAGAGCTGGGGAGACACAGGGCTTTTAAAAAAGTATTAGAGTTTTTGAAAGGATTATTTTTCCTAGCTGTCATTAAAATGTTATTTACCGATTTTTAGAGAGTTCTAAACATATCATCCTACATTTAGAAAGGTTGGAGTTATTTAAATTTATTAATATAAAGGCAGAAAGCTCTTTATGGAGGTCAGATCATTTGTTCTGCCCTGACTGATTAAATAACACACTCAGACCAAAAAGGTGGAATATCCTTAGGAAGAGACCAAAGACCCAGAAATTTTGGGAAAGACATGTGTTAGTTTCATTAACCCTGGCCTGTAGTTAATTCACTGCTCATTAATGAGGTTGATGGGGTTTCAGAGTTCTCCATCCAGGGTGCCCAGAGCAGCTGTGGCTGCCCCTGGATCCCTGGCAGTGCCCCAGGCCAGGTTGGACACTGGGGCTTGGAGCAGCCTGGGACAGTGGAAGGTGTCCCTGCCCATGGCAGGGGGTGGCACTGGGTGGGCTTTAAGGTCCCTTTCAGCCCAAGCCATCCTGTGATTCCATGATCCTGTGAAGTCAGTCCTGTGGACAGGAGAGAGCTGTGCCTGCAGCACCACGAGAGCTCCAGCCCTGCTCCTCTGCAGAGGGAACATGTCCTGGGCACAGTGAGTGACTGTCACACTAAACACACCCTCTGGCCTCTCACCAGCCCCCACTGCCCTGAGCCATTCGTTTGGACAGATTGGAGAGAGTTCAGAGACAAGCAGCAAAATTAAGAAGTGCCTGGGGGTGTTGCCTGAGAAGGGAGGTCAGCAGGAGCAGATTTGGTACCGCAGAGGTGAGCCGTGGTTTTAAAGAGGTCACTGAGAGGGAGGGGGTATAGGAGAGAGAGCCAGGCAAAGTGTAAAATAGCACTGTGAGACAAGAATTATTCAGAGGTCAGGAGGGAAAATCTGGGGTCATAGTGTTTTCATGCCAAATAAGATTTTTCCTGAGACAGAATGACCCCATCCAGTCCCTTTTGTCACCTGGGCATACGCGAAATGATTTCCTGAGCAGGCTAAATTGATTCTTGATAGTAAACTTGCATTGGCAATAAGTAAGAGCCTGAGTGACCTCTGCTCTTCTCCATCTCCCATTTCCATGACAGAAAAGTGCAGGTACTCGCAGAGATGTCACAGCAGCAGGCTGAGGAGTCCGGGGGATTTTCAGCACGAGGGTTTGTACAGGGCCGTGCTGGAGCTGGGGAGGTGCAGCAGAGGGATGGGCACGAGCAGATGGAAGGGGAAGAAAAGAAGGAAAATGTCAGTTAAGTCTGAAAGTGAGAGAGGTTCTCCTGCTCAAGGAATTTATCTCCCTGTCTGTCTGCGCAAAATACCCACGGGCTGGGAGAGTTTCGCTGGGTGTGAGCAAGGCCAAGGGAGCCAAAGCAGGAGCCCCACCCCTGGCTGCTCTGGCTCCAGTGGAACATCCACTGGCACACAGGTTTCTTTGGAAGGATCCCATCTGCAGTGACCCCCAGCTGGGCGCTATTCACACCAACAGTGCAGCCACGTCCACGCCATCGCTGTCCCTCCACACCCCACTGCCCACTGCCCCCTGCCCCAGCCCCTCCTGAAAGCCAACACCACCTGAGGGACACCAGATTCTGGCATCAGAGAGGGTCAGAAACAAGGTTTAAAATGCCCCCCTGCCCTTTGCTGTGAGAAGGACACAGAGCAGCTTTCCCCCACCCAGGAGGGGCTGGATTAGAGACCTGATCAGGCAGCAAACAAATGCAGATGTACAGGACTAAATAAATGTGATCTCCATGTCAACAAATGAGACAACTGTGTTGGCAACTTGGCAGGCTCCTCTTGTTTGCACTGGTAAATCAAGTTCACAGTCTTTGCAGTTGCACAAGAATTTCTATTTTTTTTTTTAAATTTTTAATTTTTAAAATTTTTAATTTGTTGTTTTTGCTGGCATCATTCCAGAAAGCTGATTATATGGGGATCTGCCTTTGTTTCAAAAACATGGTTAGTTCTGACTCTCACAGAACAAACAGCGACTGCCAACCCTGGGGTGGTAAAATGTATCTGCCAGCCAACATCTGCTGCACCCTCACAGGAACAGAGAGGGGCCCATTCCATGCTCTCCATCTCCTGTGGTAACTGCTGGGGTGTGGGGGTCCCGGCAGGGAGCAGCCCTGGGGTTCATGTGGGAAGGGGAACAGCCCTGGGGTTCATGTGGGAAGGAGAACAGCCTTGGGGTTCATGTGGGAAGGGGAACAGCCCTGGGGTTCATGTGGGAAGGGGAACAGCCCTGGGGTTCATGTGGGAAGGGGAACCCCGAGAAGGGGAACAGCCCTGGGGTTCATGTGGGAAGGGGAACCTCGGGAAAGGGAACAGCCCTGGGGTTCATGTGGGAAGGGGAACCCCGAGAAGGGGAACAGCCCTGGGGTTCATGTGGGAAGGGGAGCCCCAGGAAAGGGAACAGCCCTGGGGTTCATGTGGGAAGGGGAACCCCGAGAAGGGGAACAGCCCTGGGGTTCATGTGGGAAGGGGAACCCCGAGAAGGGGAACAGCCCTGGGGTTCATGTGGGAAGGGGAACCCCGGGAAGGGGAACAGCCCTGGGGTTAATGTGGGAAGGGGAACCCCGGGAAGGGGAACAGCCCTGGGGTTAATGTGGGAAGGGGAACCCCAGGAAAGGGAACAGCCCTGGGGTTAATGTGGGAAGGGGAACCCCAGGAAGGGCTCCCAGCATGGAGCACCTGCCCAGGGAGGTCAGGCAGAACTGTCTGAAACTTCCCATTTGCTCCTGTCAGCACAATCCTGTGCATTTGATTTCAAGATAAAAACCTGTGTGGTTTGTGGTAACTCTCATCTCTTCCCCTGAAACCAGCGTTCCCCATCCCACCCGTCGGTGTGCTGGGATGAGGGTGCAGCTCTGCCCTCTGTGCATGGCTGGGAGCAGAAGATCCTTTGGACACGGGCAGCCACACCACCCTTCAATTGCTGACAGTCTCGAGAGTGCTGGGAGGCTGAGTGTGATGGATTCTATCATATGCTCGATCGTGGTGGTTTGAGGAGCAGTGCCCACCTTGAGGCGCAGCCGAGGGCAGGCCTTTGTTGAGCTGTAATTCCCAATTACCCTGCTGCGACCTCGCCGGGCTCTCTGAGCGCCCACCAGGAGCCGGAGCTGGCCAGTAGCTGGAGCCCTGCGATGGACACCTGCTGCTGGCCGGGGGTGGCCGATGGAGAGCTGCCTGCTGCTCGCCGCAGCGGCTCTGGGGGCAGCTCCCGGCCGCGCTCTGGGCCCCTGCCTGGCCTGGGCAGGCGGCAGCAGGGCCCGCAGGCAGATCGACCCCCGGCAATGCACAGCCACACCTCCTGGATGGGGTCAGGCCCTTCTGGGCACAGCGGTTCTGTCCCCCAGGGCTGCCGCTGGGTCACCCTGCCTGTCCCCCAGCGTGCCTTCCCTCAGCCTCCCACAGCAGCAATTCCATCGGCACGGCCTCCACACCACCACCTCCTCATGAATCGCTCGGGCAGCTTCCCACAAACACTTCTCCCCGCCGAGACTCTCCTCATAAAACTTTATGGGACCTTTTTCCTTATGATAATCCAGTATAAACGTGATTTAATAGGACTAGGAGGAAGACAAGCACAGCACCAAGGCCAACAGGCAGTGATTGTAGTCTCCCATCTCATCGCTTTTTCTTTCTTCTGGCTCATTCTCTCTGCTCTGGTTTCAGTGTGTGTTATTTTGGTCATGCTGTCACTGGATTATTACGTGCTCTCCATTACAGGGCCAGAAAGCCTGAAGGTCTTTTGTGGTTATACTTTAAAGGTGGCTTTGTGGCTTTTCTTTTTGCTTGTGAATTTGATTCAACTTTGCTCTGGGTTACTGTTATGCCTGCTAAACCACTAAAAACACTTTTGAAAAAGAAACTGTGTCCAAAGGAAATGTTGGAGACAACCACATGAACAATTCCCTTGAGTTGTGCCCATTTCACCCCCAATCTGAATGTGACTCAGTTTGCAGGGCAGAATTCCCTGAGAGCAGCCCCACAGTGGTTTATCAGGGACAGCACCCGGGTGTTTCCTCAGCCCCGAGGCCATCACACATCCCTGCAGGCTCGGCCTCCCTCGGGCCCCCCAGGCTGGGGTCTCGCCCTGCTCTGCCCCTCACAGCCTCGCTGGGTACCCGCAGCAGCGCACGAGGGAGAGCCATGCCAGATCACAACAAAAAGCAATATCCACTCCTTTAATTAAACTTACCACCATTATTACTGACTGGGATGAGACAAGCTGGGCCCAGCCACAACTACAGAGATGTAAAATCGGCAGCTGCACAAATATGGAGCAAAATAAGCAAATAACTCATAACCTTGCTAAACAAAGACTTCACGGGGCTTGTTTGCTTCCACAGATGCAAACACAGAGAAATATGTTTAAGCAAAGAGATTCTGCCAATATTTTTTGTGGAAAACTTGTCCTGGCTGGTGCACAGGCTGCTCTCGATGGGAAAAAGGGATTTGGGTGGATGTGAGAGTCCAGCAGAAAGCTGAGGATAACCAATGCATGGTTCTGTCCCTCTGCGAGCTCAGATGTCACTGGGAGGGTGAAGTGATGTATCTGAGAGAAGACAGGCTCTGCTTTGGACGATCTTTGTTCCAGGGAGGCCTCTCCTGGTGGGCACAGCAGTGAATCCCACCCTCAGTGCAGGTCCCGCAGGCTGTGAGGGATGCTCTCCTCTCAGAAATTCCTGGTGAATATACAAACACTGGGAAATTGCTCCACTCCCCCCCCTACTGCAAAAAGAATAATCTGCATTCTAAATGAGATTAAAGCATCACTACAAATCCCACTAATTCCCTCACAGGAGCCACAGGAGGGGCCAGCCACTTCCTGAGGCCACTCGGCCACAGGCCTGGCACCACCTTTTCATCTCCCAACAGTGAAAGCATCGGTGCTGGCTGGATGTGAGGACGGTGTTCAGCCTCTCTGATGTGCCTCTGTGCCACCTGCTCATGGAAGGGAATGACAGAAGAAGCCTGGCTATGTGGCTGTGCCAGGAAAATAGGCAGGCAAATAGAAATGGACAGGAATACAGAAATCATTTGGGATTTTTATGAGAAAAAGCTTTACCCAGGTAAACCCTTTGTTGCCTAAAAGGGAAGGAAGAGAAGGACAAGGATGGAGAGAGGGGTCCTTCATCCCTTCTCTTCTCTCAAGCATGACACCACTGGGAAATGCTGGAGCCAATCTGCTACAGGATTTGGGATGTGCCAGTGCCTTTCCCGGGCTCTGAGAGCGAGAGCAGATCCACAGCACAAGGAGGCACTTCTCTGTAAGACAGAGGACGGTGCCCTTTGCCTGCCCGCAAAGGCGCTGGGATGTTAAGTCTAAACAAACAGATCCCCAGCCAGAATTAGCTGTGTAAATTCAGATTATCAGCTCATGCTGCCAGCAACAGATCCTGGCTGGAAACCAGGCTCCGAGATCTGCTGGCCCTGCTCCCTCGGGAACCAAGCTGGCACAGCACAGAGCACAGTCCCATCCCTTGACAGCAGGCAGAGATCTGCAGGATTACAAGGGCTCTCCCACCCAGTTTAACCGATCCAAAGCCATTTGCATTTAAAAGATTGCCCTTCGGAGCCCAGGGAACACACAGGTACCAGCGAGCACAGCAGCACCTGGGCCCCAGGCACGCTCCCCCCCAAGTCTGTGCTTCAGGAGAGATCACCGAGTGTAGCTCTGAAGTGTCACTGTCAGTCTGTGCCCTGTGTGCAGGGAATCAGGGAGAAACCCTCACACTGCCTCGTGTCCCCTCGCAGCAGGAGCACGGAGAGACACAGTGCTGCTGGAACAGCCTGGGTCAGACACAGGGACAAGGGTTCTGCAGCTCAAAGCATCACAGAGGGATTTCGGGGCTGCTTTGGGCAGGGTTGACACACAAATTCCTTCCTCTGCCTCACTCCTCACCAGGGAGAGGCCCTAAGGAGTCCATGGAGGTTACAAAGGGTGAGAAAGTACCACAGAGGGTGGGCAGTGCAGGCAGAGCTTTTTAGTGACCCTCCCTGGTGTTTGGGTACGCAGATCCCAGCCCTGTGACCAGCACATCCCAGCCCTGTGACCAGCACATCCCAGCCCTGTGACCAGCACACCCCCAGCCCCAAAGCAACAAATACCAGATGAGGGAATTGAGAATTTGGGGGTCAGTGCATCAGCCCGGAGATGCCCCAGCTCC
>VZRR01009528.1:67684-101145 GCA_013398015.1 Oreocharis arfaki
ACCAGCACATCCCAGCCCTGTGACCAGTACATCCCAGCCCTGTGACCAGCACATCCCAGCCCTGTAACCAGCACATCCCAGCCCTGTGACCAGTACATCCCAGCCCTGTGACCAGCACATCCCAGCCCTGTGACCAGCACATCCCAGCCCTGTGACCAGCACACCCCCAGCCCCAAAGCAACAAATACCAGATGAGGGAATTGAGAATTTGGGGGTCAGTGCATCAGCCCGGAGATGCCCCAGCTCCAGGGGTTGGATGATTTCTTCAATTACAGCTGTTGTTGCTGCTCGGGGAGAACTGCTTCCAGAGCAAAACCAGATTCCCAGCTCACCTGTTTAGCACTCATTTAAAACAAACAAGAAGTAGGAGAATCCAATAATCTTTTTTCCATATGGATTAGCGAGTCAGGAGGTTCCAGCAGAATTCAACCAAATTTTTGTGATCAGGTAATTTTCAGTTTTGATTGCTGTACCCACGAAACAAGCCAACAGCCTGACACGAATCTAATCCATAGTGAGGAATAAAAGAGCATTTTTCATGTATGCAGGCAGGGGATGAAAAGATGCATCTTTTCCATCAAAACAGTGCAAAATCTGATTTTTTTCACCCTAAACTTGGTCCAGTGTCTGTACAGTAAACCAAACCAAGCTGATCATGTTATGTGCCAGGTGCTGCTCTGGAGCAGCAGTGACATGATTAATTAAATAGTCAGTGGGCCAGAAAAAGAACTGAAAATTAATATGATTTTCTGGCCATTCCAGCACTTCATATTAGAGAGACATGGATGAAATACTAAACCTTTGGAGAAAGGAACAGGCCCCACATCTGCTCCCTGCCCAGGTCAGGCACCTGAACAATCTTGAGGGCACAGAGCAAGGTCAAGGCGAGGGTTCCCAGCACCCAGGGGCTGCATCCCCCAGCAAATGCCCCCATTCCATCCCCCTGCCCGGGCCCTCCTGCCTCTGTGTGCTCACACTGGCACCAGTCACTGCTCCAGGCTCCTGGAATGCACCAGAGCACTGCTGCAGTACTGCAGAAGGACCAAAAATAAATCAGAGCCAGGGAAAGGTTTGTACTTTCACTTAATTGTACATTCAGGGTATTTCTCTGATGATCTGCAAGAATATCGGTATCTGCTCACAGGGGGAATATCCAGTGCAAGGCCTGGATACAGACCTGCTGTACACACATAAATCACACACTCGTTAAGGGGGAAAACTCCTTCAAGAGCATCAAGTCCAGCCTCTGACCAAATACCTCCATGCCCACTAAACCACATCGTGACCATAAACCCCAGGAAATTCCAGCTCTTTAATTCCTTCAGCATCGGCACCGCAGCTTTAGAATACAGGATCTAAATGTAAATTTAAAATAACCAACAGGTGATTGATTTCAGTGAACTACCAGCAGGTTTTTGCCTTTATGAACCTCACTGAATCATCAGGCATTTGCTCCAAGTGCTGTTTGCTCAGATTTAACAACCGCAGGGAGTTTTGTTAATATCCAGTGTTTTATTCCAAGAGTGGGAGTTCCAGCACAGATCTCCAGAGGGGCTGCCACGTGTGCTGTGTGGGCAGCTGGAGGGCACCCAGCCCGTGCCAGGGCCAGGCCCTGTGCAGGGCATGCTCCAGTAAGAAACAAAGAATGTTTTTGAAATAAATAGGACAAATTTTGGCTGGCCTGACCCAGAATCATGCAATGTCCTGAGCTGGAAGGGTCCCACAAGGATCCTCCAGCCCAGCTCCTGGCCCTGCACCGACACCCCAACAATCCCACCCTGGGCATCCCTGGCAGCACTGCCCAAACACTCCTGGAGCTCTGGCAGCCTTGGGGCCGTGCCCATTCCCTGGGGAGCCTGGGCAGTGCCCAGCACCCTCGGGGGGAAGAACCTTTCCCTAAAATCCAACCCAAACCCCCTGACCCAGACCCCAGAGAACTCCTCACCTCTGAGCAGGCACAAGCCAGCATTCCCACCTGTGCTTCCAAAGGTAACTTACTCATGGGAGTTCTCTTTAAATGTCATTGTTGTTGTTCTCATTTGCATATGCAAATCACCGTGAGCTTTATGCAAGGAGAGGACAAGTCCTAACATCCCTTTTAGCTAGACCACATTTCCTGCTATTTCTGGCTCTCCCCGCTCACTCCTGGCCTGTGTCTGAGAACACAGAGGTAAACAAAAATGAAAAATGATGAGAAGGAAGCAAGCCACCTGCTTTCCGCCTCGGAGGGCTGGGATTCATCCTGAGCAGGAGCCTACAGGGTCCCCAGGCCTTCTAATTGCTCCAGTTGGTTCAGTTCGGTGCCGTGGCCATCTGGCTGTTTGGGGGTTGGCAATTAAAAACTGTGAGGAACAGCTGAAATTGTTACTGTTCAGTGTACTGAACTTATTTTTATTGAAGACTAAGAACAGGCACATGAGAAACCTTCAGTGCAACTCAAACCATGCTGTGGAGAGCCAGGTATTCCTGCTGATCCCGGGGACACCAGTGCAGGCTTTTTCACAGGCAGCTCCATAGCTCGAGGTGAGGATTTGCTGCACTCAGGTGAGGAACTACAGCTGGACAAGCCATGTGTGAAGGACCCAGGGCAAAGGCACAAACGGGGGCTGATCTCATCAAGAAAGGCCTGAGGAGAAGCAGTTGCTGGGAGCTGAGAGCTGCCCCAGGCAGTGCAGAGCACAGGGAAGGGCTGCCCAGGGCAGCAGTTCCCAGCTCTGCCTGCCCAGCTGGGCACTCTTCAAAGGGAACTCCATCCAAGGCAGCACTGGGCTGGCAATAGGACTGGGGATGAGGCTTCCTCCCCTGGGACACAGAGACAGCCCACTGAATGATCTGTAGATCTCTTCTGCCCTTATAAACCATGAGTACAAGCACTGTTTTTATTTCATTGTTATTATTGCTGTAGGACTGGCCTTTAGAGGGGAAGATGTTCCACACAGCCCCTCCCAGAAAGCCCTCGAGCCCTGTTCTGCACCCCATCACCCCCTCCTGCCACTTCACCCAGCTCGGGGCGAGGCCTCGGGGTCAGCCCCAGCCTCTGTGGAAGATTTTCCAGTTCCAGGCAGAGCCCACTCACAATCAAGCGCTGGATCCTGCAGCATGCAAAGCCTTTCCATATTTATGACAGATCCTGGGGATTGACTTCATTTACGAATTTAACAATGATTACACTTCATTATTCTGCACACAAACAAATACTATCAGGAACAAGTGAATTACACAGAATGCATTCTTTGGGCCTCTATTTCCATATCCCAGGGAAGGCCCCGTTCCTGGGGTGTAACTGGTTGCACACCTCGCTGAGCATGCCGGGGTTTGGCAGCTCCACACCGAGCAGCATAACCACAGAGCCAGGAGGGGATGCTGCAAAGAGCCCTCCCTGCACAGTGGGCATTCCTGGGAGGGGCCATTCCACACTGATAGCTTCATTTCTGGCAGTGTCACCTGTGAACGAGCCGCTCACCTGTGCTGCCTCTGGCTGCAGGTGCCGCTCCCGTCTCTCCAGGTGTCCTCCCGAGCTGGCTCCTGAGGTGCCACTCGCACTGGGCTGGGCCAGCCTGGCTGGAGCGGGTTCTGATCCGTGGTGGAGGCCGGAGATGCCCACGCCGGTGGGTTTGCTCACACGATGGAGCGGCTGAGTTTGGGCAGGCACCTCTGGCAGCCTCATCCCCCCCGAGCCAGCTCTCCGGCCCTTCACCCCACGGAAGGTGGGCACGAAGCTGATCACTCACACGCCAAGAAATACCCAAAACCCAGGCTGATCCAACTTGAATCTGACAGGAACTTCCCCGGCAGCTGTGCCCTGAGCAGCCCCTTGGAGAAGCCAGAGCCTGTCCCTGTCCCAGAGCCGGCACAGGGAGTGCCACACCGGGGGACACACGGAGGCTCATGGGTTAGTGGGCCTGGCCTGGCACTTCGCCTCTGCCTGGGACAGAGTTCTGCAGGTCCCCGTTCTGCTGAGAAAGGTCTTGTGCCAGACCACCAGTGGCAGAGTGATGGGGGGAAAATAATGAATCTGTTTAGAATTTAATCTTGTCTAATGAAGGGGAGAATAGAAAAAAGGGGAAAGCAACGTTTGACCCAATTTTATCTCCACCTAAGCTGTGTGGATGTGGCACATGGGCTCATGGGTTAGTGTGGCCTTGGCAGTGCTGGGGCAGTGGCTGAACTCGATGGTCATGGAGGGCTTTTGCAGCCTAAGTGGTTCTATGATTCTAAGACTGTTAATATCACATTATTTATTCCTCTGGTATTTCCGAAGCTGAAATTATTAACACAGCTGAAACCTCTCCAAGAGAGGATTTGCTTTTAATGATTTTCTCCTCCCTGATTTTAAGGTTAAATTCAGAGATTGTATCATGCATTTCTGTTTTGAGATGAGCAGAAATACTCTGCCAGTAACTGCGTCAACAAACAGGGGAGAAATTACGGAGCCACAAGTCCAGGCAGGGAATTAGGAAATATTGACAACCACTGATGCAGCGAAAGGTTGAAGTGGTTGGAGGGCAGAGGCTGTGATGTTCATCACCACCACACCAGAGATTTCTGTCAGCATGGATTAATTATTACAGGATAAATGAACTTCTCTCCCCAAGGAATGACTTCTGGCATCTGGGGACAGTCTGTGTTTTGTTTTAAACCTTTTCCTGGATGCTACTAAAGGCTTGTCAAAGCTTGGTCAAGGCCCCAAACCTCCCTGGGCGATGTCCGGCCATTGCAGGTAGAACAGTTGACTTGAACTTCTAGAAAAGAGCTGGAGATGGGAAAACTCTCCACACACCCATGGCTGGGAGGAGCTGGCATGGATGGGCTGTGCCACCGCTTGAATCCCATCAGTGTGATGTGCGAATTGGCCCCATACAAATACCCAGCGACGGGTGCAAAGCCAACCCGGAGAGATCTGAGCCAGCAATAGACAAAGATCGGAACAAATGATGTAGCTGCTGATGAATTAACTCTACAGCAGTCTGAAAGGACTTCAAAATAATTCATGTGTTGAGAACTTCTATAAATCTTGCTGGTGGGGTGTCCTTGGCGAGCAATTAGATGAGTAACTGCTATTTGTTTGGGGAGATTTTCTTCTGGAGATGTTCTGGTGGCAGGTAAAGATGGAGTAGACAAAACAAACCCAAGGAAAACTCCACCAGAGCCCAGTTTGTAACTCAAATTACGTTCATGAGTGTCATCAATTTTCCTTCTCTTTCCTGAAAATCAAGGACTCTTTCACATTCAGATCTTTAAATCTTGTGCAAAGGTGCAACAGGATTTAGTACTTGCAAAGCTGGCTTGTTCCTTTGGACTACTGCAGAAACGAAGGAGTCCAACAACATTCATTCCATGGCTTTTCATACACAGATGATAGAGCACTGCTGATGCCTGAATGCCTGACTTATCCTCTAATTTATTATTCATTTACTTCTAGATTATAATGTCTAATTTATTCTCTAATGTATCAATTTCTCCCCCGGTTTAGTCCTTTGTCATCCAATCTGGAATTTAAATATAAATAAGTAAATAAATACGCACGTTCTGTGTGGCAGGTAAGCAATAAGCCATCATCATTTGGAACAGCAAGAGAAAGATGGAGTACAAAGGAGGAGGGATGGATTTCTGTGCAAAATTCATTGCTCCATCAGGCACACGAGGAGCATGTCAGAGGCAGACCAGGCTGTAGTTATAGCAACCATATGCTTCGCTGGAACAACACATTCCCGGGGACACGGCAGGCTCCAGCATGGGGAGGAAAATAACAGCTCACATCCTTGGTGAGAGAAAGCAGAGTGTGACCAGATCCTGTGCTGGCTCCAGGGAGCGGTGGAGGTTCCAGAGCCTTCGGTGAGAGAAGCCCAGAGCTGGTCAAACAACCAGTGACAGCACGCGTGAGCCAGCGGGGCTGGGTTTGGCTCCTAAACATCCCCCTCACAATTCCCATCGAAATGAACAAACACTCTGCTCGTTCTCATGGGGACTTTTGATTCAAATAATACCGAGTGCTGCTAATTTTTCGTAGGACCACACTTAGTATGGGGTTTTTAATCACCCAGTGCTTTTTCCAGGTCACTGAGCTGGGCTGCCGCCCTAGGGTTCACGTGGCAGCAGGTGATCACTGCTCAGCTCTGGGAGCCTCCAGAGGGGGCTTTAAGCAAGGACCTGATGTGCGAATTGGCCCCAAATACAGGAAACAGAGAGAATTCTGAGGGCTGAGAAAGGAGGAGCAGTGCCCGGGCCCTGGTGTCCAGATCTCAAATCCTGCCGAGCCTCCAGCCCTGACAGGCCAGCACCTCCTCTGGCACATCCAGGCTGAGCCAGCGGGAATGAGCCCTTGCAGAGGGAGAATGAGGAAAAAAGAACTCCCAGGAGTGCTGTGAGCAGTCCAGCAGTGCCCTGAGTCCATCTGGGCAGCCCCAGCTCCTGCGGCTCACAGGCACAGCTCCGAGGTGGAGCATCTGCACTGGGAAAGCAGCTGGTGGAGGCATCTGCTTGCAAATTAGAGTGTCCAAACACTGATGCCAGAATTTGGGTTGAATCAATAGGCCAGATAAAATGCTAATTGCAATTACATCGGTCACTGCGCCACGCCGGGGACTCTCGGCCTGACTGGGTTGGACTTCAGAAAGCATCGCAGCTGAATGAGAGATTTGCTGCCTGGTGCTCCTTGTGTGCCCTCTGTGACCCTCCATGGGGAGAGGAGATCATTAGTGACAAGCACAGAGTGCTCCAGGAGATGGCCCCAGGGTCCCCTGTCACAGTGGTGTGGCCACCTCGCACCTCCTGGAACCGAGCCCCAGCCCCGGGGCTGGCAGGAGCAGCACAAGAACACACAGCTGGATCTCCAGAGGCACCTGGGAAAAGCTCTGCCAGAGCAAACACTCACAGACCATCCCAGTGCGAAATGTGGGTTCAGCTCTTTTTGAAAAACATTTCTCATGGACAGCAGCCTGAGGCAGCAGGGATCCAGAGCCTCTGGCAGCACATTCCTGGATGTCTGGAATTCCCACTGCTCCCCTGAGCCCCAGGTGGGGATGGGAACAGGCTGGCTGTCAGCTCAGGCAGCACAAGCGTTTTCACTGTGCTCACACCAGCCTGGACTTCGTACTGACAATGTCGCCGAGCTGAGGGGAAGGCACAAAGCCTGCAGGAACGTGGCTTGGGCACGCCTGGAATGGGATGGATGTGCCACAGGCTGTCCGGGACGGGGCCTGCTGAGCCTCCCACATCATTCTGGATGGCTGGACACGCCAGCTCAAACCTGGGGAAGCTGATGCAGCCCTTGCTTCCACGCCCTGCTTCCCACCACAGCCGGGGATCTCTCAGTGGCTTCTCCTTGCTCCACATCCGACCATCCAACCACTCTGCACTGTGCAAATAAAACCCAACTATCTCGTGCCAAGCCCTTCCTGAATAAAAAAAACAGCGATGAAAAGCAGGGAAAAGAACCAATGTCAGCTGTCTGCACTTGTACCTTAGAGCTGAACCCGCCTCCACCACGGGAGCATCGCTGGCTCTGGGGTTTCTGCTGCTGGCCCAGCCCTGCATTTCTGTCCCCAGGCATGGACTTCTCCCCTGTCCCACCTGCACCCCTGGGGCACGGGGCAGGTGCTGGGTTTGGTTCTCTGTCCCTGCAGCAGCTGCAGCCCTGGGTTAATGATCTGGCACTAAAGCACCCAATGCTGATTCACACGAAGGGAGAGGGAGGCAGATTATTCTTCTTCCACACGAATCGCACACCGTTCATTAGGTTTGTACCAATAAAATCAAAGCACATTAGAGGCACATCAGAGGCAGTGACAACAGGGCAGCTCCTGACACAGAGTGGGGGAAAAGCTCTCATGGTGTTCCTGCTTCTGGGAGCCAACACTCCCACATGGGCATCCTGCTCCTCTCCCACAGGGAAGGGCTCTAGTGCCAAACTCTGCCCATCCCACAGGATTTGGCTTCACCTCCAGCAGCCCACCAGGAAACCCCAGATCAGAAATCCCATTGGAGGAGTGGCTGGGATAGCAATGACAGTGTACCCCACTGGAGCCAGGCTTGCATTGCTTTAACGCCCAAGAGAATAAAAATTAAAAATCTCATCAAAAGAGATGAGACAACACTTCAAACAAGTCCAGCTTGAGTTAAAAAGTAGTGGAACAAAAAATAAATGTGGGCAATTAAATTTATTAAGGAAAGTGTTTTTGCTGTGCTGGAAGAACTGACCCGACAAACAGGATCCAGAATGAGCAGCCAAAGTGGAACAAAGGCTCGGCCAAATTTCAAGGTTGCTAAAATTCAGCAACCAGGGAAAGTTTCAGTGATCTCCAATTGAAAGGAAAATGAGTCCAAGTCTAAAAGGAAGAAACAGAGAAACCAGGGAATGCTGGAAAAAAATAGCAGGAACACAGCAGAGAATGAGCAAAAGTTCCTGTTCCAAGCACACAGATTGTGTCTGGAGCTCCAGGAGAGCTCCACCTGCATCCCCCACGAGGCACAGCCCGCAGCATTGCTGGTTTTCCTGCTTTTCTCCACCAGCTCACGGAACAGCTCCGCTTTGATTGTGAGCACAGCCGTTCCCATCTCCGCAACAGTTTTTCCTCAGAGTGTTTCCCACACGTGTCCTGAGCACCCCCTGGCCAAGGGGCTTCAGGGGAGCCACTCAGTGAGCATCCACCCAGAGCTCTGGTGCCGAGCTCACGAGTCCCCGAGCTCAGATAAACTCTACTCCAAGAGCCTCCCCGGGCTGCAGGGAGGCAGCAGCCTCCTCCCGAGCCGTGCTGCAGAGCAGATGTGATTTCATTCACCGGGCATTGTCAGTCTGGGCACAGGCAGCCAGAGCTGCAGTCACACGGAGACGGCGAATTCCTGCTTCGAAAACCAGATGGAGGCAGGAAGTGAAGCTGTCACAGCCTCGGGAGCCGCTCTCTGCATTTACTCCTTTTTCCCCAGCTTGAAGACATGGAATTAATGCCAGCCATCCTTCACCTCCCTGGGCTTGGCCACTACAGAGATTTTCTAAAAAAGGCGAGAATGATCTTGCCTGCACCTGTGTTTTCCTGTCCACCCCATCACATCCCACTGGGAACACCCTCTGTGGGCTCCTGATCCTGTGCTGGAGCCTGTGCTGGGCACAGCTTCTGTCCCCATCCCCGTGGCACTGCACAACGATGAGGGCAACACTGCCCCAGCAGAACCCAACACCAACCTGCTGACCCCGTGGAAACATCCCGTGCTGGATGTGCTGGAGCTGCAGGGTGACCCCACGGTGCCCCCCTGGATTGCCCCTGTCCGATGGCAGCCCCGAGCTGGGATCCACCATGGCCAAGCCGGCATCGCCGCAGCTGTGCCAGCGCCAGGCCTGCGGGGATGGGGCGTGCAGGGGCAGCTCCCGGGCACAGCCTCAAGGGAAAACACGGGAAAGACTAAGGGATGAGTTACACAGAGTTATCCAAGGCTTATGACTTGGGAATCTCAGTCAACTCACCTTATCCAAGAGGCGTCTGAGTCCAAAATCTCTGCACAATAGGAGTTTCTGAGGAGAGGAAGCTTTGAAAACCAAAGGAAAAAGCATAACAAGGCACAGGGGAGCAGGAACTAAACAAACCCAGACTAGAAACAGGCACTCGCTTTTGCCAGGCAGGGATGTACCATGGGAGCCACTTAAAAGGAGCTCAGCGTGGTGTGGGTTCTTCGTATCTTTTTATCGATTCCCTTCAAATTTCTGGCCAAAGAGAATTATAGTCCTGAGCCGGCAGTTCAGGAGAATTTTGCAACTTAATCTGCAAGAATTCAGTTTGGAGGTTTGTGAGAAAGTTCCCCAGCCCCAGCAGCAGCACAGTGAACTTTTGAACTGCAGGGGTGCCCTCACAGAGCTGACCCCGCACCGAGTGTCCCCACAGCATGTGGCCACCAGACCAGGCTGTTCCAAGCCCTGTCCAGCCTGGCCTTGGACACTTCCAGGGGTGAGGCAGCCACAGCTTCTCTGGGCAGCCTGTGCCAGGGCCTCACCTCCCTCAGTTCTTCGAGGTACCTGACCTAAGTCACCCTCTTTCAGAGTTCCTTGCGTTAGATACTCGTCACCCTTGTCCATTTTCAGCCCACACGGGGCCATCTCCATCCCTTGCCAAGTGCTGACAGCTCAGGCACAGGGACAGACACTTGGGGTTTCTCCTATTGGTTTCATGGAATTATTTCTGCTTTTCTTGCTCATTTTTAGAAAAGGGATAGATTAATTCCCATAAAAAATATTTTAGTTATTATTCCCAGGCTATTGTTTGCTTTCCCCTTTCTTTCTTTTTGTACTTTCAGTAGCAGTGAAAAAGGGATGAAGAAAAATAAATGACATTATCAGCCATTTTAAGAACAAAACTGAAAGTTTTCAGAAGTCTCTTTATGGTGTTCATTACTTCCATGACATCAAAGTGGTTTTCTCTTGAGTAAGCAGTTGACTTTCAAACCATAGGACAGATGAAGAAAGCAAATTTCACAGAAAATAATGATAATTTAAAAGCAATTTTTCCAAGTGAAAGCATTTAAAAATGAAATCCATAAAAATAAATCTAAGCACTTCTTAGCTGAACCTAAGATGATTTAAAAGACACAAATGAGGGAAGTTCCTACTGCCAGGAAGGGATGGAGGTCACACTGGAAGCTTCCTTCTCTCTTCCCCATTTCTGCATTGGAGCATTTCTCAAAGCAGCTGCCAAATTTTACATGAAGTGCAGGTCTAAAGGCCTGGAGTTGGGAAGCACTGTTGGGATGCTCAAGCACAGCTGCCCACGCCCTCTGCCAGGCGCTGCCCAGGGACACTTTGGGGTTTGGTCAGGCTGGAGCCCAGGAAAGGTTCTTCCCCCCGCGGGTGCTGGGCACTGCCCAGGCTCCCCAGGGAATGGGCACGGCCCCGAGGCTGCCAGAGCTCCAGGAGCGTTTGGGCAGCGCTGCCAGGGATGCCCAGGGTGGGGTTGTTGGGGTGTCTGTGCAGGGCAGGGGTTGGACTTCAATGATTCTTGTGAGCCCCTTCCCACCCAGTCTATTCCATGAGTCCATGGAATTTTTTTAATCCCACCTACGGGCCTGAAGTGCTTTCAGGAAGACTCGAGTGGCAGGGAGGCAGCTCACTGCAGCACAGCTCCTGCCCCACTGCCAGCCCAGCATTCCATGGAGCCAGCCCTCGTGGTGCACATCTCCCCTCGCTGCAGGTGTCCTTAGGAGCCACCCCCACCAACAGCACGGAGTATAAACAACTGTTGTGCCGGGCATCAGGCTGCAGTGGAGCAGCCCACACTCCTCTCCCCATCAATCACCCGACCCCACCGCCGGCTCTCGCACTGGATAAACCAATTTATGGTAATGGACAAGTCAATACCAGCTTTGAATGGCTCAGTGAGCCAGGAAAACACTGCACCAACTTCCCGGGGTGGTTTGCCCCGCTGGTCCTCAGGCAGCGCGAGGGACTGGTTTGAATACGAAGCATACGGGAATTGGTGCCATTCACCGCTCGTTCCGGCCCTACCAAGGCTGGCTGCTCCTGCCCGCCCATCGGGAGCCGTGCGGGGCTGTGCGGGGGTGCTCGGCAGGAGCAGCACCCACCCCACACCCCAGCCCACAGGTGCTTTCCCCCAGGAAATCCGAACCTCGCTGTTGCTTTACTGCGCTGCAGCCCGAGATCCTTACCAGAGGCAGGATCCTTACCAGAGCAGACGAGGACCAGGTCCCCACGTGTGGGGCTGGGTGTCCCCACGTGTGGGGCTGGGTGTCCCCACGTGTGGGGCTGGGTGTCCCCACGTGTGAGGCTGGATGTCCCCACGTGTGGGGCTGGATGTCCCCACGTGTGGGGCTGAGTGTTCCCACGTGTGGGGCTGGGTGTTCCCACGTGTGGGGCTGGGTGTCTCCACGGGGTGGACACGCAGACGGGCGCTGCTGGAGCAGGCTCATCTCGCCGGGCCCAGCGGCTGAGGCTGCACTTGCTTCATGCCAAGCACAAAAAGAAATCTTGTAGCTTCGGTGTTTCAATCAAATAAAACGTTCCATTCCACATGAGATCCCTTTCTTCCCCTTCATTTTCGGGTCAGTGGACTGTCACCCTGCTCCCGCTATAGAGCATGAGGCAGCGTTTAGGAAGAAAAGCGCCACTTCGGAGCATCAGGGCCAGAAGCTCCCTGCTGCAAATGTCAGCACCCAGGGTGTAACGTGCTTTAAAAGTTCTTCCCATCAGTCTTCTGAGTGAAATCCCATTTTCCATGTATTTCATGAATGGCCAAGTCTCATCCAGCCCTTCTCCCACGCTAGCAGAGGAAGGACAGCTCTGCAGAGGGTCAGACAGGCGGGAAGGAGGATGTGCTCCGAGCCCAGCAGGAGCTGGGGCCGTGCCCGGGCCGAGGAGCGGAGCAGCCAGGGCTGCCCCGATGGCCCCGCCTGTGCCCCGGGCAGGAAGGCTCGCAGGGCCCCGGCTTTGTGCCCCAGAGCCGGACAAACGTCCCCGCAGGCTCCAGCTCATCCTCTGTCACTCCTGATGCTTGCAGGAGAAGAGAAGAGGTTGTCAGCCCTGCATGTCTCACCACAGTCTCATTGCCCACGGTGAAGTGAGGGCATCTCCTACACCTGAAACCCACTTTTTTTTGTGAGAAAGGCTGCCCTGGGGCCATGGGGAGCTGCAGCTGGGTATTCCCCACTTCTGCCACAATTATTAAGGCATCTCTTTTTCCAGATCCTGCCCAAAACTCAGCTGGCATCTATTATTGAAATACTAAAGCTTCATCTGTTTTCCTTCTAGTCCAATATCAGCCCATGAATTCAGAGCCAGTGAGAACTGCACTTATAAACTCCAAACCCAGCTCCTCCCATCACCCCTGACCAGGTTCCATCCAGAGTGCAGCAATGGAAAATAAAATTCCTATTGACTTTGGGGCTTTGGAGCAGACCTATTGATTAGTGGCTTCTCCCTGGGAATGTCCTGTTGACTTCAGAAGAGCCAACTGTGCAGAAAAGTTTCATTTCATGTGAGGAAGCCTGAGAGGATGGAGCCCAGCAGCTCAAAGACAACACAGAGCGCACAGCACGGGGCTGTTCTGGCCGAGCAAAGGCAGCTCTGGGGGAAGGTTTGCTCTCTGCAAACACACCAGGGATGGGCCCAGGGACGGGAGGAGAAGCCTCAGACAACACTGGCTAAGAACTGGTAAATATGAAGTGGCTTTCAGTGGGTTTGGGCTGGGAGCACAGACATTGCCAGGCAGCTTGGCTGGGGAAAGCTGCTGGGAGCAAGGCTGGCAGCGTGTGCTGGGCTGGTTTACTCAGGGATGGAGCCCTCTGAGCCCAGCAGAGCTGCACCGCAGGAAGTGTCGCACCTCCACCTCCCACAGCACGCCTGGGCCTCTGTGGTTCTGAAACACAGGAGGGAAGAAAGGCAGGTGAGAAGGAAAACGTCTGGGAAACGCTCATGGCCACGCCTGCCCCGTCCCCTCACGTCAGCCCAGCCAGCCCCTCTGGGCTCTTGGCCACCGCTCCCCTCCCAGCAGCATTCCAGCACGGATGGCTCCAGCATTCAGCTGTTCCCCTCGCCTGATCCATGGGCAGCAGATGGTACAAATGACATCCCTTTTATTTTCTGAATGGATTCATATCACCCTGCCAAGATGCTGGGGTTTTTTGCTAGTTGTACATTGTGTTAGCAGTCACGAAGACCAGCTTTGCTTTGAAATGGAGCAAAACTGCAGCCACAGACAAGTCAAAGTGGCAATAAATTATCAGTTAGAGCAGGTTAAAGTTACTTTTTAAGAGGCTTTAATAACTAGTTTTAGTTTGAGTCGCTGGGTTTGCTGAGTTTGTTTGCAGCAGCCTGTCTGATGCTGCACAGCATCGCAGTGCAGTTCTTCCTGGAGCTGATTTCATTATCATTTTGGAAACTGAATCCTTGTCACAAACTTTCCGAAGATGGTAAATAAATGTGTCCTCGCCCAGACTTCTGGCGAGTTGAACCCATGGCCTGGCAGAGGCTCAGGGCAGCCCTGGGGGTCGGGGCTCCCCAGCAGGGCCACGGGCGGTGCTGGCGGGCAGAGGCAGCAGAACGGCCCCGCTCTGCCCTCCCAGCCCTGCTGTTACAGCTCCGCCTGGACTTCCCCTCCTTGGCAGGAGATCTGCACTTTTTACTCCAGGCTGAGTCCTTTTCTGTCTTTCCCCACCCACTGCTTCATATTTCGCACCACGGCATTCCAGCCTGGGGTTTTCAGAACACCTCCCTTTTTCCAGTCCCTTTTATTTGCAATTCTGACCTCCAGAGTTCCTGTGTTCCCTCCATGCTCCAGGTCACCTGCAAATTTTACAAGTTCTCTATCATATAAGTTGCTAATTAAAATAGAGAAGGGACTGGAGAGCCAGACAGGTCCCTCTGGGACCCTCACTGGAAGGGGTCTCTCAGATCTTCAGGCAAATACTGACAATTACTACTGAAATAAATTTCTCAAACAGCTCTTTGTGCATCCTACACCGAGACACACCTCTCTGGCTTGCCTGGAAATGTAAAAAAGGTGTATCATAACTATTTGTTTCCATTTTACCACTAGGTTGGTTAATTAGACTCATCTCACTCACTTTCAACCAACCCATGCTGGTTGTTCTATTTTGATTTTAGTCACCTCTTCCAAGTGTTATGGGCTGAATTTTTTTCCCTGATTAGTTTCAGAGCCTTTCCAAGAATTTGTTAGGCTTTTTAGTCAATGATAAACTGGACTGGCTTTTTTTCTTTTACATTTAGGATCTGTATTTGCATTTTGATAGTTCTGAGACCACCTCTGAGCTCCACAAGCTGTTAAAAATTATTTCTCCTTGTTCCAAAATAGTTTTGATTAATTCTTTCTAATTCTAAAGAGAATTTCCTCGGATCCTGTGGCCTGACTGATCCAGCACATCCAAACAAACTCCCATCTGTTTGTTCTCTGTCTTGGTCCCTTATCCTACCCCTGGTCAAAATTAACCAGATTATCAGGGCATTTTAGATGCTTCCGCTACCTAGATCTGCATTTCCTCTCCTCTCCTATTTCTGATGTGTTTACAAAAGCACTGCTTCCTCCTGCTTTTGCCTCACTTGCTAAACAAAACACACACTTTGCTTCAGGCTCTTCATTTTGCTACGATGTGCCTGTGCTCTGCCTTCATCTCCAGTCCTCGGCAAGTGCTTTTTTACCTCTTCAGACTTCCACATCCCAAAGGAGCTCCCGATTGTGCCCTGAGAGTGTTAGCTCTGTCCCTGTGGATGGAAGACACCCTCCCGCAGGGGGCTGCTCAGCTGCTCTGTTCCTGGGGTCCCTCTCGGCCCCTGCCCTTTCTCATCCCGTCGTCCCGAGGGATTCACGTCCCTGCATCCGTGGCGCTCACCTGCTCCGGAACTCATCTCACCTACACTGCTGCCCTTTTTCCTTTCCTGCAGGAGCCCCTCTGCCGGTGCCATCGGCCTCTCCAGGCTCCCCAGCCACCTGCAGCTCTCACAGCGTGACACGTCCATGATCCAGCGCTGCCCAGGTGCCCCTCCGCCAGCCTCTGGCCCTGCAGTGCCCAAAGCTCCACGGTCCCACTGCCCGGGCAAGCGCGTCCCGCGGCTTTTAGAGTCAATCCCGTGGGCATGAAAGGGGGAAGCGAGGAGAAATGTCTGAGGGGGAGCTCTGAAAGCCCCAAAGCCTGGCACAGCGCTTCTTTCCCGTTAAATCAGTGACGGGTGCTGCGCGCCCTGCGTAGCTCGGAGTCTCCATCAGGGAGTGTAGCAGTGAATGATTCCTCTCCTTCCCCCTCTGCTGGTGTGCTGGGAGCCGCCACTGCAATCGATCCAGAGGACCGGAGGATTTCAGGTACTGATTCTGAGTTACAAGCAGTCAGTTTCTCCCCCAAGCCCTACAAATCCCCTAACGACCCAAAGTTAACCTCCCAGACGTGGGGCTCCGGGGGATTTGCTGCTCTTGCCCTCTCACATCTTTGATCCCTTCTCCTCCCTCGCTGTCAAAGCCTCAAGTGCTGCATTGTCTGAGATAAAGAACAATGTATGTGAGAGAGATGAAGCAAAAAAAAAAGGCACTTTGCAATTAAATATTTTAATAGACATTTTGGAGATGGTTTTGAAAGGATTTAAAATTAATATTAACAATGGTATGCATCAAGGGGCTCAGGCTGAACAATACCCATCACTTCGTCCGCTATAGAATGAAGTGTAAAAATAACACCCTGTAATATTTTGTACCAGCACCCCCCTTTTGCCTCTTCCAGGGGCAGACATCCTGGAATTGCTGCGTACAGCAGCTCTGTGCCCCCATATTCACATCAGGTTCATGGCAGCTCTGGTGACCCTCCCTGGTTCCTTGGGTCCCCAGGTTATCCTCTCCCAGAACGTGCCCGGCACGGCCCTGGCACCACCGCCACCCCCGAGCTCAGCACCCCGGGACGTTCTGGTGCAGTGTGGGACACCCCCTGTGCCACCAGCTCATCCCCACAGCTGAGGCTAAGCACGCTCTGGCTAAGAAAACATTACTTCCATTACGTTTGGCTTAAACCCACTTATTTATAATTAAGTTACTGATCCGTGCGTTGGTGTAAAACGACTCTACAACATAAGTGCAGCAATAACCCAGAACTAAATCTTTAAATAACAATTGTCAAGTGAGAAGATATATATAGAATATATCAAAACTAATAGCGTTCATCCATCTTTCAAAACAAGTTAAATGTGCCTGTTTCTTCTGGAAAATCTGTGTTTGCTCATTGAACATTTTATTTTCATTACATTTGAACCTTTCAGCAGAAATAAAATACACAACCAAAGTAGGACGGTTGTTTTGATTGGTTTGCAGGCGTTTCTGCATTAGAAGAAAAGGAAATGCATTAAGATTCCCAGAGACATTTGTGCTGGTGACCACTGGGAAGAAGCAATATAAACAGGGAAACGTGTAATCAGGGATGACAGCTCCAGCACAGATCTTATTAACCAGAGAGTGTAGAACAGGCTGCTAGAGAAAGGAGAGTCCCAGCATTTGGGACGTTCCTAGGGAGTTTGGACAGAGAACTCAAACAGCGTGCTGGGAGCAGGCTGCTGAGCCACAGGAGGGGAAACTCGGTGACACCCTCGGGGGGGAATCACTCCTGGAACGCCCCACACAGTCTGCACCAAGCACAGCTGACCTGGAAATCAAAATACTCCTCTCTGAGCAGGTCCCTCATAGGCAGGGACTGCTTTTCCTCAGAGCAATCAGGAAACAGCCAAAACCCCACTGAGCTTGCGCTCACAGCTTGGAAGAGCTGATTCCCAGAGAATTTGGGGAGCGCTCTGCTTTTTCACACGAAGACACCCTTAGTGCAAGGGACCCTAAGCAGCCCAGCTGAATCCGACAGTGGTAACCCAAGTTCTGGAAGGAATTAGTTCCTTTAAAACACAGGGAATACATCTGGGGGTGACCACTCCTGGGTCCTGTACCACTGCCCCTCCCACCACTGGGGACCCACTTTGAACGAACAGCTCAGTGACTCACCTGTCCCTCAGCAGCAGCAGAAACCTCTGGTCACCGCTGACACCAGGAGACCTGGAAGGGAAACAGACTTTGTTGTTCAAAAAGCACATCAAACACATCGTCCGTGAGGAATTCCACAGGAAGCTGAACTGCTCTTTGTCAGTGCTTACTGCACACTGCTTGGCATCAGCCTCAAGCTACTCCATTATGCACCCAGCTCTGGGGCTAGACAGGAACACAGAGAATCACAGCCACGAGAATTTGAAGAAGTGTTGCTCCTAAAGCAATTAATTATCTTAAATACTTCCAAGCCTTTGTGAACAGATGTAACCTCATAAAGAACCCATCATCCTCAAGTTCCTCAACTCACTGTATCTTTGCATTCATTGCTGACACTACTGAATTTCCTTTTGGATCCTTTAAAGACATCTCATTTATCTTTATTGGATTTCCTTTCACTTGGGTTTAAAGTTAAGCCATGCAGGAGAAGTTAAGCTGTACAAGAGGAGAAGTAATCAGTGCATAAAGTCTGAATCTTAACGAAGGGTGTCCCGACTTGCTGAAAATGCAGAATATTGTGCAAAATGCTGCTCTTAAGGGGCTGCCTCAAACAGGGCCCTGTGTGTGTGCTGTCACGGGTGCCAGAGCTGGGAACAACTCACTGCGCTTCAGGAAGCTGACTCTGGAACTCCTGGAAGTCACCAAGTTCTGCCACAGGACTCACACAAACACATAAAATATAAAATCAGGAAAGCAGAGGAGTGTTTGGATTTGAAGCACCAGAACTGATCCCTGGCAGACAGGAGCCAGAGGCGAGGCCAGGGCTGGGAGAGAAAACGCATGGAATGCTACAATGGTTTGAGTTGGAAGGGACATTAAACATCATCCATTGCCCCCTGCCACAGGCAGGGACACCTTCCACCATCCCACACTGCTCCAAGCCCCATCCAGCCTGGCCCTGACCTTGTGTCCTCCTTAGCACACAGACACAGGACTTTGGGTCAGTCTGGGGCTACCAAGCTCTGGAGGAGACTCCAAAGCAAGCCAAATAAAATCAAATACATTAAAAAAGCAAAGCCATTTTTCAGCATTGCTCCTCCCTTGTGCCTTTCCTGTGCTCACTCCTGCCGTGTCCCAGATGATTTTGGACACAACGCTACAATGAGATTTTGACTCCTCTTGCAGCTCACCATAAGGGCTCTCTGCAGCTGCAGCCACAAGCACTTCACCAAGCAAGTGCAGAAAGTAGATTTATCAAACTCTCTGAACCCCACGAGGAGTCCTTGCATGAATAACACAAACTGACTGCGCCCAGAGAATTAAGCAGACGTAAAAGAAACAGATTTGGCGGTGCTAAATCAAGGATTAGCGCTGCTCGTGCCGCTCGGCTGCTGGTGCAGCCCCAGGTTCGAGGAGCGATGAATCAAAGGGCGCCGGGAAACCGCCCATGGTTTGCATTTCGATCTGCCAAGGAGCTGCAGCTCCTGACTCCGCTCTGCCACTTGTGCTGCTGGAGCAGATCCATCACGGCACAAGTGGGGAGTGCTGGGCGCTCCCCCCGCCCCTGCTGTAAATCTCCCCGCTGAGTTATGGCAGGCTTCACATTTAAGAGAGCCAATTAGAAAATATGGATGCTCAAGGTACACTCGTGCTGTTTGCCTAAAATTGATTAAAGGCTGGAGCAAATAACTCCTCCATCATCTGTCCCAAGGGTGCAAATACAGACACTGCCAAATGTTTGGGTTTACTTCTACCACTACATTAAAACAGCTCAGCTCATAAATGGCACTTTGAGGAATACGGGCTCAGCTGCAGGGCTTTGAATCTTCCCTGATATACTGACATTATTTGAAGTTTATCTTTATTGAGCTTCGAGTATGATATGGTAAAAGGAAAAAAAAAAAACCAGTAAAACTTCCATGAAATGAGTTACAGATGCAGCTGCTTTAACAGAGATTGCAAAATCATGCAGTTATTCCACATGCTGCTGCTTAGAGTGTGCTTCACCCTGCACTACAGCCCTCCAAGGAACAAAGGAAATGGAGCAAAATCCAAGATGAAAACATCCCCAAAGGAGACATGTCGTCATCCTGTGCCATAACTGCTTTTTGGATGCTCTCCACCATGACTCACATATATTAGCAGCTCCTTTGATGCCATTATAGTCATTTTTGAAGTCTCCTAATCTCAGTGGTTCCTGTAAATCAGAATAGCTGGAATAACTTCACTGGAATTACAGGGTAACTGTGTGCAACTGACTGCAGTGAGAGCCTGGCTGCGGGTTCCTTTTCCAATTATTTGTCTAATCCACCTGTGATCCGTTTGTGAGCACAAATCCATCCCGTACGACACACACCTACAATTTCTTATCACTGACACTGGACTTTGTCGCCACAGTTTCAATTTCCACTTCAATATCACAAGAAAGAGATGGAGAATGTCTCTTTCCCTGACCAGCATCTCAATGTTCTGGATTACAAAACTGTCTGCACAGAACTGAAGAACTCACTTATGTTGCCCTGGTTTCCTGTAGAACTGGGTAAGGAAAAGATATTTTGAATCGCTAATCATCCCAAGAAGTGTTAAAAGAAAAAAATTTAAAAAGCACAACTAAAATAAATGTTAACACACTGATGAATGAAAACGTTCAAATGTCTGGTCTGGGGTAAATAGATACATATATCTTTTTCTCTTGGCAGTGTTCAATCTTACACCTATCGATGTGATACTAAAGGTTTTCAGAAGAAAATGGCAATTAAAAAAATTCTGAACAAGCCATCAATAAATCAAGTGAAATAATACAGTTTTAAAGCCTCCATCTGCTGTACAGCTCATAATTAATGTGTTTCTCAAATCGTGCTGGGATCACATTTATATTTCTATTGAAAAAATCTTGTGCAAAAATGTCCTCCAGTCCCAAACTGAAATATTACAACAAGTGCTAACAAGTTCTCCTCCAATCCTAATTTCTAATTTTAATTTCCTGATTTCCTCAGGAATTTCACTTTCACACATTTAAATGGTGGAACTGAGGCTCCTTAAACACAACCTTGATCCAAACTGAGGGGCAGGCAGGGAAAACAGCTCCTGCCAGGAATTCTCTATTTCTGTTTCAAAGCTGTATTTTACTTTTCACCCAACAGATTTCAGAACTGCAGTTTCCCATCAAAGCCATGGCTCATTAGCCAGGATTTCCTGTGGGATGGGAAGAGCCTGGTGGGTTTCCCCCCAGACCAGAGCCACAACCTGCAGTGAAATTGTGCTCATTGTGTTTCTGTGTGGTTTGTTCTGCCAGCCAGAGCTCGCCCTGATTGCCCAAAATCCACCTGCTCGAGTGCCATGCCCAGAGCCCAGGCTGGGCACAATTATTGCCCCTCTGTTGGGTGGAAATCGAAGAAAGAGCAGTAAAACTACTCTAAGAATGAAATGCAGCAAGGCCAGGAGGCAAACGCAGGTACAAAGCTCTCGGCCACTCCCGAGTTAATCTGGGGTTTCACAGCGCCGTTTAAGCTGCCTGGGGGGAATAATTGAGTGGAAATCTGTTTAAAGTCCTGCATTTTGATTTTATCTAGGAATACAGATAATCAATCTCTGGGCTGAAAGCTGTGGATTACAAAATGTACCAGAGCAAATGGGAATTTTATTGGCTCAGAAATAAACATGAAGGGGCCAGCGTAGAGATGACCTCGTGGTGGATGGATGGCGGCAGGGGAGGAAAGGCTGCCAGCCCCGCTCTTTAATAACCCAGGGCATCTTCCCAAGGAGGAATCCCAGCTTCCAAAACACAGACCAGCCCCAGGGGATGAGCTGAGCAGGTACTTCAGCTTTGGACAACACTCTGAAGCGCACAGTGGGATCCTTGGCGTGTCCTGTGCAGGGCCAGGAGCTGGACTCTGGTGACCCTTGTGGCTTCCTCCCAGCTCGGGAGATCCTGAGATCCTGACAGATGTTTAAAAAGCCTGTTTCCCACTGCCCAGCCATGCTCTGGGCCTGCTTCCCTGCCTCCCCTCCGAGGGTGCTGGCTCCCAGCAGCTCCTGCAGCCAGGGGCACCCAGAGGAGGCACAGCGGGTCCAGCCGAGCCCACCCCAGCGTGTGCTCACCAGTCCCACTGCACACCCCCTTCAGCACGGGACAAACTGTTTGTGAACTTCTGTGTTCAAATCTGTCCAACGCTAAAAAGGGCTTTTGAAAATCTCTCCCCTCCTCAAAAAACTTCTAAGCCCCATTGGGCTTTTTTGTGAAATAGCTTTTTCCTCCCTTTTCAGTAACACAATATGTTATTCAAGAGCCAGAGAGTTGTCAGTTTTTATGTTATGATAATCTTCTCAAGCATCCAATTCTATTCTGCTTCTTCCCTTCATGCTGTCACTCACATTCCAGCCTGTCACAAAAGAAAATGGCTGAATACATTAATTACAACTTGTTAGACCTCCATATAGTTAATGCTATTGAAAAAATCAAATCACTTGGAAAATAGCTAAAGAGAAACAGTTGCTGGTATTGCAGAATCTTTATGTGTCGCACTTCAAAGCTGGAGCTTTGCAAGACAACAAAGATGATTATTATAGAGAATGAGAAAATCAAATACAACTTGATCCTCTACCCTTGGAATGTTTTCTGAATGCATTACAATATATATTTTCTATCCTGGCAAGAGCAGTTGAACACTTTTCACATATTACCTTCTTTTATGGACTAATTACAAACACCAGTTTGGAAATTACAGTATAAAAACTTCCTGAAGCTAGGAAGGGATCCAAGTCCCCACTCACACAAACATCCCAGACTACAGTGAGGGCTGCAATAAAGTGAATAAAAGATAATTCTGTTGGGTCTGAGAAGACAAGCAGTTGCCCTGGGGCTGGTGAAGGGAGGTGTTGGCACGATGCCCTCAGTGGGGCTCTGAGCCTGACCCCCGTGGCTCTGTGCAGGACAGAGCTGGGTTTTTAACTGAAAAACTCAAACACACACCCAACTACTATGCTTTAAAACAATGAATTTGTAATCTGAGACCCTAAGATCATTGTTCTGTACAAATCACAAAGCCCTGACTCCCCATCAGACTTTCCTGGGAGTCAAAACGAGCTAACCCTGAGTTTTACACATGGCTCACCCAGAGAGGCAGCTCTGCAGGAGCTCCCACCAGCACATCTGTGAGGACTGTGCTGCTGATGAAGAGAACACAGAGCAGGCAAATTCTCCCCAGATCTAAGACCTGTTATCTTTCTACCTTAGGGACATTTAATTAGTCTTCTATTAGGATGAATAGCCACTCTCCCACGTATGAAACCATTGTAGTAGTGGGGAAAGACAGTAAAATCTTTCCAGCTTTGAAGAAGTTACCTGAAGAGCAGGACAAAAATAAAAACACCTTTGGATGATGCTGATCTTGTCCCTTTGTGCCAGTCCCAGCCCAAATTTATCTCTGGGGAGGCAAAGTGGGAGGAGTAGGCCCAGTACCAGCTGTGCTCTGTTCTGGGCTGAGACGTGGCCACAGCCAGAACTGCTGCAGCAGGAGCTGTCAGAGCCTGTCGGAGCCCTGAGGAGCCCACGGCTCCGGGAGTGTCCAGAGGCTCTGGCAGCATCTGCCAGGCTCAGCAGGGGCAGTGAGACTGAGGCACAGCCTGGCAGGGGCTGTGTGATCCACTGCTGCCCAGAGCAGCTGTGGCTGCCCCTGCATCCCTGGCAGTGCCCAAGGCCAGGCTGGACACTGGGGCTTGGAGCAGCCTGGGACAGTGGGAGGTGCCCCTGCCATGGCAGGGGTGGCACTGGGTGATCTGTAAGGTCCCTTCCCAGCCAGAGCAGTCTGTAGGTGTCTGAGTAAGCAGCTGTGCTGGTGGGACTGGTGGAACTGGTGTCCAGGGGCTGGTGCTGTGCCCCAAGTGCAGCTGGGACGAGCCCTGGCCTCGCTCAAGCACCTTTTGGGCATTTCCTGCAGATGTTCATCCTCAGAGCAGCCCTTGGGATGGATCTGCAGCAGCAGTGTGGGGACAGCCGCCCTGTCCCTCCCCCAAAGTGCCCTTTAGGTGACAGCCTGCCCTCCCTCCAGCTCCCCCAGCCTCAGCACTGCCATTCTTACACTCCCCACCTTCTCCCTCGCTCCCGCTCTATTACAGCACAGCCACCTCGGGACCACGAGGAGCTGAAACAGAATGGACTGGAAGCAAACACCTTCCCAGCCTCCTGCTGCATCCAGCAGCTCCTTCACACAGGTAGCACCATGGAAAGAACAGAGGCACTGCTGCCTTCAGAGCCGAAAGGCTTTGCAGCATAACTGAAGCCAAAACCTCGCCACGAGTCCCCAGACAGGTCAGTGGCACAGCGAGGGGAAGCACTCGGCTCTCTGGGGAGAAAATAATGGAAACTTATAAAAGGTGAACTGTGTCCCAGGCCAGATCTGTGGGAAACAGCAGCAGCAAGGATCAACCAAGGAAAGGTCCCCTCCAGGAGTGGGGCCCAGCCCTTCCCCGAGCTGTGCTGGGTGTTCTGGGATGGGGAAAGCACCGAGGAAATTGGCACCGAAATGTATGGGCCAATTTGCCCGAGCAGATGTCAAACGGCCATTAGCATTACAATGATTAGTAAACTGAAATTACGTCTTATGGGTTTAGTGCCTTAGATCAAGCATTAACCTGCCTTAATTAAATTGCATCTCGGTAATTGATTCCACAGGGCTGAACTGTAAGTAACAAATTGCAGATGATCTGGGCTTTTATCTGGCAGGATGACATAAATCAGCTTTTACACGTTGCGTTACCTTGTCTCCATCCCTTCTGTGGGGCTCGTTCACTCCCCTGCCTTTACCTCCACAAAACCTCCTCTGACTTCACACCTACATTTAATCACTGCTGCCTTTTCTGCTCCAGCAAAGTCAGAGCTGGGAATTGTAGGGTAGGCAGCACTCAACATCTGATCACTGTGTCTTCTCCCCCCGTGAAGCTTCTGTTCGTGTGCAGAACCACAACTATTTGTTCCACTCGCCCAGCCACAGCCAGCGAGTCACTGAGTGTGCACAATAGGATGGGACTGGGGCAGTGAACCAGCCAGGGCACAGCAATCCTGGGGTAACCTGGGCTTCTCTCAGCTCTTTCCACACTGTGCAACAGCTCTGTAAATAGAATAACCACATAATTATAATAGTTGCACTTGCTTTTGGCTACACTGTTCAATATTATCAAATACATTAAAAGAGAGCAATCAGCATGATCAAATACTGATCAATTCACTGTCCCAGTGCACATCCAGCTTCTTCCCTAAGTGAGGGACTGGCAGAGGATCTTTCTGTCAATTATAGCCTTCCAAAATTAGGGTCATGAGCAAAACCAGGAGCTTGGGGCTCAAGGGCGAGGAGAAAGGAGGGGCAGCATGAACTGCCCTGAGCCCAGGAGCTGATCCGAGGAGCTGCAGCCCAGCCCTGAGCCCAGGAGCTGATCCGAGGAGCTGCAGCCCAGCCCTGAGCCCGTCCCAGCACAGTCCCTCCCGTGGCACCTGCAGCCGCTGCAGAAATCCCAGCTGATGCCAGAGCAATCAGCCTTCCCTGGCCCTGCGGAGCACGGAGCAGCTCCAGGGCAGGGTGCAGAGCTCCAGAGAACCATGAGCCAGCAAAGCCCTGAGCCCCAAAGGGCACCACATTCTCTCCTGTGCCTGGGCTGTGTTTTTCCTGACGTTCCCCTTTGCCTTCCAGAGGAGCTGTCAGTCCTAGTGCAGCTCAGTGCAACCCAGAACAACAGGCTGAAAAATTGCTTAGAACACATTTTTATAGCGCCTGCCTCGGTGCTGCTGCCTGACAGGAGTGTCTGGGGTATGCACTCATGCAAAGAACCCTCCACATCCACCGAGGCACCCTGCCAAAGCAGCTCCCAGTGGAACGCAAGCTCCGAGATGGACTGTGGGGGGAAACTCTCCACAGGAAACGCATCTTGGCTGGGAGGATAGGGGCATTTTGCAGATATCGTGCACACCCCCATGTGGCATGCAACACATGTCCCTGGGCCGTGTTTCTGATCCAGGTATTTCCGTAATGAGCAGTGTCAGGCAGCCCTAGCGAGAGGCAAAGCTATCAGAGCTCCCTAAAGCCTCTGCGATAACCCAGGCACGCTCTGACTGCATCCATCTAGAATATGAGCTTAGAACAACACACTAATTATTCATGGGCTATTAGTGCTCCTTTTCCCTGCAGCACAAGACACAGAGAAAGCCTCAGAATCCCATTTTTCTTCACTTGCAAATAGCAGGAGCAGAATGTAGCGAATCATTCCAAAAAGCACCTCTGAGAAAGAGACAGCACAAACAAAACCCCATTACCAGACCCCACGCCACACGTTCCCCATGACATGAGAGCAGCAAACCCGCTGCCTGCCACTGACTGTTAAGGAAAGCACAGCGACCTTTTCATTCTTTTCTCCCCTTAAATGATTTACAGCTGCATCATCCCAAACCTTCCCACTCTGTTTGCTCTTGAGCTTGTACCGAATTCCTCAGTGTCACATTTCCAGCAGCTGCCTGAAGCACAGCACCCCGAGGATCCACCCTCGGGAGATAAAACTCGGTAACAGCAAGGGGAAGGGCAGAACAGTCCAAGAAGGTGCTGCAGGGATCCTGCCAGTACAAACCAGAGCCTGGCACCAAGCCCTGCTGCTGGATTCTCCCAGTGTGGCACTTCCTGGACTCCACACCAGTTTTGGGGTTTAGTCACACAAGTTATTACTGATGGAGTTTGCCAGTAGTTGTTTCAAGCATGTTTTAACATCTTCCAGTTACGCAGTGGAGCCCAGACTCTGATGTTTTCCCTCTTATTTCAGGTGGTGTTACACTCCCAGGCTTCCAAGGAAGCTGGAGCTTCCCAGGCACTGACCACTCTCCTGGTGCCAAGCAGTAATAAACAGACTAAATTAAATTTTATTAACAAAAACTTTTTCTAAGATCTCCATTAAAACACACACTTGTCATCGTTGCCAGGTGTTGTCACTGGCGCTGTGCCAGCAGCCTGTGTCACCTGTGCAGGGAGAGCCAGAGGAGCAGGAAGGGGAGCAGGAAGGGGAGCAGCTCTCCAAGGCACAGCAGCCCAGGGAAGGGAGGCTGAAGTGGGCAAGGAAAATCAGACACCGCAGAGGAGCTGAAATATCATTCCCTGTGCCTGCTGACACTGCTCCATGCATCAGCTTGATCAAACCCTCCAGACACCTGACAGGTGACACCTCTACTGGATTTCTTGAAAATCAGTAGCTGTAGAAAGATGCAGCTGGTCCCAGCAGCACACAGGAGATTTGCAAGATAAAAGCCAAACACAGATGTACAAGAAAAACACTGCCAGACACTCGGAGGCTCTGTGATAAAGTGACAGCACGAGGCAGTGAGAGCTGTGCTGCACAGCTCCTGCAGGCAGCACTCGGGGGGTGGGATACCCCGGACCCCCGAGCAGAGCTGAGCCCACCGTGCCAGCCCTGCAAAACCTCTCTGAGCACAACTGCTCTGGGCCTGGCAAACACAAACAGAATTACTTCCTTCTATTGAGTTACCCTAAATCACAAGGCCTATCCAGCTAAGAGAAACCAGCCCTCATCCAATTGTTCCCAGATTAATTGCTGCCGCAGAAGCACCACTTCCTCCAGCTGTACAAGAATGAGGAGCGTCTCATCCGACAAGAAATGAGGATGGATTGAGTAGAAAAAACCCCTTTGGGTTAGAGCATGCTCTCCATCCAGCACTGCAGCTTGGGAAGGAGGTGCTGAGGAAATTAGGGAAAGGAGGCAGCAAAGGCAGGCAGCAGATCCACAAGCTGGCACTTGGCTGAGAGCTGAACTGCAGGGCAGGGGGCCCAGCTGGTCCCTGAGCAGTGACCAGGGCAGTGGTCAGTCTGTCACTGCTGTGACTGGGGACAGGGGGACAACACCAGCAGGAGGTGGGGTGAGAACACACCGGGACCTTTGCTCTCCAACGAAATACAGAGACAACCTAGAAATGCCTCCGTGTGTGGCTGCTCTGCCAGCAGGGGATGGACACAGCACCTTGGGAGAAACCAGAGGGATCCACTGAGCAATGGCTCCTTCCTACTGTCAGCAGATTATCCTCTGCCCTGCTGGTTATTTCCAGGACACTTCTGGATCCTACCCTGGATCCGTTTTGTGCACTCGTAGCCCCAGTGTGCCCGGTGAGCCCGTACACTTGTCTCAGCAATGGCACATTAGCACCTGGAATTGCTCCTGTTACACAATAAAGGGATGTGCCAGGTGATGTGAATCGCTGGTTTAATAGAATTTCATTGTCTAACGTCCATGTTCATGAAATATTCAAGCATCTCTGTCCCTGTTCTGGTGCTGCAGGAGAACAGCTGGCACGCACACAAGGAGAGCTGCGTGCCCACACAGAGCTCCTGCTCGTTAAGAGCACAGAGCTCCGCTCCCCTCACCCACCTCGGGTCACTGGGTGACCACAACCGTGCTGCTCCCTCCACAGGACACTGATGGTGGCCCCTGTTGTCAGGGGGAACATTTGGGAGCTGCAGAGCAGCAGTGAGCGCTGCCCTCAGCTCCCCCGAGTGCCAGTGGAGCTCTTGGAGCTTTTCTTAGCTCTGAGATGGCAAGGCCTGGTTATTTGTGCTCTCTGCTCAGCTCCTCTCTGCAATTAGGCTCCCTCCCCAGCAGAAACGTCTCTATCACTTGGCATTTCCCAGCTGAGCACACGCTCATCACGCAGCTCTGATTTGTTTATTCCACTCCAAACTCAGTATCATTATAGTTCACCCCACAATACACATTCCTGGTTTTTTCTAATGAGCAAACATCAAATACAGCTGCTTGCAGCACAAACCAGGGCTGATCTTCAGGTGCTGCAAGGCCAGATCCACTGGCTACACCCATCTAAATGCACTGCCAGTCCAGCAGACAACCTGCAAGGAATGGTTCACCCCAGGTGTGGCTCAGAGCCCAGAGTCGAGGGTGAAGTCTCTCTCACGTATTTAAAGGATGTGTATCCACTGCTTACAGTTTCAGTAGAAGGCTCATGAGAGTAGAAAAGCAATTGGGGAGCTGCCTGGGACAGGATTAATCTTGCTGACACATCTGGGGTTAGACAAGGCAAGATCCAGGGGACAGTTTGATTGCAAAGGAAATGCCCAGGTGACCACAGCACCGTGGGCTGGGGCTGTGAAGAGTGGACAAACCCCAGTGAAATCTGGCTCACTGCACTGGTGCCTTCGCAGGGACAGGAGGCACCTGAGGAGTATTTTTTTAAAATGCCTTTGGAGTGATTTTAAGCCATAGATCAAAGTTGCTTTTGTTTAGTTCATCCCATCAATCATTCCCAATGAGGGATTTACCTGCTATTATACATGCAGATGTGGGGGACTAAGAGCTTCAAAAAATGAAACCTGCACGGATCAAACACTTTGATTGGGAGAGCTTGCATCTCTTGTCTGTTTTTAATTAGGAATCAAGGCTGTTAATGTGTAATATCCTGTTGCTATCCCTCCACAGAATAATAAACAGTCTTCCTGCTCCGACTAAGCAAGAGGAGCACCCTGTACACCAGAGCTGGTGATCTGAGAGTGCTGAACTCAAATCTGGAGGTTCCTGCTCCCACCCATTTTCCATCATCCATTATTCAAACTCCCACTGCAATCAATAATTGGTTTCACTGAAGGAGTGAAAGAAAACTGATAGTGCTGATATCATCCATTCATGTCTTTTCCTTCACCCCAGCAGATCACATGGAATGTTACCCTCTTCTTACACTCCTGTCCCAATGCTCCTGCAGCAACTTAACCACACAGAAGGAACACACAGCACTCCAAAACCCCAAGGCTGCTACTCCAGGCCTGCTTTGAGCCCCTGCAAATGATTATGAGGTTATAAGGCATTATCTGCATGGCTCGTGGTCACTTTCAAGGGATGCCATCCAAGACTTTACTGCTACATCGTCTTTGGCCCTCCTCAGAGAGGAGATTGCCAGTTTGTGCCAAACCTGCCACGTCCTTCAAACAAACTAATCAGGACCCTAGCTGAAAAAAATTCACCCAGCAAAATTACCAGGATCCATGCAGCAAGAAAAGGGAGATTTGCTTGTATGAACATGAAGAAAAACCTCTAATATAAAAATGAAAGAATCCAGAAAGGCCATCTGGTCTGTGTAAAGCTGAATTTCTTTTCAGCATCCAGCATGAGAAGCAAGTCATGTCTCCAACACACACTGACATTATCACCTGCAAACCACTCTGCACTTCAAGGCAATTCACCATTTAGGATATTGGATGTTTTTAATTAGCTCTTCACTGTTTCTGAAGAGAAATTCCTACCACAAGTAAAAATCTCTTTAATTATTGGCAAGTTAAAGAAAGGTAGAAAGTAACACATTGGGAGGTTTTTCTTTTTCTTTAGTCATTAGATGATTGAGATGATAGAAGAAGGAAGAATCTGACAGATTAAACAGCTCTTGAGGAGACATGTCAGCTTCAATAATTTCAAAGCATCAGAACTGTCAAGCTTTCAAAATAGGAAAGACTGTATCTCTAGAAAACAAAGTTCTCCTAATTGGCATGCGTGAAAACCTAAATTGGGGCTAAAACTCTCTGATTAAAGGCTTTTGCTGATTACAGATATTTGCAAGCAACTCCATCTGTGGCATGGTTCTCCTGCTCTGGGGGATGGTCAGTTCTGGCCGCTCCTTGGGCTGCACAGACACCCCAGCAGCCACAGCTGGACATCAGCCCTCGCCTGGCTGGGCTCTGGGTCTGCTTTACCTGACACAGAGCTCCCAGCACCTCCCAGCTGTGCCCTTGTAACACTGCTCCCTGCATGTCCACAGCTCGTGAAACTCAGCCTGAGAAAACCAAGCCTGCACAGCACAGTCTTGGCCACTCTCTATAAAGGGGTTATTGGATAAAAGGGGGCTTAGAACAGAAATTGACCTTAGTCAATTTCAATTAGATTTCAATTAGAAATTGATCTTAGTCAATACCTTTTGACTAAGAGCACTGTTACCAAACTACTGCCAGAACTCATTGTTTCCAGGAGTCCAGTGAGGGAAACACCAGTTTGGGCTGAAAATGTCCATGTTCTGCTGCCTGAGAGAAAAATGTAACATCTGATATAGGAGCAGTGGGTAGAAGACCCAGCTGTTTGCATCCCCCAGCATAAACAGGCCATGGCTGCAGTTCTCCCACCCCTGGATCCCTGGCTGGCCCTGGCAGGCACTTCCCAGCCTCTTCCCAAAACAGGCCCAGGGCCCCCACGCCCAGGGCAGGGTTTGCTCAGCAGGCTGCCATCCCTCACACCAGCTCCATGCCCCTGACTCCACTGCACCTGGGGTCACCCTCCAGGGAGCCCATCAGATCCCAGAGCTGCACACACACAGCCGAACACAAAGTGACTCAGCTGGCTCCGAAATACAAAGACAGAGCTGAGCAATAAAGACCCCAAGTGGCTTTCTCCGAGATGCCATCTGTCCCAGGTCAGCAGAGTGATTCCATTTGTCATCTCTGCACTTCCCAAACCTGACTTTCATGGAGAAGTACATTCCACAATGCCTGTCAACCTTTATTAATCTGATTTTCTTCTTCCTCTCCGAAGATATTTAATGGTTTAGTAATGATCAATATTCTTGCTCTGATGATAAACAGAGACAAATGAGCCTGTGCAGCCTGGCAGGGGTTGGTAATTACCACCTCCGTAGGCATCCAATTCCAGCTGATGGGAGGGTGACAGAGCTGCCTGGTGGCGCGGGCAGAGATGCATTTGCAGAGGGCACTTGGCACGCAGCTGTCACAAGCTCATTTCCTGCTCCACACCCAGTCCCCTGCTACCAGCACCGTCCAGCGTGGGTATATTGAACAGAATGCCCTGACACCCCTCCTAGGGAATTCCTGAGGGAACAGTTCAGAGGCCCAGCAGCTGCCACCTCACCCAGCCACCAAGAGCTTCCTTTACTGGAGTGGCTTTGCCTGGGACAGCATGGGATCGATTCCTCAGCGTCCAGAGCAGGGGTGGCCCTGGCAGGACAAAGCAGAGCTGGTGGTTTTCTTCACTGCCAGCCCCTCCCCTGGGGCACAGACAGCCTTTGGGCAGGGACACACCCGAGCTGGGGCCTGGGACAAACGCTGCAGCCCTTGCCATGGCTCAGTTCCCTGCTGCACATCCACACCAGGGGAAGGGGCTTGGAATGAGATGAGCTTGGAGGTTCCTTCCAACCCAAACTGTTCCATGATTCTATGAACACAACAAGATTGGGATGGGGCAGAGGGCAGGACTCAAAAGACTTCAGCCTGTCAAGAGAAAATAAGCCAGAGCCATGCCTCCAGTGGGTTTTGATGGAGTGAGTTGAAAAGGAGGGAGTCTTCCCCTGGTTTCCCCTCAGGAAAGCAAGCTGGGATAGCAAAAGCAGGAGGCTGGCGCTGGGTGCAGAGGTGCAGCAGGTGAGGCACCAAGGACAGGGCCCTGCCCTTGTCCAGCACCACCCAACCAAAACAAGGCACAGAAAAATCTCATTCCTGAAGCCACTGCGCCCCCATCAGAGATGAAAAGTTCCTCTTATTTCCCACTGCTGGGTGATTTCAAGAAAGAGCCTTTGCTAGCTGTATACACCAGTGCACATCGATGACTTTTGGTGCTGCAGAGAACAACTGAATTCCCTGTCCTCAGCCATTTGTGCTTCTGCTTTCAGCAAAATCCTGCAGCTGCAGATAATCCAGGTTATTGCAGCCCAGTATTGAGGTATCATTCAGGCAGCTGAGGTTTCTTTCAGCTACTGCATCTTCAGCCATTTCAAGTGTTTTAAGCATAATTGTGTTTTCATGATAATGTTAAAACAAAGAGGAGATTCTGATGCCTTTGATCTTGTTTAGGAGTGATCAAAATTCATTGTTATTGTTATAAAGAAGAAAACATCTGTATTAGCAGATTTTCACTAAAATTATTCTGATTCTTTATGTATGCATACCAGAGTGCCAGCTTCAAAGGAATTTCACAAACCTACACCAGCTAAAGATGCAGACTCAGATTTTTCTTTCATATTATAAACCAAATAGGACAGATAAAAGCTTTGCTAACCTTGGGGTGGCTCTGCCTCACAGTGCCGAAGGCTCCCTGACATACATAAGGGAGCCACATCCAGCTCACCAAGAACAAACACGAGTTGATGCTTTGCTCCCAGATCACATAAAGGAATTTGAAATACATGGTAAGCCCTTGTTTGGAATCTGAGCCTAAAGAACTCAGAATTTCTGAAAAGTGACAGAGGAAAAACGTGCGAGCTCACTACTTGCCTAATGTCCCATCTTGCCTGGGTTGGCCAAGGAAAGGTGAATCGTGGCAGACGTGTCAATATATGAAATAAGAGCTGTTATTCTCTGCTGCTGAGCAAGATAAGATCTCAAGTGTAGGTACTGAACCAAAAATCCCACCTCAAAGGAGAAGGAGCTGCGTGTGCAAGGAGGGAGCCAGGAGCAGAACTGCCAGATCGATTGCTGCAGTTCTGTGTTACGAAGGCACCACAGGGCTCCAGGAAAAAGGCCCATCCTGGCAGCAAATTCCACTCTGTGACACAGCTGCTCCATCACACCTCGAGAGCATCCCGTGCTTCAGAGAGCTGCTCCTGGCTCAGCTCCGCAGCTCTGCTGTGCTGCACACAAGGTGATGTCCCAGGTGTGCCACTGCAGCTGCTCCCTCAACAGCAGCAGCAGCTTCTGCCCTGAAGGACTGGCACAGCCCAGACCCATTCCTGGTGTCTGGGACTGCCAGAGCACCCCGGCACCACAGGGGCTGCCCTGTGGAACAAGTCAGTGACACAACCACTTCTGACACCAGTGGGAGACTCGCAGAGATTCCAATGGCTCCTGTTTCTGGTTTGCCAAATCAAACCCAGCCTCTGAGCCACACAACCCAGAGTCACAGCACTGCCCTGACCACTGCCACACCAAAGGGCTCCCAGAGAGGTTCTGACACTCCTCCACACTCCCCAAACCCTCCTGTCCACTCCTGCACACTCCCCAAACCCTCCTGTCCACTCCT
>VZRR01009528.1:101285-159519 GCA_013398015.1 Oreocharis arfaki
GTGCCACCCCTGCCCACCCCCCAAACCCCTCCTGTCCACTCCTGCACACTCCCATCCCCTCCTGTCCGCTCCTGCACACTCCCCAAACCCCTCCCATCCCCTCCTGCTGAGCCTCAGCGTGAGCTCTCTGTACCTGCTAAAACACGTTGCACCTCAGCTTTGGTAAATCAAAACATGCTCAAAAATTCAGTGCTTCCAAGTAAATGTGATGCATTTCCTGAGGAAAAATGAAGAGATGAATTTTAAGCCATTATTCAATTAACAATTGTTATGTGTACAAGAGAAGCTGATTTATGGGCAGCTGTTCATACAGGCAACTGCTTTAATTGGACAGTGTGCTCCTGGCTTCTCCCCAGCCCTGGCTGCTTAATTAATGTTAAACAGTTCAATACCCATTTAACCTACCAGCATATGGAGAATTTAACTAACACTGCAGAAGGAGGAGAACTCCATTCTTTTCTAATTGTACTGTAATAACATAAAGATGTCTGGAGTGCACTGAAGTGCAAACCTGTGAGGTGAAACAGATTCAACACCAAGAATACACCCAGGAACTCAAAAATATAACTTTGCTTTCAAAAATTGTGCCCAACCTCCTACAATTGTTCCCTTATTCCTACAATTCCCAGAAATAAGAAAGAGGGGAGATTAAGAGGGGAAAAAAAACCAACACAAATAGACATGGAATATGTGTTTGTATGGAATACAAACACATTGGAATACAACAAGATCAGGCATCCTGCAAAACCACTCAGGAAAACAGAGCAGAACCAAGGATCAAGCCCAGACACCTCAGTTCTCAAGGCACAGCACTACCTGCAGAAAGGATCTTATGTACTGCTGCTGACACCAACAAAGCATTCTGAAGCCTTGCTGCAGAGAATAAAAATTAATTCTGGCTCCATTTTTACAAGGTCAGTAAGTGTAAATATCTCATCACACAAACCCAGGTGCAAGTTGAAGTGTTGAGCACTGCAGCAACTCATTCAAGGTCAGATGGGGGTCCCCATTGGTCTCTTCCATCTCTTCAATCCATTGGGACACTTTTGAACCCAACTCTTGTTTGAAATTCAAAGCTCACAGAGCAGCATTTAACAGTCCCACAAAGCATTTTGTTTCAACTGAGAACAAAGGTTTCAGAGGTACTTGCATTTGCCATGAATTAATTCCTAATGGCAAATTTCTTAAGTAAATAGCATCCAAACTAATATTCTTAGTAAGTGAAAATTAAACCTGACACTCAGCTCAAATACTCTGGTTTTAAGTCTCCCATTGCTAAACCTTCAGAAAAAGGAACATTCTGTTTGAATTTGTAAATGATTTGTGTCCAATGTATGATTAACTATGAGGGGATTTATTTGCTCTGAGTTATGTGTGACAGACTCGAAACTCACAGACTGCCTGGGTCACGCAGTCAAGACATAAATAAAGGCAAACTTTGTCTCCTGACAGTGGAGCCAGTGTGAGCCCGAGGTGCTCCTGCAGACCACGAAGATAATTCATCAGTGAAAAGGGGCAGGTCTGTAAGAAAGGTTTGTTCCTTCTGGCCACACTCCAAGCCCTCTGGAAAAGCCAGCACAGCCCCTGGAGCTGTTCAGCCCCAGCAGCACAGCGGGTCCTGCGAGGGAAGGAGCTGTTCACTGCAAGGATCGGGGCATTCCCTGGCCCTGGCACCAGGAACCACCCAGCCCTGCCTGGGGTCTGGGAAGAGGAAAACACGAGGTGTCTCCACCCAGCACAGCCAGACACGAGCTAAATGCTGTACAACAGGAGCCCTGGGCATCTCAAGAGAAGTGACCCAGAACAGCAATATTTCAAACACTCAGAGTTTCAGAGGCAGCACCGCTGCAGCTGCCCCAGTGCAGGGCCCTCTGGAGAGGCAGAGTCAGGGTGGCAGCAGCGAGCTTTGGCACAGGATCGTGTCCCTATTTTATGTCTAGACACCACTCCTGCACCCCGGGGCTCCTGGGCCAGCACCCCGAGGGCTCCCTGCCAGCAGCAGCAGCACTGTGAGAGCCCTGCAGAGCTGGCAGTGCGTGGCCAGAGCCTCGCAGCCCCTCGGAAAGCCCGGGCTCCTTCCCAGGCACGGAGACAAACCGCAGTGACCAGGCTGCTGCCTCTGGGGCAACCGAGAGGGACGCAAGGCTTGCGAGGACAGATGGCATCAGCACTGCTGAGACAGCTGGAGGGAAAGGCTCCCAGTCCCTCAGACCTGAGGGCACCTGCTGTCCCCTTCTGTGGGAGACGCTCCCTTCTCCTCCTGCAGCTCTGCCTGGCATGAACAGCAGCAGAACGAAACAGAGCACGCGACTTCTGAGCGAGTGTCAAGTGCAACAGCACAAACAAAGCAGATCTGCTGGCAAACCTTTGGAGTTATCTATTCGTTCAAGGACTGAAGGAACCATCATTTCCAGCTCAAATGGGCAAACGGGGCAGAGCTGAGCAGAAACACAGCACAGAGGGATCATCAAAGCTTTGCTCTTCTGATGTGTGATAAACTCAGCCGTCAGAAGCCTTCCACCTCAGCGCTTTCATGTGCAACAACACATTAAGCACTAAAACACAGATTACGAGGGAAATACACTGTGTAAGACTTATTTCCCCTCTCAAGCACAGAGACATTTTTGCAGATGCACAGAATGATGCTTTTGTTTGGACTAGAAACGACCCCAGCTCAGGGGGTCCAAAAGCAAACCTCCATGAAACAAAACTGTTCTTATTTCAGGATGAAAGAATGCAAAAAGGTTTGAAATGAGCTTCATTTGAACACCTCCTGCTGAACTGTCCTCTCCAGCAGCTGAAGCAAAAGACTGTTTGTGTCACCTTAGCAACAGATCCCACAGGCACCAACCTACTGGAGCTCGTTTGTGGCACACTGGAAGCAGCAGCATCCAGAGATCCCAAACACCAATTCCTGGTCTGGGGGCAGAATCTCTTCAGAGGGGAAAGCAGGCTAACCTCAGTGAGCCATCCCAGCCTTGCCTGCTGTCCTCCCTGAGCCCCTGACTCCCCAGAGAACGATGTGCCCGTGTCCTGGGGAAAGGCAGGGGGTGTCACCTCTGCACACTCAGGGACACCCAGGGCACCCCCACCCTTCCTGCCACTGGCAGGTGACTTCATGTCACACACAGCAGAGGTTTTGTTATTCCAGCCTGTTCCTAGCTTTGGACAGGGTGGATATAAACATCAGCCAGCTGGGGAGGCAGCCTGGGGTCAGTGCCACCTGCAGGTGTAACTGTGGGGTATCGAGGGTCCACTGGGCAATGCCAAACAGCAACTCTGATTTGAACCCCTCAGCCTACAAAACACCCCAGATCTAACCATGAAGGGAGGCAGGCAGGGTTTGTCTGTCCCACTCACATTTTGATGCAGTGAAAATGGAAGAATTACGTGAGGAAAATGAAAAGAAGTGATTTTTTCCTATATCTATAAAGTTTGTGTCACACTTGATGGCTTCTATGAACAAAAAATGTTCATAACATTGTGAGTCTGAGAAGAAATTTCCTTTTAGCTATCTGCAAATGAGGTCAATTTCTTTCTTAGGTGGTTTTTGACAGGTTAATATTCATGCTCAGCTTACGTGAGAGCTGGGGATGTATAGCTTGTCAGGAGCCCTGACGTCTCAGGTTTCTCACAAGCCAGACTGAAGCACCTTCCTCCTCCCCAGCCTCTCCCCAGGACACTGAATTGAACAGAGAGCCCATGTCCTGTCTGGCCAGGTACAGCTACAGTGCTGATGTGGGAAATGCCTGGATTTGGGTCAGATTTGGGGATTCCTGTCTCTGCACCAGGGGGGATGAGAGCCAGACACACTCGTGAGCAGTGAACACCCGCTGCAAGTCTCACACCGTGTCCATCAGCAGAGCAGCTCTGACCCACTGGGGAGAAGAACTGGGTCCCCCTGCCCTGTGCACACACCAGGTATTTTATTCTATTTTATGTCTAGACACCACTCCCTGGTCAACACCAAGTCTATGACAGCATTTCTAATTCTCTTCCTCGTGTTCTTCATAAAAGTTCATCTTTCCCTTCTGCAGCTCTTCCGACACCATCTAAGCTTCTCCTGCATTTTACTCCTGTGTTTCCATGAAGCACCAGACAGACAAGTGCATGAACCTGCTGGGGCAATAATTATGTCTCCCATAAACACAGAGCTTTCTGGTACTAAAGCCTCTGCAAACATTTGACAGTTTATAAATTCCTGGTGGTCGATTCTCTGAAGCTTTGTCAATACAAACTGAGTAGCCTCCTTGGGGTCTTTGTAGGCGTTGTTTGTTTTTCTTTACACCCTTCATTTTCCCCTTTCTCCAGATTATCTCTTCTATCTTAATAGAAACATAATAGAACTTCATAAAATACTTGCTGAATGCTATTTAATATTGCAGATAACAGGCCCAGAAGCAAGTTATCCCCTGCTATGCTCTCCAACATAACACTTAATTCTGTGCACAGCAATAATACTGTACAGTGTGCACCATCAGTGCACATTAAACTGGAATTGATAATCAAACTCTTACCAGCATTCCCTGATTTATCCAGCCTCCTACTGCAAAACTTCTTGAAAAGAGGCTTCCCAGAGCAGATGTGGCTGCCCCACCCCTGAAGTGCTCCAGGCCAGGTCGGAGCAACCGGGGATAGTGGAAGGCGTCCCTGGCCCTGATGGGGGTTGGAACAAAATGAGCTTTAGAGTCCCTTCCAACCCAAACCATCCTGTGATTCCATGAAAATGTCACCTAAATCAGTTCTCATTATTCTTCCTTTCTGTAGGAGCAGTAGCTGCTCTCCAGAGGGTCACAAAGGGTTTTCCAGCAAAGAAAACACGGCTGCCACAACAATCCGAGTTCCGTAACAGGTACGGAGCAGGAGTGCAGCTCTTGGGAGCACAGGGAGCTCCCTGCTGCCAGCTCAGCCTCCAGGGTGTGCCCAGCTGAGCTTCCTGTGCCATCTGCACCTCCTGGAGCAGCTCGGGCTCTCTGGGGCTCCGTTGCTGCCCACCAGCACGAGCCCCGTGAGCAGCAGGGCCTGGCAGCAGCACCAGCTCAGGGGTTGTCCTGCACTGAGGCTCCCACGGCCAAACCAGGCTCCAGACCCCCTCAAAACCAGCCGGATTTAGGGCTTTCAAGTACAAAGGCATTTCTTTAAGCCATTCACCGTGGGGTTTGAAGCAGCAATGCCCAGCAGCACCAGGAACAGAGAGCAGTGCCCAGAGGCACAGGAAGAGACTGTTCTGTCAGACACACATCCCCGGTGTAACACTTGACCTGCCATCAAGTGTTTGCCCTGGATTGGGCAAAAAAAACACACAGTAGTTTCAGATGAAAGCTCCAAAGCTACTCAATATGTAAGAAACATCACTGGCTCTCCCCTCTCCCATATCCTAGATCATCCTGTTCCTTCCCCTCCTCAGTATAGTCACACACAAACCAAACTATAAATTTCTCTTGCAGAGGCAGTAAGTTATCCCTTTTCTAAGCCAGCCTCTTGCAAACAGTATTTGTTGTTCTACATGCAGGAGACATAAAAAGGTCCCTAAGGCAGCCAGAGACTGGTTTGAAGTCCTGGAACGTTGTGGATGGGGCGCAGTGGGAGGCTCAGTGCAGACAAGACAAAGGCACACACAGCCCACCAGTGACCCCCAGGGTGGCCCGGCCCCGGTGACAGGGACATTGGTGTTTGTCAGAGCTGCAGGCAGAGCAGCAGAGACAGCCCAGCAGTGATGCACTGGCTGGAGAAGCTTCTCTTCAAGCACAGTATGCAAAGCCAGGGGAGACCTTCTCTGGTAACTACACAAGAACTTTATCCATCACTTTGCCAGGTGCCTTCTGCTTCACCTAAGGAGACATCCCATTAATTTCTCTCTTTCCTAGCCCAGTACATCTCTTCACTATGAGCTTCCAAGCCCTGCAGTTTAAGGAGTTAGTCATCTCTTTGTCAATGGAAGAAGATGATAAAACCAGCTGGATTTCATAAAGTACTTGGAGTATTTCAAAATTAATAGCTTGTTGCCTTTTTTATTATTTATATCCAAGGGGAGCTTTCAAAAGCTTCACGTAGTCCATGTCTTTTACCAAGACACCAAAAATTTACGTGCTTTCTGGTGAGCTTCTGCCTTCCTGATCAAAAGGCCTCTCACTATATGGGAAAAAAATCCAGTCTCCCACTCCTCTTTGCAATTATAAAATAAGGAGTCAAATTCCAGCTAAGCTTTGCCCCACTGGTGGCAATGGAACTGCAGCACCTGAGAACACAGACACTAATTGTCACTTCCCTTAATTACATCTGTTTTCTATACATTCTGGTGGTTTCCATGGTTTTCTGGCAACCACTTTGAGTTGTATTTGGGATGTACTGGCCTCAGCACAGAGCGAAGGGCAGGGCTGGGATGGACCTGGAAGGAGCTGATCCCGGGGTGGGCTCCTCTTGGGTTTTTTCCACGGTTATCCCCAGCGTTCCTGCAGAGGAGCAGGGACCTGGGCACACACTCAGGCCACACTCTAACACAGCCCACACCTTTCTGCCCTCCCAGAACCCACGGGCACCTCAGGAGAGCAGCTCCACCCCCTTCTGCTGCCTTCTCCTCCTGATGAACCGGCACCAGGCATTAACACTGAATAAATCACATCTTCAGAAAGGGAAAAGACAAATGGAGCAGCTGTTGCATTTTTAAACATCCCATAATCCCAAATAAATATTTCAGTTAATGAGTGTCTCATAATGAAGAGAAGCTGTTTGTTAGGAAATGTGTCTCTATTTTTAAAGGTTACCATTTATAATTGTTTAGCTTTGTGCTTCCCTCACTCCTCCCAAGCAGCTTGTGTTGAAAGACAGGGATTTTCAAACTGTTCCTTTCAGCTAAAAAAACCCAAATATCTGTTTCACAATATAGCTCCACAATGTTTGGGTGCAGCTTCCATGTTTCCTTCTCACATCGCGATTTTCATTGGCCGTGAAAACAAGAAACAGAAAGTCACTTCCCAATTTATCATGCACGTGGCTGTGTGTGTTTAACTTCGCATAATCTCGCCCTCCCAGCAGCTTTGTTTTGGTGTGACTGAAACAAACTGCTCGTGCACATCCCATTCCAGGAACCCGTGAGCTCGGTGATGGGGATGCAGCGCTCATGACCCTGGGCACCCGGGGGCAAGGACAGACCCATCCTTCAGAGGAGGGAATGCAGGCTTCAGGAATGTTTGCACGGGTTTCAGGAATGTTTACATCTTCCCATGGCAAGGGCTGGGAATTCACAGCTTGCTGTAAGGAATCCACCTAAAATCAGGATTCAGCGTTACAATTCCTCCCCAACTACAAGAAAATGCATTGAAGAAAATTATGACTATTATTGTAACACCAGGAAACCCAATAAAAATGCACATATCCTCTATTACTGTAAACCTTTATATTCTTATTAAATATTCTCCCCGGTTTTATGTGACATTATATTAAAACATAAAGGCCAAGATTGTTCAGTTCTCAGGGATGTTAAAGGCTGGGCAGGCTCTGGGGCACTGCTCTGCTTTGCTCCCCTCCTCTGCCACACTCGGGCATCCGGGGAAAAGGAAGGCACGACCTGCCTGAAAGGAAGCGAACACGTGAGGGGGAGCTGAGAACATTTTTGTTGTTCTCTGCAGGGAATGCAGCAGATCGCACCGGACCTGCCGGTCAGACGCTCTGCCTCTGATGCCCGTGGCTGGACACGGGCCAGGGAGCGCGGGGGGGATGCTCTGAGCCGCCGGTAAAGCATCACCGTGCTGGATCTCCAGCACCTCCCTTCCACAGGGACACAGCCCTTCCTGCTCCAGGCTCTGCCCGCCCCAGCTGAGCTGGGGAAAAGCGTCACTGCCCATCAGCAGAGCAAACTGCTGGGGAGTGGAAGCTGCTCACACACCTGCTGCTCCCTGACTCGTCTCCCTCCTTCTCCTGCCAGTCAGGATTCCCACCCTGTGCCCAGGAGATATTCCTCCTTCCTGCAGCAATAACAGCTTCTGTGCAGAGGCAGAGCCTAGAGAGAGCCCAAGATAAGGGCTGGTAGGGGAGCACCACGTTCAGATCTGAGGAGTCACAGGGGCTGAGCATCTCCATGAGGGACATCCCTGCAGCCCGGCTCTGCTCCCGCAGAGGATCCCACATCCCCCTGCTGTCGGTGCAGAAGCCTTCCCAGTGACTCAGGAACGTGACAGCCCCAGGGAAACGTGCCAGTGGGCATGAGCACACACCGGGAAGGAAAAGAAAGGACAAACCTCTCTCACCCTACAGGTCTGACACCCCCAAGTGCACACAGGCAAGTTAAATAAATGGATCAGTGAGAGAAAGTGTGCCCAACAAAGAAAATTCTAAATTATTCAAACACCACTGGTTTTGTTCTAATGAAATAAACAGTTCCATAATTAGCTACTGAAAGTCTGCAACAGGTCCAAGTTCTCAGAGTTTGCCTCCAGCCTCAGCTTCCAGTTGTGTTTCCATTCGATTACTCCTACTCTGACATACTTAAATCTTTCTACAGATCCATAAACATGCAAAGCCCTTTAGAAGAAAAATACCACATTTCCAAAGACAAGCTGAAGTGAGTTACACATCCAAAGAAAATCAGGGGTAGGAAATTCTCCTAAAAACCTAGAACGTGCTTGTTTTGTAGCAACTCATTCCAGAATGCATTGCAAAGGACAAGGCTGAGATCAAATTCCATCGGTGAAGGTTGCTGGGTGCTTGGTGAGGGTCGTAACCCTGAGCTGCTGCTGGCACACAGGTGTGGGCACAGCGGCCTCAGTGTCACTCCTTGCCCAGGATTGGGCATGGAAAACCACAGCCCTGTACAAATCATCTCCAAATCAGGCAATTCTCACACAGACTATTGTACATGGCCTTACAACCACTCAGTGTTTCATCTGTCCAGTGTAATTCCAAACAAGCTCCAGGATTTTCACTGCTACAAGGTCACAGAATCGCAGAACTTAAAATAAAACCAAACCAAACAACTCACTGATACAATCATAAGAAAAAACAACAAACATCTTCCATTCACTCACAACATTTTTTTCATCTGCAGAGATCCAAAGGTTTTTGTGACCAAGCTAAGCAACACTCAAACAGCTCCCATCTCCTCCTCAAGGTCTAAATAACCTCACTTTTTTAATTCAAAGGTAATTTCAGTGTTTACAGTTCCAATTAATCTCCAGAGAGCTGACAGAGTTAATAACATCTCAGCTAGGCTAAAGGGAAGGAAAAAAAAAATAGAAGCTGAGTAGCAGAGCTGTTTGTGTCACCCAGCCTTGCCTGCAGGGGCTGGGAGGGGCTCCCCGAGCCGTGTTCGGTCCCTGTGTGAGCAGGAGCAGCCCCAGAGCAGCCCCAGAGCACAGCTCCCCTGCCCCTCGTGGCACCCAGAGCGTGTCCCCATCACAGAGAGGCCACCAGGGCCTTCTGCAGGGTCAGCCCCAGCCAAGGAGCTCTGCAGAGCAACGAGGGCTGCAGCACTGCTGCTCTCCTCTTCCCAAGCCTAGCAGGAGGGGATTTTCTGCAGACTCCCCAATATTCCGGGGGCAGTTCTCCAGGCTGACTCTCAGCACTGCTGCACACCTGTCTAAACACCGATAGAGGCTTATTTAAGGCAATGTTTGTTCTCCTTGTAGCAGAGATATCCATTTGAAACACATTTAGAACATCAAACAAAGCACAGACAGCAGAAAACAGAGACAAATCACCACAGGAAGCACCAAAATCATCCCCAACTACTTCCTGCCCCAAAGCTTCAACAGAAGTGATAGAAAGAGATATCAAAGTATAGAATTATAGAATGTTTTGGCTTAGAAGGGATGTTGAAGCCCATCCAGTGCCACCCCTTGCCATGGGCAGGGACACCTTCCACTGTCCCAGGCTGCTCCAAGCCCCGTCCAGCCCGGCCTTGGGCACTGCCAGGGATCCAGGGGCAGCCACAGCTGCTCTGGGCAATCTAAATTCAATTAAACCAGCGGGTTTTGTTGCTTCAAGAGACAAAATGGAAAAAAAAAAAGATACTCGAGTTGGACTTCACAGCTTTTCACCTTGAGGACTCCAAAAGATAAATACAGATTTATTTTTAAAACAGTGATGGATGATGCCAAGGTTCATTTAATAAAAACCCACTGACAGTGTGGTCTGTGCTGCTGCCCTGCCCCAGCCTGGACACCAGCTCCACCATTGTCAGACTCAATTGTGGTTACGTGAAGTGAAACTAATGCATTCAAACATGCTGCCATATTTTGTTAACAGATCTGAAGTTTAGTGCATCCCATTCCATCACATCTTAAACTGATTTCATGGTGGGCAGCACAACATGACAAATTAGCAAACAAAGGATAACCAGCCCGTACCTGAAGTGCAGCCAGCCTGCAAATTAAGATCATTGTACACAGAAGGAAACACTTCCATCTCTGCTGGCTGTTCCAGAGTGCTCATCTGTGTCCCTGGCCAAGGAGTGGCCCCACAATTTGCATTTCTCATGGTTTGTTAAGTATATATTCTTACAGAAGCCCACTAAGGCAAGTAGAATCATTCCCCATAGCACAGACAGGAGGTTAAGTGACAAGGAAAACCTAAAGGTACATCCAAAGTCAAACAAAACCCCTTTGTGAGTACCTTTCCTTCCAGCCTCTGGCCAAGCCTTCACCCACAAGACAACCCCTGTATCAAGTCTTGATATTGCAAAAATCACTCACTGCAGCAGGAGAGAATTGGCTCGAAACAGTGCTTTGAGAACAGAAAGGATTCTCCTCAAATTAAACTGATTTCAGTTGAGATCCTCTGGCAGACCCAGGAGAAGCTCTTACAGCCCCCAGCAAATGCAGCCTCTCACATGAGGGAGGAGAAAGACCCCACCAACTTTTGGCATTTCCCTCACTCTGTGCCACAGTGAGCCTGAAACTAAAAATCCAAGTGCCCAGTGGCTCGGAAACAGAAGCGGGGAGAGAGGGAGGAGACAGCTGGGCAACCTTGCACTGCCGGAAAGCCATCAGTGAGCTCCACACAAAGCAGTTCCTGCAGCCTGGGGACACGCTGGGGCAGCTCTGAGGGCTGAGCCCGAGGCACCAAACCCGGGCACACGTGGGCAGACTGCACCCTTGGCTTGCTCAGCTCCAGGAAGGAGAACACCACCTGCTTCAAAGCCAAAAGCAGCTCCGAGACAAGCCCAGTCCCACTGATATTTTCCATCTGGACTGGAGCTTTAGCCTCAGCCTACGATCAGCATCTTTAAAATCCAATTAGAAACCCAGATAAAGCTGTAAGATAAGGACAGACACATTCAAGGCCAGGGACTCTTCTGCTTGCCTTGTTTCAGGCAACAGTTTGGTCACTGTGGAGGCTGGCTACTCAAACAGGGTTTAAATCTTGCAGGCTTTGAAGCCTTTAGGTCACGCTGAGAACAACTCAGAGTGGAAGTTGTGGCAGTTTGTAATTATCTGTTGGGGTTTCTCTTGGAGATAATTATATGAGATTCTCTCTTACAGTTCAAGTAATTAGCACAACTTCCTTCAGCCATTATCATCGCTGACACTGCGGCCTCAGCCTCGTGGGCACAGGGAAACGGGAAATCAAAAGGATCCCGTTATCTCCAAATGCCCTGCAACAATCTCCACGACTCCTGTGCCTTCCATCAGAGTCTTCCTCTGCTTTGCTTCCAGGCCAAGGCACCAATTAACTGCACACTGCTACTTAAAAGCTCAGGAATAGCCAGGCTGAAATTAAACCAAACCACCAATCTAGCAAGTATGAAAGCAGAATTATAGCTTGGACACAGCTACATCTCCTCCCAGTGCACAGGAAGGGGGTTTTATCTCCTACAGATCAAATAGCTTCAAACTCAAGGGAAGTTTGAATGAAAAGAGTGGAGAGAGTTTTTAAATTTGTTTTGTTTTATGGAAGCAATTATTTCAGTTTTATTTGCAAAGCCAGGTAAACCCACAACTCAGTTTTCTGTGGAAGACTCCTGAACATTCACAGACTCTGCAGTCTAAGGACAGAACTTTTCTGCGCGGAGTGGCCATGACGAGCCATTAAATGAGGTAACAATATTAGGGAACTCTGTCTGCTGTTTTATTAGCTGTTCTGAGGCAGACATGATGATCTGAGGCTGGAAGATTTATACAGACAGTGCATTTTATTAGATCAACTGCTGGAACCTGGGGGGGAAAAAAAGCGGGACAGGCTCTGAGACACACAAGCCATGAAGACTGCTGTCCCCATTCCAGCAGTCAGACTCATAAAATATATTGCCTCTTACTAGAAACCTTCCTCCTGTCATTTCACCAGTTGTCAATACAAAAATAACTTTAGGTGACTCATTTTTTCTTTTTTTAATAAATATTCTTCATTTCTGAGGAGCAGCTGCACCTCAGCTACACAAGAGCCCAGTTCACAGGAGGCTTCTGGAGCTCCCCAGCCCCTCGAGCAGCACTCACAGTGCCACTGTGCCAGCAGGAGGATGCCAGGAGCACAAGGCTGCTCTCAGTCCCGTGACTGCCACAGCTCCCTCTCTGCCACCACAAAAACATGCACACCTCTCCTTGATTTCTGCACAGTGGCACCCGAGCTCCTCTCTCCCTGCAGTTCCCAAATCTCTTGTTTGTTCCTCCCATCCGAGTCCTGCCAAGGCACTTTGCCTCAGCAAGCAGTGCAACAACCTCCCCCTGACAGCGGATGTGTATCTCGCATCAAAAGTTCACTTAAGCAGCCCCTCTGTGACCTTGATGCAGATTTAATCTGTCATTGTACACTCAGTTTTAGCTCCACTCTTGCCTTTTTGCAGTCTGTCCTAAAAAAGTCAGCTAGATATCTTTTCCTTCACTCGCAGCCCATTGAGTGACCTTGGCAATAGTCTAATCTGTCTTGGCAGATTCAAGATAGAGAAAACAAGCAATGGAGACAGACCTGCTGGGCTCTGCTATTGATCAGCCCCTTGAGTGAAAGCTCATTATGAGCAGCAGGAACGTGTCAGGTACAAGTTCTCCTACAGAGCAGCAGCCAGTGAGATGAGAAACTCTCAAATGAAGAAGGGGTGGTGGGGCTTTGCCTTTTGGGGTGGGAAGGCACAGCATGGGAAAGGGGGAAAGGGCAAGGTGAGAAAGAAAGAGCAGCTATCACCACACCCAGTGAGGCTGTGTACCAGGGACTCCCAGCAAAGTAAACTCTAAGTTCATTTATCAAAAAAAAAAGTCCATTTATGTTCAAATTAGCAAGGCTACACTGGCCAACTTTACAACAAAAAAGGCCAAGCTCTTAAGAAAATATCGAGGTTTAGTGGGTATGGATACATACAAATACAGACACAGAGTAATGTGCCATTTAGAGCATTCCCTCTGCTGCTCACAGAGCTCAGAAAGAACATCAACGATACACGAACAGCCAAATGAACTCCCATTGTTTTCCCCTGGCAATCAGCATGTAGCACAAAGTTATTGACATGATTGTTTGAATAGCACTGCCTCGTCTCCAGACAGGTCTGTTCTGATCTGCAGACAATTATTCTGTGCTCTCTGTGCAGCACAGGGAGCTGGAGCAGCTCCTGCAGCCCCCGGGGCAGCAGCTGGCACTCACACCGGGTGTCTGGCACTCCTGTTATCGCCCTGCTCGGGTTTGCCTGGGGGGGACAGAGACAGGAGACCTGCCTGTGTCTGCATTTCATAGGGGGCCTCATAACCAGCACCTGGCCTCATTCACCAGGTGCCCCAGACACCCATGGCCTGGTCAGGGGAGGGTGGGCACCAAAGCCTCACCACTGCCAAGGCTTCAGCTGGCACCAAGGGGAGCAGCTGCCCCTGCGAGGGAGCTGTGCCCACTCTGAGAGCCAGTTCCTGGGTCTCTCCAAACCACCCCCAGAGCCAGAGGGGGTTCAGGTGAGCAGCACCCCAGTCTGAGCTCTCCCCTGGAGTCCAAGAGCCAACACCCAAACACAGCCCCACTTCTACTGTGGGGTGGCTGATCCTCCACCCTGCACAGGGCAAGCCCACTTCACATCCGTGTCAGGTGGCAAGCTGAGCTAGGTGAAGAAGAGAATTTCCAGCATCCAGCTGAGGAGAGGAATATCTGACCCTGAAGGATGTTTAGAGCTTACAGACCTCATACCAAGCAGAAATGTGCAGGGGGACAGACAATGGAGTAATTGAGAGCAAACATGAGCAGGCACACACAGGGAGGGGGAAATGACAGCACAGGATAAACCCTGCATGGGAGACCTGATTTCCCTCCCATTCCTCAGAGTTAGACACTAACCCCAGCTCGATATTGTGCCTGCATAGCTCCTTCACAGGTGCTGTGGGATCACAGACTCAGGCATCCTTCCTTCGATCATTCATCCAAGAAAAAAAGAGAAAAACCCTTCAAGATAAAAATTAGGCAGTGCAAGGCATCCAAAGGAGAATCATGAAGCACAACTCTGGGGAGAATTATGAGGGAGGCAAGAACCACAGACAGGGAATGCCAACCTGCCATCAATATCAGCCCCACTCACGGTGCCCAGCTGTGGTGCCTCAGCACTGGAATGTGGGTGGTTCTGTGCAGCTCTGCTCCTGACACACCAGGCACACAGATAACTTCACACACAGAGGGAAGGAGAGGGGAGAGAGCAAACCTTGGGGTATTTAAGTGGCTGCTGGGATGTGTGGGTAGAAATGCCACCACCCCAGGAACACATTCGTATCTGGGGGTACAAAACACTTCAGTGACTCACAGTCCCATCGATCCAAGGAATCAATGATCTCCTACCTCATGATGGCCATCAGCATCACAAAGAACACTTTTCTGCAGGAAGACCTCGCTGTCATTAATACACCAGAGGTTTGCAGAGCAATGTAAAGTTTTCAGCCTTTATTGCTCATCACTGCCTGACAGTTTCGTGCCTGAAGCCAACCAGTACAGCCACTCCTGAAAACCACAGACCTTTTACCTCCCCATCAACAGTCAGCAATAAAACAGGGCCCAGTGTGTTCCAAACACAGCAATAAATAGAGATCACGAAGCACCTGCCAGAGCAGCTCATCCCCCCGAGGTCACACAGCTACAGCAATTAACTGGGGACATTTCACACACACTAGCAGTGGCTTCAACCTTCCCAGACGAAAAGAGTGATTCAGAGTTATTCTTTGTGGTTACAGCTTTTGATTGCAGTGCTGGAAGAGGCTGCTCAGGGCAGTGGAGGAGCCACCATCTCTGGGAGCATTAAAAAACCAGTGGCTGTGGCACTGGGGACGCAGCTTAATGGTGACCGTGGTGGGGGGCTGATGGTTGGACCTGCTGGTCTTAAAGGTCTTCTCCAACCTTAACAACTCTGTGATTCTGTCCTCAGCTTTAGCTGATTTCATTGAGAGATTTTAAGATACCTCTGTTTCCTCAGGAGCACTCTGCATAAGGACAAAACCAGTGGGGAAAACGATACAGTGTAGGAGGATTGGAAAAAGCAATTCTGACGTGCCTAAAAGCCTCAAAAGCTTTCCTCTGAAGCAAGGTGTTAATATTTTCCATAAAATATTTATAAAGTGGTACATGATATTTATCAAAGAACATCAGCATATTTTTATAGAGAACTTGGAAGTTCCCAATACAGGATTTAACAGAAAAAGGGAACCTCTCTTTTAGAGTACTTTGCATCCTTTTGCATAATCTCCTTGACATGTTGGGTTTTTATTAAACTTTATAGGATGATTTCAAGAAGTTGCCCAGTGGTTATAAACCTATACCTGATTTGAAAGACCTTTTTCACAACAGAGAATAGAGGCACATCTCTTCCTATAAAACTCTTAGAAAGGGATCCATATCTTTTTTCCCCTCACAAATTTAATCAGAAGCATTTGCAGTTTTATACAACAGCTGAAACCTGTGCACCAGATCCCAGAATAACCAGTTCAAACTGGAAGCACTGGCAGGAAAAATCTGTGCTCTCAAGAGCCAGCATTAATGTCAATTGCTGTCTACACTTGTGGAAAAGCTGCTGGGAGAAAACTCCACCAGGTGCCCCTGGATCCCTGGCAGTGCCCAAGGCCAGGCTGGACGGGGCTTGGAGCAGCCTGGGACAGTGGGAGGGGTCCCTGCCCAGGTGGCACTGGATGGGCTTTAAGGTCTCTTCCAACCAAAACCATTCCATGATTCTGTGGCAATTCTGACCCGTGTTGGCACTACCCTAAGTTGTTTAATCGAAAATGTCCTTATTCTTGTTGGATTAGCACAGGGAAAGCAGCCCGGTCCCTCAGTCTTGTCTAGCCTGAAGGAACATATCCTGTCCACAAAAGAAAAGGTCTATTTCCTTTTGCAATTGTGGATTTTCTGCTAAATAACAGAAAAGGTCAGCTTTGAAATTAAAGCAATACTTCTGGTGGGTTACTCCTGGTCAGTGAATAAAGCCATATTTCTGCAGCACATTAGTATTATTGGATTTCTAAATCACATTTCAGAAGCTGACAAAACATACAGGCAAAAAAATCCAATATCAGTAACAACACAAATATTGAATGGATTCAGGTAAAACAGGTCAACACCACAAGAACATTTTATTTAAACAGAGCACATGTACAAGAATCACTCTGGATACTTATGTGATCAGTATTAAAAACCCAAACATTAAGTCACTTCCTGCAAGACTTTCTGCTGGGCTTATATGCATAAAATTGTCATAGGATCATAAAAAAATCAGTGTAAAATATTTCCCCAGCCCATCACAATGACACAAAGCAGAACCAGCAATGAAGGTGTGCCAGCACAACGTGTTCTCTCCCCCAGAAAACCCATGGAGAGGGAGGTATAGGCATCCTGCAAAACTCAGTGACTATTTATTGCAGTATTTAACTCTCCTCCCACTTGCAAAGTTTTTGTCATTAGCAGATATAAACCTCCCTCTTGCTTTTGTTCTGTTCTCCTCCCAGGGCACAAACAAATACTTAATTACCACCCCTATTGCCACACAAATCTGCACCCAAACACGGGAGACAATGAAAAGCTGATTTAAATGCTGCATGTGCAATATCCAATACCAGCTGTAAGCCGTGAAGGACCAGGCTGTGCAATGTTCTGCTGGCAGTATAAACTCCCAGAGCCTTCCAAGGCAATAGGAACCCTGGGGATTAATGGGAGTGTAACAGTGTGTGTTCCCCACACTGGGCTGCCAGACCACAGTGCCTGCCTCATTTACACTCACTTCTTTCTCTAGCTCTGCAGTGAATCATAGAAAAAACCCCAGATATTGCAATCATACAGCCAGCAGCTTTGCAGTGATGCCACCTTCTTGAATGGGACCTCCCTCTAAACCATTAGATTTAATTTAGACCCCTGATTCTACCAAGAATTTGTTCTCTCTTGTTTCTAGAAGGCACTCAGCAGCAGACTCTCGTTATCATCACTGCAGTACCCAGGAAGTTCACTGCCAGAGTCCCATACTGCAAAGAATTACATTTGTTGACTCAGAAATTGCTGTCTAGTTTAGTTGCTGAACACATATGGCTTGTGGAAGGTAGAGAAAGATGTTCCAGCAAGGAAATATAATTAGCACAACAAGGATCATCAAGCTGCCAGGACATTCCATTTGGTGTGACATGGATGGTTTACAAGAAGAGAAGAAAGTGATTAGGGGAGAAGAAAACAAATCACCACAGATATTGGGAAGAAACTGTTCCCTGGGAGGGTGGGCAGGCCCTGGCACAGGGTGCCCAGAGCAGCTGTGGCTGCCCCTGGATCCCTGGCAGTGCCCAAGGCCAGGCTGGACATTGGGGCTTGGAGCAGCCTGGGACAGTGGGAGGTGTCCCTGCCCATGGCAGGGGTGGCACTGGATGGGCTTTAAGGTCAATTCCAACCCAAACAAGTCTGGAATTCTAAATAAACCAAGCAAAAAGAAAAGGAGAAACAAAACAGTGCACAAAAAGCTCCTTAATAAGAAGTCAGGAACACCTGAACCCTCACCTGCACTTCTGAGGGAACTGCAACAACTCAGCAGAGGCACAGTCAGTGCCCTCTCTGCAGCTGGAACAGCCCAGTTATCCAGAGGCATCTCAAAATGCTTGTCAGGGCAGGATTTGCACTGCTCTCCCCTACCAAAGACAGAGGAAAGCTGGGCAAGTGGAACACCAGACCACACAGTGATGAGGCTCACGTGTCCGAGGGTGTCACTGCTCTCAGCACCGCAGGGCTCTTAAAAGACAAAACTCTCCTGTAATGAGACAGATGCTGCTTTGAACCTTTCAGACGTGCAGCTCTAAAAGTGCTTTGTGCTCCAGGAGTGTGAGGGGGTGGAAGAAAAGACCCCTGCTCTCCATCTTCCTGAGACGAAAAGGCAGTTCTGTGTGAGAAGGACTGCTGTCACCCCATGGATGTTCCCGAGCACCTGGGACCGCTGCCCTGTTCTGAGAGCTGCTGAAATGTCATTAAAGTTAACGGAGCAGATTGTTGTGAGCAGTAACAAACACACCCCAGCACCCTCCCAGGCAAAGCCTGGTCAGGAGAGGAAAGCCTACAGTGAAAAGCCATATTGTAAATGCTAATGCAGCCTTCAAAAAGGTGGAGTGGGAAAGGTAGTAAAGGTGGTTTGGGGGGGTTCTGAACAAAGAATTCCGGTTAGCTCAATCCACATCCATCTACCACATTGGTACAATAAAGCACAATTGGAATCCTGTGTGTTCCTCCAGAATAACAGTGACTGGAGACAAGGCAAACATGAACAACCAGGTTGAGGGCATGGACTCTCCAAGTGCCAGCTGCTTTCTGAAACAGGTCATTCAAAAGTATTCAGCCTTCAGCCTCAGCAATAACAGCAGGGGGAGGCTGTTTGCCCTGAAGATAATACACGAGGCTGCAGTGCGTTCCTAACCCGTCCTAGGGAGTTATTCCATTCTCTAGATGACACTTCCAACAAGAAATGCTGCTTTCACATCAGGTTTTCCTGAGCCCTGTGATCTCCAGCATTGGAGAAAGCTCAAGTGGATGCAACCCCACACAAACTGGTGTAAACTCTAAATTGGTTTTTCCTGCCCAAGTGGGGCCCAGTCAGTCTCCTGAGCTGCACTCCAACCTGTGCCACAGCTCCAAAGCTTCACTTACACAAAAAATCCTATTTTGTTTCAGAAAAAGGTTTTCTGCCCTGAAAACATTTAACTGGTCATAAATGATTGTGCTGCAGCAAATTTGTCTGGTCACAAACAATCAGGTGGCATCAAAGCTGTAGGTGAGAGACAGGAAGTACCAGGAAGAGGAATAAAAGAAGCAAGAGAGAATCAAAGCGCTTCTGGCAGGTACTTCCAAGCCATCCCTGTAAGCAGCACCTCTGCACATGCACACACACGTGTGCCAAACAGGGCCAGCAAATTCCTCAAGCCCCACTGCCTGTGAGCTCAAGTTGGCAGAGAAATGATTAAATAGAGGGTAGTGATTATTTCTCCATCTCACAGCAACACTGGAGGCACTTAATTTGATACAGTCCCAGTTAATAAACAGAAAACAGATGAGATAATTTATCTCTATTTACTAGAAATTCCACGGGGAAAAGAAAACCCTGTCAAATCTGTTTGTGTCTATGATATTGCATGGAAGTCTCTGGTAACTGCTTTGCACACTGATCCTAAGGCAGAAGAAAATTCATTCATATTTTGGCTTCTAAAAGCAGTACAAAATACCCCCTTTTCCTTCTGCTTTGTTGCCCTCATTAGAGATCACAAAACAGCACCAAAATCCATCAATATTCTGAGCATGGGGGTGTCTGTGGAGTCAATCTTTAGATGAATAATCTCAAGTGTTTCCACCCCAAAAACACAGAGGACAGGGTGGTTTAGAGCACACTACAGGTCTGGAACAAAAGCTTAGCATAGCTGACAGGATTGGCAACGTCATCTTCATCATACAACACATTTTATAACCCCTCAAACACTTGGGAGCTGTTAATTCAAAGTTAATTTTGAAGGGGGGACTCCTGCCCAGCACTCACACAATGGTAGCTCTCAAACACACTCTGGCAAACTAAAACCAAAAAAATCACAGCCTTTGCAGTGTCCCCATGCCTGGAGGTGTCACTCCCCAGAGCAGGCAGGGCTTTGCTCAGCCCTGTTTGGAGCAGCACTTACCCCACGTGTGGCTTTCAGGCACATATGGTTAATTCTGTGATTCCAAGTGCTTGAAGACAGCGAGATAATTTTGACTGTGCATTATTCATCCTGCTGACGTGCTGTATTCCTCCCACTACCCCACATCCATCGCTGCCATCAAACTGCAGGCTGGCTCTGGAGCAAAGCTCTACTCCCACCCTGTCTGCGTGCAGCCAGGCACAGCCAGGGCCCCCAAGGCACCAAATAACCCCCCAGGCTCGTGTGAACAAGTGAAGAACTGAAAATGAAGCCTTTGGCTCAGCTTCAGAGAAGAGGGTTTAAAATAGCACCCGAATGAGTTTGATCAATGCCTTCCACCCATCCAGGCCTGAGTGGTTCTCACTGAGCCAAGGGAGTCTTGCTTTGCCCACCAGGGTCAGGACAAGCCCCTTCCCTTCCCAGGAGCAAGCCAGAGGCTTGGGAAGGTGCCTGCCTCAATTCCACCCCGGGGCCACTTGCACCCTGGCCCAGCAGCAGAGCCCCCCCAGCCCCATCCCAGAGCCAGGGGACAGGGGCCATTCCCCCAGCAGCCCCTGGGCACCAGCACTGCAGCAGGTCCTGCCCTCACCCATCACACCCAGAGGGGAGGCAGCACCAGGGCAGCCACAGAACCCTCTCCAAAGGGGTGCAGCTCTCCCACCCCACTGCTGAGGAAGGAGCTCCTTCCCAAAGGGGCTGAGGCTGAACGTCCCCCGCCTTCCCCAGATCAGCTCCGGACAGTCAGCGTGCTGCATCACAAGGATCACAAACAACCCCTCTGGGCAAGGGCGAGCTCTGGGCTGGCCCTGCTCAGAGGGGCTCTCCCTGCAGTGACTGATGTGGCCCTGATGGGTTCCAAGCAGGTGTCACACCAGGCCACTTATGTGTATCCCTAAACCACCATAATTGAGCAAAAATTCATTCTGGGAAGGATTTGGGGAAACAGCTAACACTAGCATCCCTCCAAAAGAAGAAGTTCTCACCAGGTATATCAGAACCAAAGTATTTTGGCATTAGTAAGTGTTACAATGATGAATCATCAATGTAAAAACACCAAACCAAGGAAAATGGGACATGAATTCTTCATCAGGGCACTTCACTCTTCAAGTCCACCACAAACACCGTTAGTCTTCATTTCTACAATTCAGCTTAACCTTTCGGAAATGTTACAGCTAATAAACCTGAGGGAATAATAAAGAAACATTCCTTTCCTTGAAGGTTCTATGCCTGACTTCTCCTGCTTCTCCCTCTCACTTTCCCGTTGTTCTTAACATTACTGCTGACTCCCCCCTCAGTGTCTCAGCTTCCCCTGGTTTCTGTGCGGTGTCTCAGCTCCCAGTTCTCAGTCACGGCTCTCGTGGTTCTTCTCCTTGCTCACACGTGTTGGAAGTCTTGAAATGCCTGAGCTATTCCCCACCACAGCTTAGGGAACAGAGCCATTACCTGCTCACCCACAGCCCCAGGCAGCAGCACCGAAATCAAACCAGTCCCTGGCTGGGCTTTCAGTCCCTGGCAGCCCTGGCACCTCACACTGCCCCAGCTCAGAAGGGGGGTCCCTGTGTGGAATTTGTCATCGCCCTGGGACACCACCCCAAAATCCAGTTTCCCTCAGACACAGCAGTGCCCCCTGACAGCAGCTCCCAGGACAGGGAGCAGGGACTGCTGGCAGGAGCTCCCCCGCAGGCACTGCCCTTCTCTTGTTTACACAGTTCATCTATTTGGTCTCCCCTTAGTGCTAAAGCTTTAAAATAGATGCTGAACCCCAAAATCCTGGGACGGACAACCCCAAAATCCTGGAATTGACAACTCTTTTCCCTTTCAAAACTCAGTTTACATCTTTGATCACCGCCAGTTTGACAGCACCTTGCAATGCAGTTCAAGCATTTTCTGTCAGGTTTCCTGCTGTGAAAGCCACCATGTGGGAGACTGCTCCTTCAAAACCCCATGTGCACAGCAGTTGCATTTGATTCATTATGCTTAATAAGGAAATTGATGTAACATCATTAAACAGTGCAATTAACTGTCCAAATGACACAATTACACATGTACCCTAAGTACATGAAGAGCCTGGTAATTGCCTGAACATTAATTCAAATTATTCAAGAAAATTATATTTAAAAATACAGATGCTTAGTACAGGAAAATAATGGCAGGAATCCCACACCAAAGAGAAGAGAAACAACCTGTACACATGGGGCAGGGGCCATTGTCATTGTCATAGACCTGTCCCACACAGCAAAAGCTTTTCCCTGGGCAGGCACAAGGAAACAGAATCCTCTCACAGCAGCAGGAAGTTTATTTTCAGGAAGCAAACTGCACAGGTTAAATTTTGAAGCCATTACCTCGCTAAATCTTTTAGCATTTCTACGAAAGCACACACCTGCATTATCCCTCCTCTGGGACAGAAAATAAACCCCAGTTATTATTTATATAAACCTGGATCACATTTTCTGCCTCTATTTGACAGCTGAGACCTCCCAAAGAATGGCTGTATTAAAGGTGAAATTATGCTTAAATAAACAGTGTCTATGGGAGGATCACATCAACTTGTAAATAGAACACAAGCCTTTGTTCCTCTACATGAGCCACAGAGAATCCAGAAAAAACACTTTTCCAATTTTTCATCAGTCCAAAATCATATGAAATATCACTGCCTCAAGCCAGGCTCACCTGTCTCAGGAAAGAATTCAGCTGAATCTGCAGCAAAATAAGTAATTCTGGAAGTGGCTACAGCTGCACCAAGTGCCCATTCCTTGCCCTGATGGAGAAGCAGCAGTTGGTTTCTACTTTTCCAAGCAAATACAAAAAGTCAAAGCCCTTACTGGTGCTTTAGGAAGAAATTCTGTAGTCATTAAAAAATTTTTACTCTTTTCTTGTAGCTTTTGGGGCCATCCTTCAAGTTTCGAAAGTGTTCATAACTTACTGCTTCAGAGCTGCAGATGCTGTACTGGTAACGAATTTGGGCTCACAGCACATTAAATGCTACACAAAGCGTGCAGGGGGCCATAAAAGCTGTGTAACCTCATAGTCCAACACAGAGAGTTTGAGATGCACAAGGATTTTTGCACCAGACCAACAGAAACCTGATGTGGCTTTCACAGGGGGGCCCAACACGGAGTTCTAAGCAAAACCATCAGCAGCCAACCATGGTACCACATCCTTCAGCTGCTGGGTAATGGCCAAACTCCTCCTCCTCCCAGCTTAAAATGCAATTTTCAGCAGCATCATTGCCTGGAGCACCAGAGCTTCACCTCCTCTAGGGCCCCCCAAATCACTGCTGCTGAACACTCAATTTTCCTGCAGTAATGTAGGGATTAATAAACTTATGTTTAACACACAACTGAAAAGCTGTGTATAAGATGCTTCCACAAAAAAGAAATTCAGACATGTTGCTCTAGTAAGTGTTATGAAAATATGAAATCCTCAAAATACTCATTGAATAATCTTAAATTAATTAATAGTTCTTGAAAAGAAATTACTTTTTCAAAAAACAGATTGTGTTACACCCATAAATCAGGTTGCCACTAAGAAAAATAATTTGCTTCTGAAGTGACATTTGTCAACTAAATGAATAAGTACTTTGACATTTATAGAAACTGTGACACTGCTAAAGCTATACAGTACTGCTTAATGTTATTTTCCCTTTATATAAAGAGAGTCTCAATTTGAGCATAAAAATCGCTCTTATTAGGCAGAGAATGTCAAGTCTCATTGCTAAATTTACTGGAGTGATTCAGCATGAAAACAAGCACTGCCCTTTTGGCTTTCAGCAGCTCCATCAAAGTGCCCATTCATTACCCACATTAACTTCACTGCACTGGCATCACCGAGGCCAGCCCAGGGGGTTTCATCCGAGTCAGAAAACCCCGGATTCCTTCGAGCACTGACACAAACACAGCGCTCAGCCAGCCCAGAAAGGCCCTGACAAGTGCCAGGAAGGGAAGCACAGACTCGGGCACGCTCCCTGCTCAACACCCACGCGGTTTCCAGAGCCCCAGGGACCCCCGGCACGGCACGGGGGTGTCCTGGAGCCACGGAGCTGAGGCAGAACCAGCTGGGGGGCAGGGGGGAAGGTCAGTGGAGGCTGGTCTGGGAGTGACCCAGAGCTGAGGCAGATTTGACGCTGATGGAGAGTGGATGACAAATTACATTATCCACCAGAGAGAAAGCGACAGATGAATCCAGCCTCGGATCACTACATATTCCAGGACAACCTTTATCCCCGGATTCCTCCCATCACAGCACAGATTTCAGTCCTGGAGGACAAAGTGCAACAACTCCTCAACACCAGCCACAAGCCCACAAGTGTTTCCCCTCAATGTTTAAACACTTGAGAAGCTCGCACACAAACCAAGGCCCATTCAGGGACCAAAATCAAAGCGATACATTTTTCCAGATGCTCTACTGGTTGCTCCAGCTGTAATGGCACACTTATAAGAAACTGTAATAAAAAAGACAAAATGCTCATGCAATACAGCAGGAACAGAGCCAAACAGCCATTAATATTGTTCTCCCAAAGAAAAATGGCTCACTGAATAGCCTGAAAGGACACCTGACATGCATCTTTCCCTGCTTTCACGAAATATAACCATACATAAAGCTGATATGATTACTTGCTAAATCTAATAAGTTTCTTTTTCTTTGATGGTTGTTTGCTCCTTAATGTGCTTTAAATGCATAATAAAAATATAATGAAAAACATACATTTATTCTATGTGGCAGCTACTGCATATTCCATAAAAAAGTAATCTTATAAAGTTTAATTTTACAGTGTTTCTTAAATCTATTTCTACTTATTCACTATATGCTGAAGGTATCTGCAAAGGAATTTAATACTGAACATAACCCTCTTCTTCACTGATATTAATGCCAAATTTTCTTTTTACAGTCATTGTCTTGTCCCTTCTGTAAGCCTAGAAAAGGAAAAGCAAATGGATTTAAGGTTTCCAAAGAGTCTCATTAAAATGTAAAGTCCAAATATCCACATAATTTTTTCCCTGATTGCTTTAGGGCTGTTGTGGGATTTTTCCTGTCTGGGCATTTGTCTTCCATAACATTTTAATTTCCTTGAGAAAACTCTGGACTGAGCTTATCTCCTTGCCACTGGTGATATCGGAGCATCTGCTTTGCATTAAGGGAATGCAAATTTGAGCACAGCTGAATTAAAGACCACTTACTTTTCAGAAGTCATTTGTCAGGAGAAACACCAGAAAATAAAAAGCTATTGACAGGAAACCCTGTGCAATTCTTTGCGGTAAGGCAGTCCAGAAGAACCTCTTGGGATGGTCTCCCTTGTTTCCCCTTGTGGAAGAATCCACTGCCAAAAATCAGAGTTGCAGCCAATAGCCAATCAATCCCCTATTTTAAAATACTCCCACATCACACACACTTGGCTTTCCTGCCCTGCCAATCACTTAAAGCAAAAAAAAACCCAGCTACAAAACTGATCATGGTGTCAGCTCACATAAGATCCCCCATGAACCTCAGGAGATGAGGGGCACTGAGGACCCTCCCCATTCCAGCCCTGTTCCCACTGCCAGGCTCAGCCTGAAGCCCAGCACAGACCCCAACTCCTGGGTGCCACAGGGGAAGCTGCTCTCCCATTGTGGTCACTTCAGCTGCACTTGATCTTAATTTCAATCAAGTTACTCATCTTTTGAGCTCAAGCTGTGTGGAAAATCCTCTATCTGTGGTGCCAGGAGTTCTGTGCCCCAGTTAATTAGGGTATAGACCCACTCCCAAAAGCCAGAGAGACAGTGTTTCCCAGTAAAGTTCCAGTCCTTCCACAGACAAAAGGCTCTGCATTCCCAGGCCCCCACTGCATCTATCCCAGCTTCCATGGGCATGCCTGCCCAGAACAGCCCTGATAACTCAGCAGGAATTCAGCAGAGCTCCTGGGGCAGAGGGGCTGTCCTGGGCCAGAAGCAGAGACATCCAACCCACCAAGATGCCCTGGGGTCACTGGTGCTGGCAAGGACCAAAGCCTACAAGGCAGAATTCCCTTCTGTCCCCCAGGGATGGGCCCAGGTGCCCTGAGCCACAGCCCTGGTGCAGGTTCCCCTGCCCAGGTGCAGCCACACCCAGGTGGAACACGGGCAGGGCTCTCCTGACACAGCCAGGCCTTTCCAGGAACATGGGGTGAGCCACAAGCACCACACAGCAGCTGGGGTGAGGGGGAAGAGGTATCTCCTCTTTCCCTGAAAGGATCCTCATGGTAGAGCTCACCCCGTGGAGTTCAGCCCTGAGACTGTTGAGAAAACTGTGGGAAATGGGAAGCTGCTCCCACTGAGGGGTGGGAGCTACAAAGCAAAGGAAGAAAGAGGGGAAAATATTCCCTGTAGATTTCAAACTAAAGCCCAAACCCTCACAGCAAGTTTGTATAATTTTTCATCCACGGGCTCACAGTATTTTGTAATATTTCAGCTCTGCACCAGTACAGCTAATTGGGGTTTTGGTTGAGGAGCCAATAACAAAACATTCCCTTTCCAAGAACGTCCCTTGCCAGAGCTGGTGATGTCAGACTCCACAATTGCAATGCAGGCTTCAATAATGTTTATTTGGTGTCAGAATCCCAGAGCAGGACATCTGAAGCAACAAAAGATCTGACTGGAAAGCAGCTGGACTGCACCAGCCTGGTGGCACTTGCAGCTGTGCCACCCAGGCAGCACTTCGGGGCCAGGAGCAGCCACTACCGAGAGGTAACCTTCCCCTTCCCTCAAACAGGGCAAACACCCTCAACAACCTCAGCAGCAACTCCCAGATTCTGAGGCTAAACCAAAACAAAGCTGATTTCTCCAGTCCTCATCTGTGCACTCAGAGGGTGACAGAAGAGGTAAGAGCCCAGGGGTCACCAAGAGCACAGCAAACAGCCACCCAGGAGCTTTGGGACACAGAGGGGACTCTTGTCCTGCAAAGCTCCCATCTTTAGGGCCACTTCTGGCCTTGCTAGAGCTGAAGGGTTGGTGAGCACTCCCAAGGGCCAGAACATCTTCTGAAGTTCCACTTTGGATCCCTGCCCAGAGCTGCTCTGCAGACACCTCCCCTGCTGGCCCTGGGGCTCCCATCCCTTCCTCTGCACCCACCCACAGCCACCCCGTGGTAAAATACAGCACCCTCCAGCTCCAGCAGAGCCCACTACTCTGCCACCACAAAAATGCCACTCTCACACACTCAGGCAGGAAGCTTTACTGCTTACAGCAGATGGCAGAACTAAACATGCTTTAAAATGGTTTGGATTGGGAATAATCTTCCTCTCCCTGGCCGTCAGAGAGGGGTGCTGCCCCTACAAGCAGCATACCTGGTCCTAGGAGAGCTTCAGGGATCCCTTCTGGAATCACCCTCAGGGCTTAAAGCTTTTCATGAGCCATGACTCAAACTCAGTGTCTTGCACCTGTGTGTGCACCTGTTTCTCGATACTCTTGCCATGCTGCTTCTGCCATGTGTTTTTCCTCCATCTTTACCCTTAAATACAAAACACAAGAGCCATTTGCTCATCTGAGCAATATTGACATGTTGAATTTGCTCAAACAACAAGGATCAATAGCACGCAGAACTCAGGAGACCTGCCAGGACATGGAAAAATATAATAAAGATCAAGGTGACAGCAGGTTTTAATTACGTGAGAGGAGAGGAGAAGGTGTGTTCTGCAAGGTCTTTGCAATTTGAGACTATAATCAAAATGTCATCAGCCTGCCTCCCGTGTTTTCAATCTCTCAGGAAAATGACTAAAATGGTATAACATTTTCAGATTAATTTTGATGCCTCCATCAGAAAGCCTGACATTTGGCTAATGTCAGACATCACCTACACTGTCATTTGATTTCTCTCTTCCCCCTCGGGTGTCACTTCACTAATGACCTAGAAGTGGCAATGAAACACAGTGAACAGACTAAAGACAGAACTTTGGAAAATGAAGCAATATCTGCTTTGACATTCACATGCTGCTCATGGAAACATTCACAAATGTGTGTTATTTGCCAAGCCACGTGGTACAGGTGTTTAAAAAACACGTGTAAGCATTCTCATCGTTTATCAAATTTGATAATGAACTAATTTGCTTCAATATTTCAAGAACTCACATCAGAACACAAAGGATCTGTGAGGAACACCACAAAGTCTCTCAGGTTTCATGGCTACAGCGCTGTCTCTGCTGTAGGAGCAGCTTTTGCCCTCCCTTTCACATGAAACATTGTGTAAATCATGACCTTTCTGTGCTCAGCCTACTCACTCCTGGTATATAATTATCCCCTCTCCTTCCTTTAAATCTCCTGGGAGTCTGAGATCAAATAACACACCGAAAAAAATATGACATTTTCTCTGTCGCCTTCTATGAAAAATGTTGTGCCACCAACCCCACATCACGACACACGAGGAAAGGCTATCTTAGCAAAAATGCCATAGAAATGCAGGAGTAAGGAATTATTTAAGCCCCTTATAAGGAAACACCATAAAATATGCAAGTGGCATCACGGAATCAGAGAAACAAAGCTGAGAGGGAGCTCAGGAGACCTGAGAGGCAGCACCGCCCCAGGTGCTCCCCAGAGCAGCTCAGGGATTTCGGCTCAGCCCTGCAGCACCCCGGGGTGCCGAGGGCTCTGCAGGCTGGGAATCCCATCCCAGGGAGCCTGAGGAAAGCACCCGGCACCGGAGCCGTGTGGGGCAGCTGCTGAACGCGGCAGGGGGACCCTCAGCACACCCCAAACCCAGCGCTCCTTCCCCACACAGCGACTGCGGGGCCCCGGAGCCCTCCTGGCACAGCACCCGAACGATTCCTGCTGGGCACCGGGGCACAGCGCCCAGCGGGACGAAGAGACACCTCAAACGCCTTCCCACCGCTCCTCACTCGTGGCAGATCACAAGGGTGATGCTTTTTGTTCCCCAAGTAGACCTCCCCTCACAGAGGCTGTTTGCTCGGGGCAGCGCTAACCCCGCTCCCAGTCCCGGCCACGCTGCCCCCAGCCTCTCTCCCTGCAGGGAATACCTAGGATTTGTTACAGCTCCTCCAGCACCCTGGCTGTTAGCCTGCGATGTTTTTCCAGGAGGCTGGAATGCTGCAGCAGTACACTGGTACTCCACACTGCATTACAAGCAACAGCTACAGCATCATTTCCACTGAGAGCAGAGCCCTTCCCACCTGCTCGCTATCAGTACTCTTTACATTCACCAAACTTCTTCCCATCAGTAAAGAAGATTATTGTGCTACAATTTTAAAGCAAAACGTGGCTGTCTTGTAACAATATGATCTTAAGTATTTTCCAATTACTTCTCCCTGGGGCCTTGAAAGCACTGGGAATGAGAACTCTGGTATCTATGACTCTTTCCCAATTCTTGATCTTTTTCCTGAGGCTCTTCCACAAGCCAGGATAAAAGCAGGAAAAAACGTGCTGCTTGCCAAGGTCTTCATTCACATCACACAGCAACTTGCCTTTGTCCTCTCATTTTCTAGGTGGAAGCAGCGATTAAACTCCCAAATGATTGATTCCTTCTCTCAGAATTTAACATGGAGAGAGATTTGCCTTCTTTGTTTCTCTAGGTGTTACAAGAAACCCCAAGTTGCCCTTAGTTTCCAAAAATTCTCCAGGGAAGTCCTGCAGTTAGTTTAGGAAGCACTCTGACTGCTCTGGCTCTTACAGATATGAGTTTATTACTCAGCACCATGACACTCTTTGGAAAAGGTTCATTCTCAAGGTGAACCCCTCGGGTGGGACAAACTCTGTGCCAGTGCATCACCACGTCCATCCTTTGGCCACCACCCCGTACAGGGTAAGGAGGCACCCGAGCCCTCCCCAGCAGCTCACCACACACCGGGGGTCATCCCCAGGGGTTTGAGTGCCCAGCCCGCAGCCACCAAACCCCACAGCCCCCCCTGAGCTCAGCGTGACCCCGCAGCTCCCACCTGGCTCCGCTCGGCTCCTCCACACTCGGGCTGAGCTCCCCCGGGGCTGGGGGCTTTGGCCACCCCGGGACACGCTGGGTGAGCCCCAGGCAGTGGCAAGGCTGCGGGGGCCGCCCAGAGCTCCAGTCGCTGCCAGGAGGGCAGGAACAGCTCTCCAGGACAGGAGCAGCAGGACCTGGGGCCGGGGTTTTGTCCCACCCTGGGCTGGGCTGCCCAGCACAGCTGAGGACAATCCCACTGAGCAGGTCCCGCTGCAGGGAGGGGCAGGTGCCGCACAGGTGTAGCAGGGAGGGCAAACACAAGGCACTGAGGTGATCTAAACCCGCTGGTTTGTTGGGATGACAGACCTTGTCTGGAACTGGGAGCCACAGCTTAAAGAAAGAAAAAAAAAAAAAGGCAAAGTTTCTTGTGAGCCCGCAAATTAAAAAATAAAAATGCTGCAAGAACTCCGATTTGCTAATGGATAATATGTAATTCCTCTGCACAGAACAATTGGAAGCTGTGTTATCCAAAGCCAAAAGATTATCAAAGCTAAGAGTTATAGCACTGAGAAATCTAAAGATGAGGAACTCCTAATTAGCACAAAAGTCATGAAAATATTTGTAGAAGAGCAGTTACTCCTGCATACTCTGCTGGGGAAGAAGGCTTTGCTTTCGGGTTCGTGCACAGAACCCTCGAGGGCAGAGCTGAGGGGGCGGCTCGGGGCTCTCACAAAGGAACTCGGTGCTGAGCAGACGCTTCATTTTCGGGGCCAGGTCACTCTTTCCCAGTTCCGAGCCTGCCAGTAAGAGTTAATTGGTGGCAGCTGTGACAGCAGCTGCTCTAGTGCAGAGAATGTCTTCCAGGGGTTCCAGGCGTGCTCTCCTCGTTGCTCTGCGTGACGGACGGCAGTGCCCGGCCAGCGCCGGCCGGGAGCGCACGGAGCTCAGCGACCCGCAGGGGACGGGGGATGCCTTCTATCCCCTATCGACTCAAGAACGAGCAGTTCTGGACAAAGGATGTCGCTGTAATTGCTTCCCAGGTTTATTTCAAGCGCCCGTTCACCCCCCTTTGGAAGAGAACGGGCAATGATCACCAGCAGTCCAGTGGCAAAGCAATAAATAAATCAATCAATAAATCCTGAGCTGTCTGCAGCAAATGAAGTAATTTCATTTTTCGGAGCCTGGTACCTGTGAGCGTGTCAGGATGAGCTGCCAACAGCTCTGTTTGTGCTGAGGACCTGCCCAGTTGCTGGGCTCCAGAGTTTTGTGGGGGATAAACGTTTGCATGCAAAAAGCCTCTTCTCATCAAAACCTGATCCTGCTCTTGCAAAGGATCTGCCACCAGCTGCAATTGAACGTGAGCTGCTTATTTCCCATCTGGGTCTGAGTTGCACGGAGCAGAAATGGTGACTGAAATAACTGGATAATTTATTGAAATAAGTAAAATTAAAAATAATTTCATAATTAACATTTCTTTCCCTTTCACATTCAGGTCTCTTTGGAAAATCACACACTGGGAGGAGAACATTCCCGTTGTTTTCTAACCACACATCTGCACCCCATGAGAATTAAAATGCCCCTAGAACAGGAGGTTTGGATGGTTAGCTGTGAGATGTAGTCATTCATTTCTTTGACACACAAGAATGAAACAAATAAACTGTTGCTACTGGGAGAGCTCTGGACCATCCAAGCATTCCATAAAGAGACATGAACAGAGCTGAGCAGTACAGGTGGCAGGAGAGCCTGGATCTGACAGTTCTTACTCCTCATGCTCCTACTGGGTTGTGTATAAATGCTGAGGTATTAAAAACAGGCGTTTTCTTCAGGATTTCTAGCGGCACTTCCTAAGCTCAAATGCATGGGATGTGCTTCTGCAGAGGGATTGGGTTTGTCCTTTAGGAGTTCCTAAATGTTTTTGGTTTTCTGTAGTTGGAAGCCCTGGGAAGGGCAGGATCCGGCTGCAGGTGCTGGGGACACTGAAGGGATGCCCCGTCCTGTGCTGGGGGCTGTCCCCACGGGTGTGCAGGAGAGCATGGCACAGCTCCTGCTCCTGGGGACATTAACCCTGCACTGCTGGGTCCAAAGGCACAGGAGAAAAGGAGGATAACCCTGAGCTAAATTCCTCTTTCTAGTCATGAGAGCATTTTTATTAAACAGTTAAGTCTTTCCACAGCAAAATAAAAAGTAAAAAATCTCGGTATTTTTCTCTTGAGGCAGGAAACCTCCAGTAGATAAAGGAACCAGTCATGTTCTTCACCTTCCAAGAAGGAGAAAGAAAATTCCCTTGATGATACCCACCAGGTTTGCTGCATGGACATCATTAGCAGAAGCAGATTCCTGGTTCTCAGATTGACAAATCTGCTTTTTCTAGCAGAATCCCCAGCACTATTGCTCCTGCAATTGCAACAGAGTGGGGATTTGGTTTTTAGTATCAAGGTGAAAGAACCTTTTGTTTTAAAAATTAAATTTACAGTTCAGTGTTGTAGTTGAAGCAAACAGAAAATCTCCTGGGGAAGGGATAATGGCTCCATGCTCCTGCATGAAGTGTCTGCATGCATGATGCATAAAGGCCATCACTCCACTCGAGCCTCTTGGAGACTCATCTCTCCAGAACAAGCTTTCAGGCTGTTTTCCCCTGGCCGTACGTGCACTTCCCAGCCCTCAGGGTCACAGTCTCTGCTCGTAAAGTCCTTAACACAGAAAGGGTAAGTCCTTCAAGGGAGGAGAGTTGTGTAACTGAGTATCTATAATTAAATTGAGCTGCGACACCAATAATCAGACTGCATGGAACACAGAGACTTTAACTGGGCAAGGGAAGCAGGGCTCAGGGGAAGGGTGGGACTCCAGACTGCTCCTTGCAGCTCTGGGTGAAACGGGGCTCAAGTCAGAAACAGCCAATGGTTGTTTTTATCTCAGCAATATTTCATGGATCTTTGCATATAAATACTTTGCCCAAATCTCACTGTCATCAGTAAAAGCTTTTCCATGCACCTCAAGTGCCTTCAAATGAAACTGCTGATGCTTGGGCTCACAAGCAGCTCGACAGGTCCCACGCTGATGGGCTCAGTCTCTGGCAGTTTAAGCAGAAAAGTCACACAGGTTTCCCCTCTCTCCCCTGCAGTTTCCTGTGCTGTCACAGCTCACGTGTCCGTAGCAAAGCTTAACATGAGGACCATTTTCCTGCTGGTTCCATTAATTAGTACATCAGACCGTGGACAGCTCCAGGCAGGGCTCCAGCTCACCCTGTGCTCCCCAAAGCCCTGGCTGACACTCCCTGCTCTGCACTTTGCAGCCACAGCCTCAGCAGATGGCTCCTGGAAGATCTGGAGTTCTTTATGATGCTGATCTTTAGTTAAACTCGTGAGAGGCAGAGGAGAGCTGGTGTGCTGCACAAAGGCAGAATAACAGGAGTATTTGGGAAGACATCAGGGAAACAGGCTGGGAGTATTTGGGTTTTCCCCTTTGGAAGGACCTGCTGTAATGGTGTTTGCGCGGGGAGAGGTGCAAGGAGCCCGATACCATCTAAGCGCTGAGAGCTGTGGCTGCTAACTGCTGCCATGGAGCTGGAGAGGATTCCCTGTCTTTGCCATACTCAGCTGCAGAAAACTGCAGCTCACCCAGGTGCGGGTGTGTGACGGGCACAGCACCCTGGGCACGGTTTGGGGCGAGGCTGGGCCATGCAGCAGCAGCACGCTCGGGAGGAAATTCGCCACACGCTGATGCTCCAGCTCTCCCAGCAGCACCGTGAGGTCCAGGTAACGTAAAACTCCACACAAAAGGTGCCCCTGGGGGGTGAAGAGGGTTCTCTGGAGGAAGAGGTTAAAATATTCCTGGATACAAACCTCCCAAATTCCAGCAAACAGCAGCAGATTCCGGGGCAGTAATGGATATGCTGCAGACTCACATCGGCCCGGGAGAGTTCGTGATCCACAAGGTCAAATGCAGCTGCTACATTTTAAACAGAAAGGGAGATAAAACGTGAAGACAAGTTCAAGCTTTATTTGAATTCGAACACAGAAGGACCCAGCCACTACTGAATTTCAACAGGATTCAAGTGACTGCAGCCTTTGGAGTCCTTTGAAAGCCTTGTGCGTAACTATCCCCCAAAGTGTGCTTGCACACAAGGAACTTGCTTAAGTAAACACCTTTAAATCAGCCCTGCTCAGCTCTGCTCAGCAGGCACAGGTCTGGTGGCAGAACACTTCAGAACACAGCTGAGTGCAGCTACACAGTGTTGCAATTAGAAGCAGGACAACATTATCATACAGACATTCTCTTTAAGCCTTCCAAGATGTTTCTCTTCCCTATTCCTCCCAGTTGTACCAGCTCAGGGTATAGGTGCTATTTTAGGACCCTCACAGAAAGTGGATAAGGACAAGTGTAAGAGAAAAAAAAGGATGAAAAATTACAAAACAAAGCCAAATGTATCTCATGGGTCTCTTTCCCTCAAATTTGAAAGCACAGTTAATACTTGGGATGTAAGAGAATCTTTGGGAAGCAGTTCTCTGGCCCTGTGTCCTCCCTGAGCTGTGCCCCATCCATGTTTGCCAGCAGATCCATGCCCCTGCCCGGGAGCACTGGATCCAACCTGAGACCAAATACCCCCACAGTGTTCTGGTAACCACCAGGATTTTAGCAGAATTAAGCAAAGTTTAATCCTTTAGGTGATACCACTAGGAACTGGGATATTCTGCTGCTGCTGTGGTCTTCCCTAGGAGCTCAGACTTTCATTCTCCAGCTGTTGCTGGTGTGGTTTGCAGGAACAAGAGTGGAAACACCTCCCTGGAGAGGCCCCTGGCAAAACCCCCTGAAGCAGAACGAGGCGTCCCAGCATTGACAACACAAAGGCAAAGAATATGCTGTTCTCTAAAGCAGTGCTGAGGAGATTCACAAGCTGCAAGATGTAAAAGGACACGAGGAAGATGACTTTCATATTGGCTCAGAGGCATCAGCAGCACAGGCGCCACGATTGAAGCAGCTCTTGCCCTCAGCACATTCCCTGAATGGCCTCGAGCACATTAAAAACGAGCCAGGGAGGGAAAACGGTCAGAAAAGCCAAATTCATTCAGTTTGCTGTCTGTAGGGATAGAGCATCACTGCTTGAGGAACCAACAGCAATCTGAACAATTCTGGAGATGATGGGGATGGAGTCACTGAAAGCCATACGCTGTCAGCCCCAGCTGGCTCTGCTGTTCATCCCCACGATGGAAAACGCCTTTGGAAGCAGAGGGGTCACTCTGGTGTCCATGGGACAGTCTCTGCTGGAGCAGCCAGGTGCTGCTGGATTTGTTTGCTGTTTTTCATAGCTGTGAATCCCTCAGGCAGGATGAGGGGATTTACATCCACCTTAACTGTGCCTTCTGTGAATCACCAGCAATAAAAGTAGACATAAAGAGAAACTTCGCAGCTGTAAGAAACTTTGCCAGCCTTTTCTTCATTATTTTCATTTTCCACCTGTTCTGCTTACATAATTCCTATTCTGTCCTGCTTCTCACAATCAAGCTTCCTTTCTTCCCCCTCCCATCCCTTCCTAGACAACTCTCTCCCTCTTACCCTCCTCCCCCTTTCACGTCGTGACTGGCAGCACAGAGCAACAGGCAAGTTCCCCTCAAAGACCTGAGAGAGTTTTGTGCTTCTGACACAACTTTGTGGTGTTCTACCTTTGTGTTATCCAGAAGAGCTGTTTGCATGCCCTGGCCTGGGAGGCTCAGCTTGCAGCTTCCAAGGAAGCATCCGAGTGTTGTGCAATGCCTGAGCTTTGAGCACCTCACACCGGTGGGGAGAACCCAATCTATACCAACATTCCTGTTTCTGGGGCTCTGTGAACAGAGGGTGAGCAGGATTGAGGGTTGTCCTCTACTGCCATTCATCAAGTTACCAAATCTATTCAGGTTTACGCAGATGATGAGGCCTTGTCAGGGCTTTGAAGCCTTGCAACACTTATCTGGAACTTCCAGATGTCCCATAGAACCCTGGAACAGTATTTGTGATCAGGCCGTGTGTCACCTGGAAGCCCAGCCCTATTCCCTGTGTGCCAGGCAGATATCTGGGCAGCTCCGAGCTTGGTCTCCACGAGAGGTCCTGAACAAAACTATCATAATTCATTTCTCTTTTCTTTTCAAAGGACCAAAAGTAAACAAAGGGCTTAGTTCAACTCTGGGAGGCAAATCAGTCTAGTGGCTTTAGGGGAGAGCAGATCTGGAATTAAAATAGCATTTTTTAAGTGCCCTGGACCAGCTGTTATTTTATTTCAGCTCCAAAAGCTCCTGCAGGGCATTATCTGCAGGGTCCCCCTGGGATGCTGCGAGTGAGAGATACTGCACAAACACTGACATTCATTATCCTGCTGCTGTGAACGTGCATCGGTGGCTCGGAATTTCAGATGTCTCCTGTTAACATTATGGCTTTTAAAAGATTATTTGCATTTAAAAACAAGCGGGTTTGCTTTCAGTCCTGAGAAACACAGAACAACAACCGGACTAAATGGTGGCCTCTGATGTGTCAGCCAGAGCAGCTCGGGGCAGTCTCTGAGCTCCTCCTCACATTTGCCCCTTCCCCCGTGCCGCTGCACAGGGAAGGTTTGTGTAACCCGGCCTGTCCATCACTGCCTGCAGTGCTGACTTCCCAGCCAAAGTGGTGTCCCAGGCTCTTCCACCTAGTGAGGTTTTATTCATAAATACTGTACTCACTCTGGGTTTCATCATTAGCTCTACAGCTTCACGGGGTTTAAAAATGTATGTCAGCACTAAATGCACTCTTCAGGGGCGTAGCGACAGGCAGATCTAAAATATCCTTTACAGCATCCTCGGCTCCATTAGAGACCGATGCTCTTCCCACAAATCCAGCCTATTTTCCTGACTCTGAAGTTCCCCCAGAATCGGCATTTCAGCCTCTGCGGGCAGTCGGTGGCTGCTGGCCCGAATGCTTTCCCACAGTGCCACCCGGTGGGGTCTGCGAGCCGCGCTCTGCCCGGGGACACGGCCGGGACGCGGGGGACACGGATGGGACACGGGGGACACGGGGGACACGGATAGGAACACGGCTGGGGACACGGGGGACACGGCTGGGGTCACGGATAGGAACACGGCTGGGGACACGGATAGGAACACGGCTGGGGACACGCTCCACCGATGCCCTGACGGGAAGGGACCCGAGGAGCCCCGCGGCCAGCTCAGAGCACGGGGAGTTCCAGCCCTTCCTCGCAGGCGAGGAGGACACACGGGCATTGCGGGGATTTGGGCTCTGCAGTGCTCCCCCAGTCTTAGCACATGGGAAAAATAAACACATTGCAAAGGGAGCACGGTGGTAGCACGGGGAATGTCGGGACCATGTGGCACAGCAATTGCAGGGAAGAGAAAGAAATGGTTCACAAGGCATACACAGACATTTACAAGTGTCACAGCTCAACGCGGTGCCTCTCTCTCTAAAACACAACATCTCCTCTGCGCTGACAAGGCACGAACCCCGCCTGCAGGCCTGAGATGCTCCTCCAGAAAACAACGTTTCCTTCAGTATTTCCAGGCTCCAGAATCGCCGCAGGATGAGCCACCAGCAGTGCTTGGTGCTGTAAATCCCAGCAGACACCGAGTTCCTCACAGGCACCGCCGGTGTTGTCCCAGTGATGTCCCGAGGGAAGAGGACAGACCTTGTCACAGGTCCCAGAGTGGCAGCTCCGCGTGTCTGTCCCACCCCACAACGTTATTGTTGCTGTGAAACCTCCTCCATCAAACAGGGGCAGCCAAGACCTTTTTCTGCAATGCTGGGTCACACACCAACAAAAACACTTCAGGGAAGGTTTTCTCCCATTTGCTGTTAATTCTTTTCAGTAGAAATCACACAGAGACGCTTGACCTGAGAAGGAGAACATGAGCCTAATCCAGAGGATGCTGTGCTTCACTTTATGATCCCGTTAGAGATGTGCTGTGTGTCTCTGCCCAAACACATCAGCACCCCGTCGGGGTGTGCAGAGGAGCAGCGCTGCTCCGCACCCGTCCGGCAGGGATCTGCCCAGGACCGAGCTGCTGGACCAGCAGCTGTAGCTGCCTTGGGGCTGCACTTCGGTCCTTCCAAAGACCTTTCAGGTAAAAGGAAAAACCCCAGTTCACATATTGAACTGGAGCATCTTCTCGATGTTGTGGATTAGTTTAATTTTCTGTTTCCTTTCAGTGGAACTCCAGACTTCTCTGGAGGTGTGCCTGAGCAGCAGTTGATTGATTTCCTCAGTGTCCTTGATTGATACCCTCGGTTTCTTCTGCCACACAAAATAAAAGGGAAATTCTCATCTCAAATGTAGATTTAGAGACAGGACTTTCTTGCATACCCTTCCTAGGAGCTGCTTGTAAAGCTGTGCTTTAGTGCTAAAGATCTGTGGCAAGTCCTCATGTTCCAATGGAGTAATAAAAATATTTACACTCATGCAATTTAGTTTAAAAATTCTGAGTATCTGTATGCTAGAAGTGTTTGTGTACCATAAGAGAGGAGGTAAGTGGTAAGTATGAAAAAAACAAACCCTAATTATACAAAGATTTCAAGATATTTCAATTTTTTTAATCCTGCATTTTGTGTGTCACACATTCCTGCACAAGGAGCAAGGACGTGTTCTGAGCAGCCACACAAGGAGGTGAAACACCTCAGCCTTCAGGCTGTAAATCAACCCTAATTGTGGTTAAGACTAAGGAGGGAGTTTATGTAGAGATTAGTTTAGGTTTAATTCTCTGTGAGTTTTCTCATTGATTTAAAAAGGACTCAGGTCATTGCTCCAGGGTTTCCTCCATGAAACATCCGTGATCACGGCTGGATAAAGAATAAAGAATTAATTTAGATAATGCCTTAGAGGAGACATTGAAATGTGAGTAGGGAATGGGAACCAACGGAGCCTGTCCTCAAGCTCCCTGTTACAAGCATTTAACATGTAGCGAGAATAAATAAATAGAAAATGTAACACAAACAAGTCCTGCCTGTGGGGGGCTGCAGTCTGACCAAGAGAGCAGCAGCATAAAAGAGCCAAAATCCTTGTTCGGGTGTGCTGGGGCCTTGTCTTAGAGGCATTCCAGAGGCTGGAGCAGGCAGACAGCGTCCAGAGAGCGTCCTCGCTCTGTGACAGCAATTCCCAAATGCAATTCCCAAATGCAATTCCCAAATGCAATTCCCAGATGCAGGCCTGGCTGTGGCATGAGGACAGAGCTGGAGCCGAGCACAAACAGGCAGGAACAGGCTCTCACCTCCCTCCTCGCCCCCTCATGAGTCTCACAGCACTCAGAACCTGCTCAGGGAGACACATGGCTCTTGTCCAGAGTTAATTAATAATGGATAAATTCAGTAGAGAGTTTTAATAAAAGATCAGATTAACTCTGTCCAGGTGCTCCGAACACAGATACCATCTCACCATTAGTCTGTCTGGCTCTTTATCACCTCTGTGGTGTCTGTAGTTATAAATCTGAACATTCCATCCCACCTCTGCTCCTGCCTTCCTCCTCCTCCTGCCTGGACATGGGCATTTTTAGGAACTCGCAGCTCTGGGGACAGCCCTGCCTGGCTCTATCCCTGCTTTTGCACTTCTCTGAGGAAATGGGACATTCCAGGCTGCAGCATCAGAGGGGGATCCATGTGCCCTGGAAGAAAAGAGATTTACACCAGGAAAACTTCCACTGCTGATTTAGGTGAGAACATCAGATCCCTGTGAAGGGAGTGGGACGGACCAGGGGCCACGGCCACTTCAACCAGGAGCCTTCGAGAGCTGGAGAGGGACTTTGCCAAGGACAGGGAGTCACAGGACCTGCTGGACAGTGACATGAGCTCTTCCTTTGCTGTGCAGGGAGGGTAATTTTGTTCACCGAAGGTATTATTGGCCATTTGTCTTCCTGACCTGCAAAATCCCATGTCAAGAATACAAAAATTAACACTACTGATAAAACCAAAGTGACACAAAGACATAAACAACCATATTATTAATTTGCAGTAAAAGGGAAAAAAAGCCACAAATGCCAGAATGGCTGATGCCACATTACCTTCCCAGGTAGCAAATAAAACCCCTGAAGTAAATGTGTTTGATTTTCAAAGGAACATAGAAAAAAGTTTCCAGTGTCAGTATCACCCTCCCTTCATCCCATCCTCCCCTCCTTCCTTCCCTTAAATGTTTCAAGCTCTAAATTTGTTCAGCAACGAGGAAAATATTTGTAAAGCCCATCTAATATTTACAGATGTTAAGTGGCGGAAGAGCAACTTCCTTTTACATTTCCCAGCAGAGGCCTCGTGCTCGTCTCCGCTCTCACCTGTCACTGCGAGTCACATCCCCGGGAGCGGCGGCGGGGAGGATCTCCACCCGCACAGCTCTTCCCATCGCATCCGACTGAACCCATGGAGAAGCAGAAGATTTCCCTCCCCATGGACAGGTTTCAGGTGCACTTCGGATGGGCCACTGCGCTGAGAAGCTTCTCCTTCCCAAATACTTTATTTTTCACTACAAAATCCAAAATTAACCTTTAATTTCAGAGGCAACTCTTTTTTAATAGCTACAGAGATTTCCCTGCATCCCCCTTAAAATGCACTCTGTTAAATAAAACAGTTACACTTTTGTTCTCCAGAACACAAACAGATTCTTTGGGGTTCATTCTCGTTCTTTTTTTTTTTCTTTTTTTATTTAAATTTAGCTTGTAATTAATCATGGATAACCATGAGTTGCTGACTCTTATCAAGACCCTTGATTTATTTTGTTGCTTCCTTTACAGCAAGCAGTCTTTATACCTAATTATAGAAAAGGCTTATGCTATAAAATATGCAAAATAACAATATAAACCTGTGAAATTAATTATGTATGGTCATGTTTTGACATTGCCAGCTGGCAGATTGAGCTGATTTCTGGACTTTCATTACTGTCTAAGGCATGGGCTCCCTATTCTGGTGTTGGATAGTCAGAGTTTCCCTTCCCGAAGCCAAACCTCCGCATACTTCCTCAATCAACATTCCAATTGATCTGCCATTACTCATTTTCACCAAGGAGATACAGCAGGACAAGGGAAAGTTTAAAACATTAATAAAAGCTCTTTGGAGGACGAGCCATGGTGTGGGGTACAGGTGCCCAGGTTCATGGGGGGATGCTCTGGCTGCCCGGCAAAGGCGCTCTCCGAACGCCCCCCGAAATGCTCCCCCGAGGAGGAAGGAGGGGCTGGAGGCACCAGCCCCAGGCTGGGCTGTCCCTCCCTGCGGGGCACAGGGGCTGCCTCTGTCACCTGCCAGTGCTGTCACCTGTCCTTGCACTCCCAGGCTGCTCTGCTGAGAGCCTGGGCAGCTTTCCAGTCTTCTCCATATTCTTTGATTCTTTCAAAAATTAGGGCAGTACGAGCTCACACAAGTTCTCCTCCAGCAAATGTAATTTGTTCTGACACCTCTGGCGTGACTGGGCAGCGCCAAGCCTTAACCTCCCCACAGAGCTGCCACTTCTCCTTGACCTGCGGTTATTTCCACTGTAATTCATGTCCCACAGATGCTGGCAGATCTCCTGGGAGCGCTTCTGCCTCACACAGAACTGGCTGGAAGCATTTCCAGGCTCTCCAGCCACACTCCCCGCTCACCTGCAATACCAGCACCTCCCTTTCATCTGGCCATTGTTCTGAGTAACTGAAATTAAGGATGCACGACGAGCAGCCCTAGCATGAATGTTAATCACCTGTTATTTCATGCTCAGAAACACGCTGCAAATCCCTTCGAGCCCTGGTTGTTTCAAAGAATAAGTGAGGATTAGCGAGAAACTCACTCAGCTGATTTTATTTTTGCTGGAGCAAGTTCCCCGCTGGCCAGGGAAAGGAGCATCACATTTGCAGACAGGCTTCCCCAGGGACAAAGCTCTGGTGCTGCAGCACAAGACCCTGATGAGGCAGGTGGGATTTCCTGCTGGCCGTGCAGTGGCCGAGGTGACACCGGGGCGTCGGTGCTGGGGAGCGCGGGAAGGGCAGCGAGGGTCCTGCAGAGCCTCCACCGGCTCTGGGGCTTGCTCTGCAGCGGGGCAGGATTGTCCAGCTCTGCTGGGACTGGGTGAGCCAGGAGCCCTGGAGCCCCTGCAGGAGCCAAACCCACCACTGAAGGCTCCTGCTGGGACACAGCTGCCTTCCAGGGTGTGGAGATGCCACCAAGACCCCCCCCCTCACATCACACCTGACTCAGGGGTCAGTGAGAGCTCTGCCTTCACCTGCAGGGGCAGGGATTTCACGCAAGAGGCAGTGGTATAGGTTATATCCATTAAATAAGGTCTTGTCTTTGCTGATGGACACAGAGTCCGGAGAAATCTGGCCAAGGCCCTGACAAAAATAACCCTGACTCTGTTCCTGGCATCCCCACAGAAGCACCAAACACCTGTTCTCAACAGAGGCATGAAAAACATTATTGTCTGACACCTCCATGTTCTTGATCAGGGATTATCGATTCTGATTTCGAACCAAAAAAAAGCGAAGAAGGTTCGATACAGAAGCAGAGCTGCTCATTAACTCACTCTGTGTTTAACACAGAGAGGGCAACATCTCCGACAGAACTGCTTAAAACATCAATGCAGGCAAGTTTTAATGAGAAATCGGAGATAAAGTTTAAAAGCATTTAAAAGTGAGCTTTCTAAGAGATAATGTGCAGCCTAGAAAGTTCTTGGGAAACAGAGGGAGGAGGAGCCTTCACCAGCTGCGTCTGAGAAATGGATTTGTCCAAAGGGATCTCTGCAGGCTGAGCAGGAACTGCCAGTGGCCAGAGCTGGAGCAGGTGCCTCGTGCTGGACAGCAGTGGCACCACAGGGTCACAGAGGGAGCAAGGGAAACCCACACAAAGAGCCAGAAATGGGTCCCCAAAATCTTGGCTTGTTTTCACATTTGCTCAGGGGTATTTCATGCCCAGTTCTCATGAATATTTAGCAATTTACTTGGACATTTTTTTGTAAATCAATTTTAACCTAGTGGGGAATATTTTCATAAACCCTATTTTGGATTGCAGATGTGAGTGCTCATGCTGGAAGCCTCATTAGAAGCATTACCAGTAATATGCCATTAATGTGTCCAACAAAAAGAAATTAATTCTGAAGATGAACTACAAATGAACTTCAGATCAAGAATTGTCTGCCAGAATTACTTTGTGATGAACTGAATAGTGAATACTGGCAATTTGTGACAAGAAAATGAGGCAGGATGTATTGAATAAATTTCTTGTGGGTTTGCTGTAGTGGTGGTCGAGGTATTGCTGGGCTGAGTCTGCAGCTGAGCTCTGCCACAGGAATAAACTCTGTGCTTTCATTTCCTCACCTGGCATTTTCAGTGATCATAGAACCAGGGAGTGGCTAAAGCCCGTCCAGTGCCACCCCTGCCACGGGCAGGGACACCTCCCACTGTCCCAGGGTGCTCCAAGCCCTGTCCAGCCTGGGACAATCAGGTGGGGGTCCCTGGGGCTCCCAGGGAACAGGGACAGGAGGAGAGGGAACGGCCTCAGGCTGGGCCAGGGCAGGCTCAGGGTGGGCATCAGCAGGAATTTCCCCATGGAAAGGGCGCTCAGGCCTTGGCAGGGGCTGCCCAGGGAGGTTTGGAGTGCCCATCCCTGGAGGTGCCCAAGGAAGGGCTGGAGGTGGCACTCAGAGCTCTGGGCTGGGGACAGGGTGGGCATCGGTGGCAGGGTGGACTCGATGGTTTGGGNACAGGAGGAGAGGGAACGGCCTCAGGCTGGGCCAGGGCAGGCTCAGGGTGGGCATCAGCAGGAATTTCCCCATGGAAAGGGTGCTCAGGCACTGGCAGGGGCTGCCCAGGGAGGTTTGGAGTCCCCACCCCTGGAGGTGCCCAAGGAAGGGCTGGAGGTGGCACTCAGAGCTCTGGGCTGGGGACAGGGTGGGCATCGGTGGCAGGCTGGACTCGATGGACTGGGAGGGCTTTTCCAGCCCCGGTGACCCAGTGACGCTGTGTTTGGGAGGAAATGCCATTTCCCGGGGCTGGCTGCTCCCTGCCCTTCCCTGGTGGCCCCGCGGGTGCCGGGGCCGCCTGCCCGGAGCAGCCCCGGCCGGGAGCTGTCCCTGCCGGGGCTGCTGCACCGGGGCTGCTCGGCTGAGGGCATCGCCACCCCGTGTTCCCGGGCCGCATCCCTCGGAGCAGGGACCCTGCTGGGCCCCGAGCTCTCCAGACCACGAGGACCTTCACGGGTTTCAGGAAGATGCCATCTCCATATTCTGAACATTAGCCCCATCTCTGTTTTCTCCGGATTTGTAGAACCCCGGTACTGCTGAAATATGAAAACAAACCCAGAGAGAGGCTCCCAACAGCCCCGTGACCCAATCACAGAAGGCAGGACCACAGTTTGGACCAAACCTGCACTTTTCTGACCATTTCAGCAGAATTATCCAGGGATGAACGAACGCTGCACCGCGGCTGGACTCACAGATTCACAGCTGATGCCTCCCATGATGGAACAGCACCAGGGGAGAGAGACAAGTGTAGCAGTTCTGGGAATTTCTCTGCATCAGCTGGAATGAACTGTCTGGGATTTTGCTGAACAGTATCTCCTCGTACCGTCTCCTTTCATACAGCATCACACAGGCACATCTGTGACCTTCACAGATGTCACATCAATAAAGAAAAAGGTTCCGTTTAAAAAATGAACGAAGCAGATCCGGACCCGGAGTAAATCCGTGCGGCTGCAGCAGAGTCAGCAGAGAGAGGCTGATTTACAGACACTGCTCCACGATTACAAATAGTTTAAGTGAGCTGTTACTGCTGTGCCAGGTCAGGGATCTGGTGATTAAACAAGAAAAGGCGTGTGATTCATTGGGATATGCGAGCTTTCCCAGCATGTGGAAGTGCAGTGCCTAGAAACGGGCAAGGGAGCTAGAGAACGTTCTTTATGTGTTTTTGAAGTGGCACATGATGATGTGCATTTAATCCTGTCCCATTAAAGGCACTCAAAGATCCCCACAGTAACAAACTAACACCTGCCCTGTTCCACGCCCTCTGAAATGCTGTAATACATAAGAATTCACCTTTCTTTACATAGATTGAGAGTCATCAGCCCTCGTGCAGAGCTCAGCATCACAACTGCAGCCTGGGGGCTGGGCTTGGCACATCAGAGACATTGTCACCAGCAATTAAACACCAGGGGAATATGGTCAAGAAAGGTTTTTTCAATCTTTCTGCTCTTCCTAAAAGAGAATCTCAGCCTGGGTATTCCTGACTGCAGATATACCCTGGGATTTATGAACAAACAAGCCTTAGCTCACATGTGAGCCTTAGCTCACGTGCAGTCTGTGCTTGGCTTTCTTTCACAGAATCACAGAATCATTTGGGTTGGAAAAGACCTCTGAGATCATTGGGTCCAACCATTAAATCCTTCCTTCATAGGATCACGGAATCCTGGGATGGTTTGGGTTGGAAGGGACCTTAAAGACCACTCAGTTCAAGCCCCCTGCCATGGGCAGGGACACCTTCCACTAGACCAGGCTGTTCTTCGAGGGATTCAATTTTGGGAGCTGCTGCTGCTCTCCTCAGCCTATAAAATACTTAAAAGATAACAATTTAATAAGCAGTTTAAGATTATGGGCCATCTTCGTGTTCCTTATCTCTGAGTTTACTTAGCGCTAAGACAACCATAATAAATCCATTCATTATGCTTGAGATGTTTATGGGCTCTAATTGCTGACAGGAGCAAAGGGGGATGGCTGGGAGCAGCGGGATGTGCCGGGGGTGAGCAGCACCGGGGTGAGCTCGGGGCACTTCACACCCCCGAGAACTCGGGGTGCATTTCCTGCACACAGCGAGGACTCTTCTCGTGGGTTTGGGATAGAACAGATACTGATGGCTTGAAAATAATGGAAATATTTATGGCCTGAGCCTTCCTCTCTCCCTGAGCTGTGCTGAGGTTTATGGTGTCCAGCCCTGACCCTGCAGACCTTTCCCATCCCTCATGGTCTGTGTGTATTCACTTCCCCACGATGGGGAGATGCACAAGGGTGGAAATGTCTGCAGCAGAATCACCCCCCAAACGCCTGACCCTGAAGGGCAGCCCATGACATGCACGAGTTCAGTTTTATTTTATTAAATCCCCAGCAGAAGTGATAAAATATCAGATGTAATAATGCAATTGCCCTGAAACAGAGAGGGAAGCTTTATAAAATGCATTTACTGCTGCTGTTCTGTGTGTGACTCTCAGGGGACCTAAAAGCAGCAGCAGCCAGTGAAGCCTGTGGAGCATCATCAGAGCCCACACTGAGCACAGTGCTTGGGTTTGCCTTCCCACAGCCCCTGTTCCCCCCAAAGAGGGGCTGGGCATCCTGCTGCCATGGTGGGTGAAGGAATTACCCAGGGCTGGCTGGGACGGTGACCTGGCTCTGCTCTCCTGCCTGCTGTCAGCCTTGGAGGGGGTTTTTTCTCTCTTTTTTTAAGGAAGTTGCTCTCCTTACCTCAATCAAGAGTTCTAAACCTTACGCAGCCCCACATCCAAGTTTTAATTAAGATCAGCAGAGGACTTTGAAACACTCAGATAAAAGCAGGCTATAAATGCAACAAATTCTATTTCCGAGAGGCGTCAGGCGAGATAAGAAAAGTTCCAGTCCCCATATTTGCATTTTAAGGCAATTTGAAGAATCCAGGACCTAAGTATATTCTCGGATATTTTTAGACCTGGGCATTTCAGTTTTATTTTTCAGGTCAAAACGGCTCCCTACACCCTTCACCTCAGAGGCTTTTGGTCTGTGCTTTTGGACTCCAGCTTTACAATCTGTTCTATAATTGTGGTAGCTATTTGGGTGGGGGTAGGTGTGAATCCACGTGTATGCATGTTTTTAGGTCTAGTGTGGCTTTAAAAATAAAGTTTCCGATGCTGCAAACACTTCCACATACCCCGAACCAGACGTAATTAATGCCATGGAGATTACTGAAGGAAAATAAAATGCATTCCTGGGGACGATGGGACCATTCACTTACATCACCAAAGCAAGATTAACTAGAGATGTTTGTCATGTAAATGCTTAGCTGAGAAATTCCCAAGAAAGTAAACTCAGAACAAAAGTTGCTCTTTTTTCCAGTGTCCATGTTGTTTTCAGTACAAGGATTGTTTATGGGATTTTTAGAGTCATTCTAGAATTCTCTGGGGCAGGGGGTGAAGTCAACGGAACGATATAAACTCGGGCCCTGCAATTCGTGTATCAAAACTATTTTGGGGTGAAACTCTGAAAATCTGGGAAGGCCTGAGAGCCACACGTGCCAAGGTCCTTGAAGCGGGTGCCAGAGCTTTGAGCGCGGTGTCTGCAAACAGGAACGTTAACACTGCTGTGATTTATCTGCTGCACAGTGAGGTTCTCACTGGGTTGCAGAATGCATCTGGACCAGCCTAATGAGCACATTCTTCACCATTAGAGAGGCTGTGGAGGGCTTCAAATATTTTAGACATGATTCAGAGAGCCAAAAGGTCTTGTTTACTGATATGCTATTTATACCTAGCTCAATTAAACCTCTTTGGAAAGAAAAAATTCAAGGATGCCAACACTGGCAGCACTGTTGGAAGTGAGTATCTCCTCATGAAAAAGGTTAGAAAAACACCATTAATAATTTTGATAGACTCTGTTTATGCCCCAGTCTCTGTCCAAGTGCATGCAGTGTCCTGCACGGTGTGGTTCTGGCAGAGGAGGCATCAGGCGGGGTTTGGCCATGTCCTGGCGGCCGCCGCTGCCAGGTGCCACATCCTTGGGGATGAGCTTTGCCACCAGCCCAGCCTTCAGCCTCACCAGGCAGCAGCTGAGCTGCCTCAGCACCCGGGCCGTGCTGCACCAGCCGGAGGGGACAGCACAGGGCTCAGGCAGCCAGCCTGGGGCAGGGACAGAGCTGGAGCCGCTCCCTCCAGGGAGCATCATTCTCACACCAAGGTGTTTCCAGCCCTGGAAGTGTTCAAGCCAGGCTGGAGGGAGCTCTGAGCAACCTGCTCCAGTGGAAAGTGTCCCTGCCCATGGCAGGAGATGGAAGCAGATGGGCTCTAAGGTCCCTTCCAGCACAAACCTTTTGAGTGTTCAGTGATTCTGTGCAATGCCCCTGCTGCTCCAGCTCCTTGGTCACACCTCGTAGAAGAGTGACTGTGAGTTCTCAGTGCTCAGGAGTTCCAGAGCCTGCAGGGATGGGGCTGAGAGCAGGCTGGGTGAGGCAGGAGGCGCACAGCAGGGCCCTGAAGGACAGCACAGGGGATGGGAACAGGCACACAGCTCCACTGGGCTCCTGCAGGGCCTGGCTTCACAACCAGAAGAGAGGAAACTTACCAGGAGGTCCCACTCGTGGAGAGAGGGAGATGCCTGTTTAAAGGAGAAAGCCAAAGGACACCATCAGAATCCCAGTTTCTTGGAAATGCAGGGCTTTCAAACCTAATGGTTAAAAGAAGTCTGTGCCACGCAGATAAATTTCGATGTCCTGCAAAGTGCTCTTCCCTGAAGCTCCCACAGCAGGATTAAACTCCTCACCTTGGCATTCACATCCATGTGTGTAGACTCTTCCTGGGACATGGAGCAGCCAGAGCTCCCTGTTCCATGTCACCAAACCTCATCTGACCCTTGATCAAGAGCAAGAAGCCTGAGAGATAAGGGGAGTGTTCCTGCGGCAGCGAGCACTGGGAACGCTGCCATAAAATATTGAGACGTAAATCAGTGGGGGAAAGGAAGCACAACAGCCTTTACAGAACACTTCAGAGCGATGTACTCATTAAATAACAAAGGTTTTTTCCCTTAATACACTATTAACAAATTCCAAACCATCATATCTTTTAAAAATTGTCCTTCAGTCAAGTGGAAAGTGAACTAATGTGGGCTTAGAAAGAGGTTGGGAGTGCAACAAATTATAAATGCTTTCTACTTTATCAGCATTACAGAGTACTATTAATATTAAAAATAGCTTCTAAAAACATACATGGCATACCATAATGGAGATGGCTGGGTTTCAATACATCATCCTGATGACTCTTTCCACAGCAGTGAGTTATGCAGACACTCCAAGCTCTGCTTTGCAAATGTGGTATGCACAGGCTGCAGGGAACATTCAAAAAGGCAGTTTTGTCTGTGGATTCGGGACAGGGCTGGGCTGGGATTTCCAACAGGAGCACTTATGGGTGAGCTCTGCGTGTGCATCGAGGCTGGGATGGGACCTTCCCTCCCACCACGCATCATCCCTGCAGAATATCCATTATCCCATCAGGAGCTGGAATCGGCTCATACCCATTCTGCATGGTTAAAAATAAAGATGTTAATGGCAAACACTCTGTGACTGAGCAGCTCCTCTGAAGTGCTTTGTGTGTGCAAGTTTCGGTGCTACTTGGCACGAGCGTCCTTGAAGGGGTGCTGGGTCTCTCTGAACGAGGAAGGAGGCAGTTTCCATAGCAAGGGCTTGTTTTATTGACTGCTTGGAGGAAAGAGACACATAAAACCCTAACTGGGGCCAGAAATGAGTTGGAGAAATCCCTGGGTAGCTCTAACTTACACTCGAGTTTGTTTGCTTGCCTTTTTTTCATCCCTCAGGCTGCACAGCCCTTTACTCCTCATAATGCAGCAATTACAAATATGAGGGAGGTCAGTGACCCGTTCCCCAGCCCTCGAGGGCTCGGGTAAAGCTCTGCCTTCCCTCTGTGGGAAAGGCCCCCTGCCCTCAGCCTCCATGTCCCCAGACTTCCATTGGTGACTGGCATCCCAGACCTGCCCCTGTGTCAGTGACTGCCACCTCGGCAGCTCCTCAGCCCTTCTCCCTGCAGGAATTTTTCAGCTGATTTGCCAGTTTCAGCTGAATTGCCCAAAGCCCCAGGGTCCCTCAGTACCCCAAGACCCCTTTTATGAACAAGACTGACCCGGGGAGCCAGAGTTTGTACCCTTTTCTTGGGAATGCACACTTGGGTTTCTCTCTCATGGCCCCTTTCATCTGTACCACAGCACTGATTCCTGTCCAAGAATCCCTTCAGCTGTGACATTCCCAACTTCTCTTCCCCTGTTCACAGAACTATATTGTTGCTTCCCTGGCAGGTAAGAATATTCCTTACAGAGCACATGTGGGCTGCTTCAGTGGGTTCCCTGGTCCTATTTTATTTTATTTAGTAACACAGGACTATCCTTAATTTAATCACCATTTACTGGTTCCCTAATTCAACCCAAAAGACCAGAATTCATTGAAAGGCGGAAGATTCGTTCTCTAAATGAATTAGAATAATGGTCAAGCTGTAGTGGCAAGGCTAGCAAAGTCACTCATTTTACTACTTTATCACCTCTAAAAAATAAGTGTTCCTGCCTAGAAATGGCAAACTCCACTCCCCTGTGTCCAGGGCTGTCGAACACCCTTCCTCCGGGCATTCCCGTGCTCCCAGCCGTGTCTCCTGGGCTAAAGAGCTCGTGTCACCTGCTGGGGAAGGTGCCAATTGAATCTGTGTGTGCTGTGCACACGTTCTGTGACAGAGACCTGGATCTGCATGATCTCGGATGCAAATCCCTCCACGGCCCTTACGTAACACAGTTTCCTCTCTTGTTGACGCGATTATAGAGATAAATAATTCTGCTGGAGCAGTGGTGTGTGAAATCTTTACAATGACAGGTACAAGGAAATTCCTTCGCCCAGATTTACCTCCACATGCTGCTATGGAGCTCAGAGCCGTAAATCTGCTTCATCTGTGGCCAAGAGCCACATTCCAAACCCATGTTCTGAATGTGTGTGTGTGTCAGGGCGTGATGGATGGACACACACACCGCGGGCACAGCCAGCTAGTGCCAGCCTTTCTTTCTTCCTTTCTTCCTTTCTTCCTTCTTTTCTTCCTTTCTTTCTTCATTTCCTTCTTTCTTTCTCTTTCTTTCTTCCTATTTTCCTTCCTTCCTCCCTTCCTCCCTCCCTTCCTGAGCAGAGGAGAGAGCAGAGGTGAGAGTAGAGCCTGACCCTGGGCTTTGTGCATCCCCAGGGCCACTGAACTGACCAAAGAGATGAGGGCCCTTGTTGGGAAGCGTCATTTTCAGTTGTGCTCCTCTCCATACAGACCCTCTGGACAGAGAGGGGTGGTAACCCTTCCATCCCACTGCGGATCCAGAGCAGAGCTCCCCAAGGTAGCACGAGCCGAAGGACTGCGAATTTTCCCGAGACAGGTCGAGAGTTACAGCCCCTTAAATCAAATCAGTGACAGCATCTGAGTGGGAGCCTCGGGGAGATGAGCGAGCTGGCAGCTTCTAAAGAGTAACAACGAGGTAATAAACAAGATTAACACAAAACTAATGGAGGGATGGAGATAAATACGGGGCATGTCCATGCAATGTCAGAGCGCTTGCGTGCCAGACTTGGGCAACGTGTTTGAGACAGGCATTGGTAACTCACAGCTACACTAAATCACAGCCAGAAACCCCATGCTGTGCTCCCAGAGCACGAAGGATCTGCTCTGCCATGAATGGGAAAAGAGAGGGAACTCATTGTTCAGGGTAAGAAGAGCTGCTCACCTGAGCTGCTCCTTTTGCTGGAGCCAGGTCTGCAAAGGCCCCCCAGCTGCCGGAGATGCAGGCAGGGGCAGAAGGAGGGCTCACATTTTGGGCACACGAGCTCATCTCAGGGTGAAACCCTCTGGTGCCCTTGCCCCCACTTGAGCAAATCCTGGGAAGTCTCCCCCGGGCCGCTGCTGAGCACAGCCCCGTGGCACAGCAGGGCCTTTCATTCCCACGTGCTGCTTCGGCTTGCAAGAGCATTTGATAAACTGTAGCTGAACCATAGGGAAATAAATACTTTCTTTAAAATCCATAGTTGTTTTTTGAACTTGCGAGCAGCCCGTTAAACTGGATGGATTTAGAGAGGCCCTACAGTGTTTTTCTGTTGAAATACCAGATGATAAACACAATTTTTCTTGTGTCCCTGCAGAAACAAGACAGCCTGGGGTAACATAAAATGTTCCTTTACCTCCTTCTGACAAAGGCCCATTTCTTCTTTTAGAGGATGATTAATATTTATTACTATAGTAAATGGCAATTTAAATATATGGTGCAGCCCTGCGGTGCATCATTAATTTAAGGAAACAGGACACCTCCTATCAAACCACAATGGGTCCTTCTGCAGTGAATAATGGGGGTGATCTGGCAGCCTTTTAAAAGGAGTTCCTGAACCCATTCCCATGCAGCAGCAGATTGTTCCGATGGCCCCTGGCATCACACGGGCACTCCCCAAGTGAGGCGCCTTTGTTACACACCGCAAGCGGCAACAAAATAATCTCAAAGCGGGATAACAGTCACGGCCTGAACACGGATATCCGTGCTCTCCTCATAAAGGCTGTGGAGAGAAGTCCTCCATCCTTGTCCATCCAGGGCCGTGGGGTGGGCAGGCAGGACTGCTCCATCTGTAAAAGGCCACTCGTAATTTCTTCCAAAAGAGGGTTTGGAGCTGGGACAGAGACCTTGGTGGCCAAATTTCAATTAAGAAGATACTTTGCAGAGGAGGAACCTTTGTTTTTGACTCTTTCTCTTTGAGATTCCTGAGCTGTTTTCAGATGTGCCTTTTGGAAAGTTTAAAGAGGGCTCTTAGTGTCAAACTGAAAAACAGTTTAATCCATAAAAATACATGCCAGATTCTAAAGAGTAGCATCAGATAAGGTTAGTCCTGCTTTGCTAATGGTTCTATTTTTCAACTACAACGATCTGCAAAGTTACTTTTGTTTCTTTTGCATTCTCGCATTTCTAAGGTTTCTCTCTGGTAGTAAAGTTCTCAATGTCATAACATTTCAGTCTTCAAAGACAACTCCAAGAGCCTGACACAGACACACACAGAGGTGTCACAGACACTTGACCATGGCTTTATTTACATGTACTTTCAATGCCCAATAAGGGACCGGGGTGCTGGGTCAGCGGGTCTCTGCCACCTGTAGGCTAAAGGATTTACAGCCCAGAACAAACCCTTCTTGCTCCAGCAGAGCTGCAGCATGGCTCCAGCACCACAACTGGGTCCCTTGGTTGTGTCTGTAACAGCCTGCCTTTGCCCTACCACCCTCATCATCCCCACGGCCTCCAGCATCACCACCACCCTCATCCTCCTACAACAACTTCAGCATCTCCATCACCCTCATCATCTCCACCACCTTCATCATTTCCACCACCTTCCCAGCCATGTGACTGGCCCGTGCCCTCCAGATGCATCTGGTGACCTCCAAGAGCCACAGATGTCAGCTAAAGCAGCCCCTCACCCTGAAACATCCCTTCTGGGACATCTCTTCTTCATGTACACCCACGGCTTTCTCAAGAGGTTTGGCCTCCTCCAGATTCGATCTCCTCCCTCCCCAGATTTGCCTTCCTACCAGGTGGGACAAAGTCACCCCTGGGCGGTGGGGCCAGCAGGACAGAGGATGCCAGCCCGGTGATGGGGATGGGACACGGCAGTCCCTGAACATCCCCTGCCCTCAGCACCGGGCGAGGCCAATGCCAGCCACAGAGCTCTGCCCATCTCGGAGCTGGATGGTCCCACTGGAGCCCAGCCACGGCCCCACAGCCCCCAAGCAGCCTCCAGCTGGCTTTGGGCAGCATGGGCTGGCCAGCCCCAGTGGCACCCACATGCCCCAGCACAGGAGCTGGCTGTGCCAGGCAGCCGTGTCCGCAGCCCCAGCTGCGCCGCAACAGCTTCCCCTGGGCAGCACGGCAAAGGCAGGAGAAAAGGAAGTCCTCCATTCAAAATAAAAGGGCAAAAAGGTAATTCATTTTCTTCATGAACATTGCATGTCATTTCTCACTTTACAGACAGGCTCCCAGAGTTCCGAGCCTCCGACTGATCCGTGATTTCAAGGGCTTTACTCACTACAAATAATCTTTTGATGATGAAACCAACTGCGTAAACTTTGGAAGAAAGACCCTGCATGAATATAGCCAAATTAGGAAAGCCCTACCGTAACAGCTGTGTTCAAAACCACACGTATTGCTGGTTTATTTTTTAATCTACATTACTGAAGCTATTTTTGACTACAAATGGGATGACTCATTTGATCACGACCAGTGAAAAAACATTGTGTGTGTGTGTGTATGTGTGTCACTGCAAAATATTTCTTACAGTTGATGTAGTATTTTCTTTCCTTCCTGCTTCAATCCTGTATCTCTTTAAATCAACCACAGGCAAAATCAGCACATACAAAAACTTCGGTTATCTTAGTCAATATTTAATAGAAGAGGAGCTGCCTGGATTTAACTGGCCTTTGTCTGCCTTTTTGATTCATTTCTTCCATTTATTTTCCTGTCACTTCCCTTTGATTTCTCTGCTCCAACTGGGGATCCAGGAGATGAAAATTTCTTCAAAAATATTTCAAGCAAATCTGTAGCTTTACTACTACGTTCGCAGAAGGGGGGGAAACACTTAACTGAAAGCAGCTGCAGAGCCGTATTTTCTACTTCATTTATCCCTTTATGTTTGTGCAAAAGAGAAAAATTGAAAATTAGCCAAGAATGTAATACCACAGATTCTCTCCCTAGAAAACACGGCAGAGTTTGCAGTAATCCCTTTAACCATAGCACCAGCCTCTCTTCCTTCAGCACACAAACGCTGCTCTCAGAGGGGCAAAAGCCCCGTCCCACGAGGTGCTGCTGGGGTGGTCCCTGCTGGCACCCCAGGGCATGCTGGCTGCCACCTCACCAACCCACAGCACCAGAAATATTCTTCAGTTTGGGCCATTTCTGTTGTCTGCGGGCCAGATTTTCACTTGAATTAATCAAGGAGCCATTCAAGCAGCTCTTTTAAATGGACACTCTCGGTACGGATGTGCCCAGGAAGCATCAGGGCTCCCTGGGCTCATCAGCTCCAGAGCCCTGCTGCTTCAGCCTCCTGGGGAACAGCAAACCTCACTTCCAGCTGCCAGGTTTCATTCCCTTTCTCCGCAGATGCCTTTTATTTCTTCACAACAAAGCAGGTCAACATCAATTCCAGGCAGAAGTTTGGCCCTTTCCTGCCCGTGGGATTCCTGAGGAAATCACAGAGTCCTTAAGAATCTCCCTGTGCCCCCCACTCTGCCTCTCCCCTGTGGCCGGGCTCCAGCCTCATTGGCCTGGTCCCCCAAAGCCCCCCTCAGTCCCCCGCCAGGCAGCTCCCAGATGCCATTCTGACCAAGAGACACGTATGGCTTAGGGAGCTTTAAATCACGGAGAATGGTGCTGCCACAGATGACCTCATACAGCCTTTCCTCCCCTGTCCGCGGTGACTCCAATAAACTCCTGACCTTGTGGACTGAGGAAGACGAGCTCAGAGGAGCAGGGGAGTCTGGCTTCGCCTCCAGCAGCTCATCAGAAGCAGCCAAGAGCAGAGCTGGGATCACACACCACTGCTGGTGCCATCATGCCAGCAGGAACGGGATTGCCCAGGGACAGGCTGCTGCCGCCCGGGTGCAGCAGACCCCGAGGGCACTTGAGGAGGCCCCGTCTGGTGTCACCTCTGCGGGATAGTTTTGTGCTGATAAAAGCTGCCAGTGAGTCAACAGGAAGCTGAAATCCCTGATTCTCATAACTGAGCATCTTTGCCTGTTTGTCGGCGAGTTACGGGGAATGACTCCTGCAGGGATCAGCTGTGTTTAGTCATAGGATGATTCTGTCTCTTCCTAGCAGAGAGCTAAGTATAGCCCAGCCTCATCACTCAGCAGTGATCCCCGCTGCTGGCGTCCCTCCCGCGCCCGGAGCCGCCTGGAACTCACCTCCACCTCTCGCCGGCTGCCCCGCTCTGCCGCACAGCCTGCGGGACGCTGCAGCTCGTGTCACCCCCAGGGACAGCACTGACGCTTGTTAATTCCTGTTTACTGACAGGCTGAGCTGGTCAGAAACCTGGAAACTAAAATAGTCCCTGTCCATCTTGGCTGCATTTCCCATCCCAGAGAGCTCCCACCATCAGGGGCTTCCCAAGGAGGTTGTGAACATCGGGAATAATAATGCCTCCTGCCCCTGGTGTGCCTTCTCACTCTGCATGTTTCACTATCACTTGTCATACTTTATTTGTGTTATCATTAATTACAACTGTTCCAGATGTATTTTTATTGTAAATGGACGCATCTAGAAGGGTTTTAGCTCTTATTCTAATGTTGGTTTTATAGTCTTCCAACATTCAGCAAGCACAGAGCCTCATTACAGCCTGTGCCGAGCTGTTTCCATGCTGCTGGAAAGCCTTGGCTGCCCGGTCCTGCCCAGCACCTGCAGCCTGCAGGGGCACAGCTTTGCAACTGCTGCTTAAAACTAAAACCAACGAACCAAAACCCACCCAAATCTGTCACTTTTACAAGTAACATCTCCCTGCTACATGGATTTGCCCCTCCACGCTTGTCCCACGCATGATGGCAGTTCCTGGCGAGTGCGGGAGATGACGGGGACATGCCACGGTGTCCCTGCGGTGGGAGGCAGCATGGCAGTGCCACTGCTCCTGCTGCGTGCTGGCCTGTCACCCCGTGCCTCGTGGCGCCCTGAAATCCCTTGGTAAGCTCTTTCCCATGTCCCAGGTGGCCACGTGCGTGTGTGCCTTGGGAAAGGGAGATAATGTCACCCCATTGCCATGTCAAACGTTTCCCCGGGCTGCCAAGCCCTTCATGGGCTTGAAAAACAATATCCCTGTGCTGTTTGTTCTCTCTGCTCACTCCCAAAATGCCTCTGGAAGGTCAGGTTCAAATGCCCTCCCCGGAGGGACTTTATCTCTCCAGAATTTCTCTTCTGCCCTTGCTTTTTAACCCAGATTTTTTTGAGGATGTGCAAATACCTCTTCTAAAAATGTCCGGACATTCACTCAGGGGCACATTCCTGCCCTGTGGAGGGGCTGCCAGCCCCCAGTGCCTTCGGCGTCTTTGCTGTACCCAGCCCGTGTCACCTTCGCTGCTCCTGGCCCATTCTCCCTGCTGAGGAGGACGCATCCCCTGTCCCAGGGCCGGATCCCGGGAGCACTGCCCGCTCCGCCCTGTGCCCGGGGCAGCCCCAGCAGTGCCCGGGGCCGCAGGAGCCCAGGGCGCTGCCTCTGCTGTCCCCAGGGGATTCTGAGGCTCGAGTGGAGAATTCGGTGGCCCAGCTGCCCGTGCATGGACGCAGGCAACACATCCCACAGCCGGGAGCAGCAGAAAGACCTTTTCTTGTTCTGGAAGCAAAGCAGAGCGTGGCTGGGGACGGCAAACACAGTCCTCTGTGCTGGGTTCCCGTCCCCTCCCAGTGAGGTACCGGCTCTGCTGCCCTGCACTCATTTCCCTTTCCACAGGGCTGCTGTAAATTCTATCCCTTCATTTGGAAAAGCATATCCAGGTCCAAATGACCCTGGGATATCTGTTTCCCTGTTCCCCTTCTCTGCAGGAATGCTGCGAGACATCTCAGGAAAAAATCTACCAACATGGGAGAAATTAAATCTGCAAGAGTTTAGGGGTTTGTTGGTTTTTTTTTTTCAGATTACATTTCTAAGGAGCCAGTTCAGCTCTCAGTAGGGGTTGTGCTCCCAGATCACAGATCATAATAGGCAGCTGGATCCTGGTTTCTGTTATTTCAGGGTTTTTCCTGGACTCAGGCACAATGAAGAAGGGAGAATGGCTGGGATCAGTGGGAAATGAGGAACCAGGGGAGGGAGCAGGGAGCATGTGGAGCCCTCCCTCCCTCACCTGCACAAAGGGGCTTTGTGCTGGACCTCCTGGCCACAGCAGGAGCAGGCAGGAATGTTTGTTGGAGCAGGCAGGAATGTTTGCTAAAGCAGTAAAGACCTCACCAATCCACGTAAAAAAAACCCCAAAATACAAAAGGCAATAGATTGTCATTCAGTGCTCAACATCCATAGAAATAATAAGAGAAACATGGTTTCGGACAGTTTCTTCTGCTAAAAGCATTCCGTGTCTGTCTGCTGTGATAAACTGCCCCAGCACATTCCTGTCTGATTCGGAAATCCATTTCCCTGCACTTGGTGTCAGAGCCCGGGATGGGAGGTTGGTGGAACAGTGGGACAGAGGGACTGAGGGACAGAGGGACTGAGGGACAGTCCCAGCCCAGCCACAACAGGCAGCTTGGCTGGAGAGCTGCCAGCTCGCTCCATCCCAGCCAGGGGCTTCACAGTGCTTGGGTACCCCCAGACCATCAGCCCCGTTCCTCCCCTCCACACCCCTCTCTGGCACCGCTGCTTTGGGGCAGAAACGCTCACAAATACCATTCTTTCCTTTCTTTGCTCTCTTTTTTTAAGCCCCAGGGGCTGTGCTGTCCTAGCATATAACCCCAAAATGGTTTGATTATTGAAAAGGAGAACCTTTGTTCAGTTCCATGCTCCCTGGCGTGGGCAGGGATACTCTCCACTATCCCAGGTTGTTCCAAGCCCCGTCCAGCCTGGCCTTGGACACTTCTAGGGATGGGG
>VZRR01009528.1:160360-268399 GCA_013398015.1 Oreocharis arfaki
CCCAGGGGGACACCGGCAGCGATGCCGGGGCCGGGACAGCCCAGGGGGACACCGGCAGCGATCCCGGTACCGGGACAGCGCAGGGGGACACTGGGAGCGATGCCGGTACCGGGATAGCCCGGGGGGACACCGGGAACGATCCATGTCCCGGGACAGCCCGAGCTGGGACCGGCCGAGCGCTCCCTGCCCCTGCCGGGGGCTGCGCCGTGCGGGAGCCGCGTCCGGAGGTGCCCGGGAGGGGCGGGTGCGCAGCGGGCACCGCACGGCTGAGAAACGCCGGGAGTTGATTTTTTTCCCCAATATCCCTCATCTCCCGGTTTTCCTGTCCTCGTACCCGCCCGGTACCGGTGGCTGGGCAGGGCTGCGAGCGCGCAAACCCTCCCGTCCCGGGCTGGGACTGGAACGGGACGGACCCCATCCCTCGAGTTCTTCCCTCCATCCTGCCCTTCCATAGGCACCTGAGCCGTGCGCTGCAGTCCCCAGACCGGCTCTGGGACTGCCCACCCGCCGTGCCCAGCGCTGTGCCTGTCTTTGCGCTTATTTCGGTGCAAAAATCACCCCACCAAAGCTTTTGCTGCGAAAGCCACTGTTTGTTGTCTGAATTAACTCGTGTACGGCACAGCTGTGCTGAGCTGCAGTCTGAGGGAGTGACGGAGTTGCTTGTCCCCTTCTAGACCCTCTGCAAAGTGTTTACTCCAAGAAATCCCAGCTCTTAACCGCAGTGTCCCGTGAGCCGACAGGCCCTCCTGGCATGGCACTAAGCCGGGCGGAAGGGATTCTCACTGCCAGATAAAAGCGTGTGGAATGGGAGCAGCTGCTCTCATGACCTTCCTCGCTGCACCTTTGTCACCGCGTGGTTCGGGGATGAGTTCAACACCCCGTGTCAGCCTGGTGTGATCCCATCTCGCTGGGCAGTGCCCAGTGCTGTGCCCTAGGACCCGTGGCCAGGGGTCTTCCAGGGCACAGGGGCACCTCAGATCCTTCCATGTGGGAGGTGATTTCCTCTGCCATGAAGTTTCTTGCCAGTGCTGGCCTTGGGGGTCCATCCTGCCTGTCAGGATGGGAAGGTCAGCCTGGCTGATGTCGAGTGTAGCACCTTCTGTCCCATGAGGTTTGAACTGAGCTGGACACTGCTGGATCCCAAGGAAAAGTGTGTGCCAGGTTTTACTGCAAACTGGCCGTTCCTTGCAGGCTAGCTGGGCAAAGGCTGGTGCTTGGCAGCAGGAGTTGCTGTCTGACAGATCTGGGTGACCGGGCTGGGCTGTGCTCCTCAGCATCCTCCTGTCCTGCTCTGCCTCGAATACACGGTGCTTTGAGGTGGGGCTGAGGGATTCAGGGTTATTCCTCCCCTCCCTCCTCCTCCCCTGTCTGCTGCCCCTGTTGGCTGCCCACCATGGGGACACTGTCAGTGTTTGCTGACAGGGGCAGGCACCCCCAGTGTGGCACCGCGGGGTGGCCCTGTCCCTGCAGGAGGTGGTCAGGGTTTGTGGGACCTGCTGGAGTGACCCCCTGGTGTGTCATCCCCAGGGACTCAAGCAATGTGCCCTCTCCCAGCAGGTCCATGCTGCTTATACCTCGGGCATGTCCACAGGGCGCTGGCTGCCACAGCTCCCTTGGGGAGGGCACCTTGGGGTGCCAGCTGGAGCCCTCTGGAAGCTCTTGCCAGGCACTGAGTGGAGATGGATCCCATGGGAGTGAAAACTGAGCCTTTTTCATGGGGCTGTGTGCTGGCTGCTGGGCTGTGGTCAGGCTGGGTCTGCCTCAGCAGCTCAGTTCCTGCACTGTCTGGGGCAGGGGCGTCTGAGTGGGGCCGAGCTCCTGCCAGCAGCCCCAGGCTGGGGGTCCCTCAGGGGAGGGAGCTCAGGGAGCTTCTCAAGCATCATCTGCAGGGAACAGAGCAGGGAGGGCTCACGGTGGTGTGCCAGAGGGCTCACAGTGGTGTGCCAGAGGGCTCACAGTGGTGTGCCAGAGGGCTCACAGTGCACCCCAACAGGCTTGTGAATGCAGAAACCATCAGAGACTTCCCAAAGTGTGCGGCTGGACCCTCAGCTGCCGTTGGTGGAAGGGCAAAGGACCAGATGCCACCTTTGATGTCACTTAGATCTGAGGCAGCAGCACAGCCTCGGCAGTGGAAGGGGCGGTTCTGAGGGCACCCTCTCGGCGCTGCCGAGGGCAGTGCTGAGTGAAGCCCCTGCGTGGGCAGGGGGATGCCGGGCTCTGCACAGCTCTGCTGCCCAGCTGCCTGTCTCCTCTCACCTGAACACCGCAGTATGAAAAAAAGACATCCCAGCTAGTTTGGACTTCAAAGGGGATATGGAGTGACATAATGAAAACAAGGAAAAAGAATAATACAGACCCTGGATCAGTGTCTGAATAATCTACGTCCAAACATAAATGGGTGTCTCTGCAGTAGACGGCTGTTTAATTTCCTGAATCCTAAGACGGGCACTTTTTCTGGGCACAGTGTGGAATACTGTCAAATTTTAATTTAGCTTGGCAGTGTCACACAGCCAGTCTGAGCAAGTCAGGGAAGGCAAGTCTGGAACTCATTAGAGCTTGTTGCGAGGCCCCGAAAATTTGATTTTCAATCACTGTTGGGTTTAATTATTGTTGATGTCTTGCCTAGCGTATTCTGGGATTCTTTCTGAGGAAATTAAAGCAGCATGAGTGGGACAGCATTCTGTTTGGCACAGGGCTTGTTTAGATTGAATTCTGAGTGGAGAGTTAAAGCTCGAAGCAGGGAGAAGGCGATGGCTGGCACGGCGCGAGCGCTGGAGCGGGCCCAGCTGGCCGGGCCGGCTCTGGGGCTTGTGTACTGTTCTCACTAAACTCTGTCCCTTCTTGTCAGAACAAAATAACCCACGAAGCTAAAAGCACCCATCAAAGCCAAGGTAAAGTTTACTCAGTTAATGCAAATTTTCGTTCTTTAATTTTTTCTTTCTTCGGTTCTTCAGCATGGGACTTGCAAACATCCAAAGCATCCTGTAGGACAGAAGTGCTGCTGTTGCAGGGATAAATGGGCTCCAGGGTATGGTCTGGGGGTCTTGGTGCCACAGGGAGAGGCAGGACTTCTTCTTCGTCAGCAAAGTACTTGGATGCTTGAAGAGCCCTCTGCATGTATCTGCAGATGAGGATGGGAATGCTGGTAGGGACTGGGAGCTTGCACTGGTAAAGTCCAAAAACTGGGGGCTTTTCAAAACTTGCCATCACAGTTGGGCACGCAGCTTTGTCATTCATGTTTTCATAACCTGGGTCAGGGTGTGCAGGGTGCCTGGGCAGAGCCCCGAGCTGTTCCTGCAGCCTGGCAGGTGCCTGGCTCTGTGGGAAGGATGCTCAGCTCCCAAGTAACAGGGGGTTCTGCCCAGAGACTTTCTGTGGGACACATCTGTGAAGTCTGTCGTGTCTCCGAGCTCTGTGAGCAGTTTGGGATGGTTTGATGGTGATGAGGATGCTGAGCGAGGGGCTGTGGAGGCAGCGCCTGAGTCCCTCAGAGGTGCTGCTGCTCCATTGTGTAAACACTGTCAGGGCTGTAAAAGAGCTTCAGCCCAGCTCTGTGGGGCTGGACCATGGTACTTCGAACAGTTACACCCCTGGGAGTTGTTTGTCTCTTGCAGAGTTTTCATGCTCATAATTTCTGGTCATAGTCCCCTCTAGCAGAAGCTCAGGTTCATTATGGAGCTGGCACTGTCTCTGCAGAGCCACTCCCTGAGGATGAGGAGCTTGGTCTCGGTGCTGGGGACAGGTCACACATGGCTGGTGGCCTGGGGAGATGGCTGTGACCTGCCCTGAAAGCTGGTTTGTCCTCGTGGGAATAAATCCCTGCTCCCAGAGCAGTGTCCCTGTGCTGGAGCCCAGGGGAGGAAGCAGCTGTCACTGGGAAGCAGATGTGGATCTTAATAGAGAAACCTGCTCTGGGCAAGTATTTATAGACATGAAATCATAAAGCAGCACAGGGGTTAAAGACCTTTTTTTGGGACTTGGACTCAGAGCTAAGCTGAGTCCAATAAAATGCAATTTACAAATTACAAAATCCCTCTGGTCCTGCAGGGAGGCAGTGTCTGGCGTATTTGTTTAGGCTGGGGTTTTTCTCCTTTTTTTTAAAGAAGGAAATACTGTATTTCAGCCATCCAGGAAAGGCAGTACTCACATGTCCCATCTCGGAGCTACTGTTCCATTTAGAGATGGGGCTCCGAGAAAGGGAAAGATTTCTAGGCAGCTATTTGCAATTTTTGAGGAGTGGGAGTTTCCTAATGCTGGTACCAGCCTGATTCCTCTCACTTTTACCATCTCACCTGCTCCCAACACTTTGACTCCATCACTTGGTTCCATCAGATGAACACAGGAAAGAAAATTCTCTCCAAAGCATCGTGACTGGTTGCCTGTGTCTTGCCGGTGTTTGGGGTGTCACAGTCCCTCAGCTTCTGCCTTGGGTTCAGGGCATCACCAGCCACGAGATTCACTTGGACTTGTTCGTGTGTTCTTTCTAAAGACCTGCAAATGTGTTGCTCAAAACCACCTCACTTTATTTTCCCTCCGAGAGGGAAGCTTGTGTTGAGATGGTGAAGCTCGGGGCTGGTAGAGAGGCTGCAGTACAGGACAGGGTGAAGGAGAGGGATGGGGGTCCAGGCATGGCCCTGCCCTGGTTCCCACCTTCAGCTCTCTCCTGATTCCTCGACTGTAAAGATCTTCCTGCTGCTGAGGAGATACTCAGTCCTAAATCAGTTGTTCTGTGGAAATCTGATGGAAGCAGCTCCCTCGGTGCGTCCTGTCAGTGTTCTGAGGGCCCCCCATTCCCAGTGGCATCCAGAACCTTCTCCTGCTGTGGGAGATGGGAAGGACACAGCTGGTTCTGGGCAGGTGACTGGAGATCACCCTGAGACCCTTACCTGAGTGCTCTGGAACTCTGCACGTCTGCTGTTTAATTAAGTTTGGGGGGTTCTTCCCATTCCAGACACTTCCTCACAGCTTGGTTTGGGTTTATAATTAAGTCCAAGTATCTGAAGCACCGTCTGGCTCATGAAAAAAAATCTGATTTTTCAGCATTTGCCCTTCTCTTATCATTAATTCACACATTGTTAGTGAAGAAAGGAATGCTGCCAGCTATGTGCTCTTGGAAGAGGGAGATATTTGCAGAGGCCCTGGTTGTTAGAGCTCTGTCATCCTGTAGGTTGGGATCTGGCAGCTCCATTGAAATAGTTTCCTCCAGTATCAGTGCCTTTTCCTGGTCTTTATGTTGCTAAAACTTCTTACTCTGCAAAGTTGAATACAGTAAGTGCTTCCAGTATTCCAGATGATATCAACTCATTCATTGGTGCCTTAAATAAATCCAATGGAGAGAATTTGAGATGAAAGACAGCCTTTTGTCAGGGATTTTTTTTCCCTGTGAGTGTGGTAATTGGGATAACGCTTGCTTGGAATCTGGCAGGGAAACAAATTGCTTGCAGGTCATGATGACAATGGCTGTTTTCTATGAAAATGAGAAGAAAATAAATCAAAATATCCCTTTGCTGTTCTCAGAACTGCAGTAGTGAATGTGTGTATTGGTTAATGCACTTCCAAGGGCAGTTGCTTGCCTTGCACAGATTTATGCCCCTTGCAGTTGCTGTCAAGGAGCCTCTCCTGAAATCCAGAACCATTCTGTTTGTTGGTTGTCAGCAGGAGAGGAGGAATGTAGCCAAATGCCCGCTATGTGAACTGGAGCATGCAGCATTCCCCGTGCTGGCACAGACACCTCTTTTGCTGGATGTAAACCTTTGCACCCTCCAGTGACTGGAAGTCCATAAGGAAGTTTGAGCTAGCCCCAAATCCTTAAGGAACTTTGAGTTAGACCCCCATTATTATGCAAGCTTAGCTCTGTTACAGTCAAATAATGACAACAAATGGTCTGCTGTCCATCCCTATCCTGAAACTCCTCAGCAATTGTGCTGAGCAGACTGGTCCCACCCAGTGAATATTGTGTGGCTTTTCCCTGTTCCTTTGTTCAAGGCTCTGTTTCAGAGTTGGTTGTTAGTCTTCCAAACTCATTGCAGCTGGAGGAACCCCCCCAAAGGGTTCTGGAGGTCCCTCAGCCTCCCTGGAGCTCTCTCCTGCCATGGCATTGATTTAGGGGTGGGGTATCCAATGCTGAGGCTGCAGGGAAGGGTTTGGATTGAGCCTGTCATGGCCACTGGGGAGCACTGGCTGCAGGGAGAGGTGAAACGAGGACCTCGGCTCTGAAGGGCTGTTGTGAACTTGGAGTAGCTTTTTGGAAACCAGCTTTTCCTCTTCCCTCCCTAAAAAGGAGGGGAAAACATACTTGAGGTAGTTACGTGTCTCCAGCACCGTTTTCAGTCTCCAAATAGGGTGTTGTGCAATAAATGCTTCTGGGATCCAGAAGCCTCTGTGGAAGCAGGAGGGCTCCCTTTGCCAGCCCCCTCTGGAGCTGTGGCTGTGGCACTGTGTCCCCAGAGCCCTTCTGGGACCTGCAGAGCCGTGGGTGCCTCAGGCAGCAGTGCCAGGAGGGATGAGTGCCGTGGGATACCCTTCACCCTGCCCATGGATGAGTGCCATGGGATACCCTTCACCCTGCCCATGGACCTGCCCTGGTGATGCTCGTGCTCTGCTGGCATCGAGCACAGCAGTGGGACAGAGCCGAGTCCTGGGTGTGCTGGCATGTGCAAGGATGGGTCCTTGATGGTCCTTGATTAACCACCACACTGGCCAAGCTTGCTGAAACTCAGCGTGATTTCAGACCCGAGTTCTACAGGTTCTGCTGCCACTGAGGACAGTCCCTGGCACCAAACCCAATTGTCCAACTGGTCTCAGAAGAACCTTTGGCAAAGGGTCCTTGGCCAAGGTGTGCTGGGCTGGCCAGAAAGTGACAAAAGAAAGACCCTTCTGGAGTCTCAGCTGAGCAGCAAACAGAGCAGGCTGTGCAGCTGGAGCCTGACCTGCTCATCGCTCCTAGCCAGGGCTCCATCTCACCAGACCTGCCCGGGAAGCTCAGTGCTCCTTTCCAGAGGAGTCCTCAGGCTCTAAACCAAGGTGGAGCCATGTTTGGGTTCTTGTCACTTGTCATTCCGGGCTCTATTTTCCAGCTGCTCAGCGAATGATGGCCCTGCCTTTGGCCAGTGTAACAGCAAACCATGGCATTACTGGTGTGTTCCTGAGACTGCTCAGCAATGTTTTTGTGGGTAGAACAGCCTCGATTTCCTATCATTTCACTACCCAAGAATTTCCTCTGCCCTGACTTGCTTTCTCTCTTCTAGCAGCAAGAATGCTGTGAGGCACAGAAAGCCAAAACAGAAATCTTGCAAGGAGTGTCTATCTAGTCCTGGTGAGCAAGATTTGCTTTTCCTCAACCACTTTGTTGACACAAGCCTGATTTGGGGTTTTTGGCACCTTTTTAAAGCATTACAAATGTCTCCAAACTCTTTATCTTAAGGTGATGCCAAAGTTCAGCTGCAGTTCCCGGATGGGCTTGGGCATAGGTGGAGCCTGGGACAGTCGGAGCATTTGTTTCACATTATCTTACCGGGTTTGGGGTTTTTGCAGTGTCTTGCATAATTTTTAAAAAGAAATCTCCTTTTATGCCGATGTGAGGAGCTGCAGCAGAGCACGAGGAGAAGCTCCGTGCCTGGGCAGGACGTGCAGTGCCCGGGCACTGGCGCCTGTTGTGTTTGGCCCCATCCCCGCACAGGGATGGGAGTGAGGGTGGCTCAAACCTCCCTCTGCTTCTGAAGGAGTGAGAAATAACACTCTCCTGCAAACAGAACCTCCCTGGGCTTTCAGAACCTCGAGGAGATGCTGCCCAGAGGGGTCTGAGCTTGCTGGGCACGGCAGTGCCTCCTCCCCACACACATGGAGGGGGCTCAGGTGTCTTTGCCTGGGCTGCTCCTGCTGCCCTGGAGGGGTCTGCCCATGCCACAGCAACATCCCTGAGGCTCCACGGGATCACTTGAGCAGCAGAGGGGATCAGCTGCCATCTCAGCACCTTCTCCTGCTGCTGGACACCTGCACCTCCAAGGGCGGGGAGGCCTGAGCCATCCTGGAGCTGTGTGTTGCCACGAGGAGCTGCCCGGTTTGCAAGTGTTCCCCCATGTGTTCTCCTGTAGTGGAGGGGAAGGTGGCGCTGCTGCTGACACTGCTAACAGGATCCCCAGGTGATCACAGAATGGTTTGGGTTGGAGGGGACTTTAAAGACCATCTCATTCCACCCCTGCCATGGGCAGGGACACCTGCCCCTATCCCAGGTTGCTCCAAGCCCCGTCCAGCCTGGCCTTGGACGCTGCCAGGGATGGGGAGCTCGGATTTGGAGCCTCTGGTCTCACAGGCGTGGTCTGGTCCTGGCTAGAGCAGTGCCCAGGGGAGAGGGCTGGTGGCCGGGTCTCTTGCGAGTGTCTGGAGCAGTTTGTGCCCAAAAGTAATGGCTCAGACTTCTTTAGTCTTGTCTTGAGGAAATGGATCCTCAGCTTTTGGTTATAGCCCCAAGGCTCCCGGGGCTGGGAGCACTGGTCAGGCCTGTCCATCCATCTGAGCTGGCTGTTCCCCCCCAGTGACCCCAGCTCTGCCCTCTGGGGGCTGCAGGACGCTGACCCTGCCCTTGGCAAGGGACAGCTGGGCCCATGCCATCGCTGGCAGCGTTTGGAGCACAGAGCAGTTAACCTTGATTAAAGCTGGACCTTGGACAGGGAGCAGGAGCTGTGTTTGGACAAGCAGAGTAAGTTACCAGGAAGGGGCTGGTTCCCAGGGAAGCAATGCAGTGGCACTCAGGGTTTGTGCCTCTGTGTGGAGGTCTCTGGCTGGTGCCACCCCAAAGGGCTGCGAGTTCCTGCACTGGCACTTCCATGGCTCCAGAGTGTCAGGTTGTCTGGGCAGGTTCCCCTGCTGCCTCGTGCTACTGACCGCACTCCTCCCTGTGCCTGTCCCCTTGTGTGTAATGAACCTTTTCCAAATGAGTTTATTTAATCCAGATGTTTGTGTTTTAGACAAACCACCGCTCGCAGTCCCGTGCTGATACTCAGCTCCTGTTTGACTCGCTGGGATCAGAGTCAGCGGGTACCTGGCACATGGCTCCAGAACTGGCAGGGTTGTGAGTGGCCTGTGGGAATCCTCCGTGTCTTTATCTGTCCTGGAGAGCTGGCACATGGCTGAAGAACCAAAAACATGTTCTGTTTGGATATCAGAGGCAGAGGGGAGTGTTTGGGCATGTTAAGGCCATTTTTAAGATGTATTTTTATGAACTCTGAGAGTAAGAGGTCTTTTTATTGGCTTCAAAATATTGGGACAAACTGCAGGTGAAAATTGAGATGAAAATTACAGGTGAAAGGTGAGGCAGAAATAAAACAGCAGTCCTGGGGCAAAGGGAGCTGAAACGGACCATTTCCCACCCCTTGGGCTGGGTTTCTCCAGGATGAGCAGCCTTGTGTGGAAACTTAATAGTTCTAAGCAAGAAAGAAAGGCATGTAAAGGCCTGTCATCTACCTTAAAATTGGCAGACAAACATCTGGTCATTTCTGGAACATCTGTTTATAAAACCTTTGTACTTGCTAGCAACATCGTGTTTTCCAAGTGAAATAACTTTCCTGAGTGCCATCAAATAACCTTTTCCTCCTGAAAGCTGCAGAAGGAGTTTGAACATCAGGTGAGAGCTCAGGGTGCCCCAGGCCCATGCAGGAGCTTTGAGGAGCCTGGTGCTGGAAGTGGGACCAGGTGGATGTAGGAGGGAGCAGGAGGAGAGAGGGCTGCCAGCATCATCATTGGGTTTGCTCTGAGCAGAGATTCAGAGCCCAGAGCTGCTGGACACAGCTTGGGTCAGCCCAAGGTCCCCACGGGGTGGGGAGTAGCATCTGTTCTTTCGCCTCAGTTCTTTCACTGCTGCTGATCCCTCCCTTTGAAGACAGGTTTTGGCAAGGACAGCCTCTTCCGAGGTGCCAGAGCGATGGAAATAGTGCATGACCTTGTCGTGAAGGACTGTGGCAATGCAGAGCCGTGCAGGGGCTGGGGTCAGGCTGCGTGGGCAGGGACCAGCCCTCTCCAGCACTGCGACCTCCACGGCCTCACGCGCGCTCTGCCGGGGTCTGAGCCTGTCCTGGACCAGGGAGTTGCATGAGCATGATCCCTGTGAGTCCCTCCCAAGTCAGATACCCTGTGGGTCAGACAGGCTCTCAAGGTGTGTGCACAGCTGATTAGTCAGTTCCTAGAACAAGCTCGGGTCTCGAGAGAGATTAAAGACCTTCTACAAAATCTGATAAATGGCTCCAAAAAGGCCGGGAGTTGTGAGACCTGTGCATGTTACAGGCCCTAATGGGAAATGCAAGCTGGGATGCCCAGAGTGGTCAGAAGCCTGCCCAGCCCTGACACTTGGCAGTGCTTCCTGGGGCCTGAAGGCGTTGGGGTGTGCTGGAGGGGGGGTTAAGCCGTGTGCTTTGATCTCTGACCGCACGGCATCGGATCTGCTGAGCTGGGGTGATGCTCCCGTGGTGCTGCCATTGCTCCTGCTGGGCCTGGGACTGTCCTTGTTTTCCTTCAGCTCATTTTTACAGGGAACAAGCATGTCTTTCAGGCAGGAGCCTGACAGCTCCTGTATAAACATCCAGGCTGAGATAAATTCAGCGTCTGGTGGTGTCACCTTGCCCCGATGCCTCCTGCAGCACTTTGTTTTTGTCTCCCGCTGTACCCCCCTGCATTCTTCACGTTCAGAAAGCCATGTTTGATAAATTCACGGGGCAGACACTAAAATAGGTTTATTTTCCGATGTTATTGGCTCCTGGTGTGGATTTTTGCTTGCCTTTCTCCTGTTGGGAGGTTAGGATGCCTCTGCAGCAGTGAACACCCGCGGATGAGTGACTTTGGTCTGTTTTCAGTGAGCAGCAAAAAGTGCAGCACAACCACAGCCCCCCATGTCACTCCACCACCACCTCTCCTCCCCAGAGCATTTCCCCACTGTATTTCCTGTTCACTCTGGAAACCACCCCTAAAGTCCAGTGCCAGAGGCATGGAAACGTGCCACATTCCCAAAATACACTTGGAGAAAGACCGAGGAGGTCTAAGGTGCAGGAAAGCAGGTTTAGTATCAACTTATGGCAGCGCACCTCCCTGTCTCCTGCCTGATCTTCTGACTTGCACAGATCCATGTGCAATATCTGAACCCTATAAACTGGATCAAAATTGCTTTTCAATGAGACCTGAGGTCCCTGTGGATGAGGTTAAGGTGGCTGTCCAGTGTGTGGGCATGTTCACTGGGTTTGATGTGCCAGCCCCTCCATGCTGTTCTATCTTCCCTCACTTTGAAGTGAAAACCTTCATCCTGAGCATCCTTAAATAAACTCGTAGCAGGGTTGCTAAGACATGGTCAAATGGTGTTTGGGAGATTTGAGGCTTCAAGGAATGGCTGAAGAAATCCCTGTCTGAAGGACAATAAACACTCTTAGTGCTGTCTCAGGTAGCCTCTGAGGATAAAGCCTTTCTAGCTCCATGTCCTGCTCTTTTCCAGATGTCGGGGAGCCAGCCACAGATGGGAAGAGGTGTGCCTTGTTTGCGCTGCAGGGGGCTGTGCACGGGCTTCGAGCCACACTCCTGGAGGTAACCTTGGTCCTGTCCTGCATCCTGACTGAAATATGCTTAGTGACAGAACATCTCGTTATTTGACACTTTATTTCCAGTTTTTCCTCTTAAGAGCACAAATTTGGGTAAATAGCCCCCGATAGCAGCAGCTGGTGGGAGCAGAGCAGACAGTGCCCAGCTTGGGGCAGGGGCTGCTGCCTGCCCCAGCAGGACAACAAAGGGGCTTTAAAATGGAATGCAGACATCCAGGTGTCAGTAATTAAAATAGAATTGGTGCCCTCTGAGCTGCCTCACAAACACTGGGCTCCTCTCTGCTCCTGGGGTGCTCCCACTTGTGATAACTTGTGTGAAATCCAAACTTTAAGACACTCATTTGGTGGAAGCACAACCTTTTTTTTTTAATTGACTCCATTGAAGGCTGACTGGACTCATTCTCACTCCAAGATCCTGCTGAAATGCTCGGCGTTGTGTCAGAGTTACTTTGCCCCTTTTGTTATTAGTGTTTGATGGCAGTGCTGGCCACCAGAGTGTCCTTAGACACTTGTCTGGGTGATTTATACCTATTATAGTTCAAATTATAGTCAATTACGCATCAGTTCCTTCCAGCAGTCACTTTCTTAATGGCACATAAGGCTTCATAATAGGCGAGGCTGGTGCTGGGCTGTTGGAGTCTGGTGAGGAGACTAATCTCCAATTTAGTGATGCCTGAAGGGGTTCCCAAAGTTCGGGGGAAGCAGCAGCTCCCCGCAGGTGGGAGGCAGCAGATTTTGTAGTGACAGGACACGGGGAATGGCTTCCCAGTGCCAGAGGGCAGGGATGGATGAGATACTGGGAGGGAATTGTTCCCTGGGAGGGTGGGCAGGCCCTGGCACAGGGTGCCCAGAGCAGCTGTGGCTGCCCCTGGATCCCTGGCAGTGCCCAAGGCCAGGCTGGACGGGGCTTGGAGCAGCCTGGGACAGTGGAAGGTGTCCCTGCCAGGGCAGGGGTGGCACTGGGTGGGCTTTAAGATCTCTTCCAGCCCAGACCCTTCCATAGTGAGCCTTGTGTCCTTGCCGTAAGCCCAGGCTGTGTTTAGCCCTTGGGAGAGGCTGACTGAGCCCTCGTGTGACCCCACGGCCCAGCTCACAGCCAGGGGATGCTCTCTTGTCGGGCACAGGAAGATCTGCAAGTCGTGCAAGTGCAGCCAGGAGGAGCACAGCCTGAGCTCGGAGCTGGAGGATGACCGCAAGATCGGGCGCCTGCTCTCGGACTCCAAGTACTCCACGCTCACGGCCCGGCTCAAGGGCGGGGACGGCGTCCGCATCTACAAGAGGAACCGCATGATTGTCACCAACCCCAACATCTCGGGCAAGGACCCCACCTTCGACACCATCACCTACGAGTGGGCTCCCCCAGGGCTCGCCCAGAAGCTGGTAAGGGGATCCACGGCAGGCCGGGTGCGGGCTGGGGTCGCTTACTCGGGAACACAACTCGGCTCTGGAATAAAGTTATCGGGGAAAAATAGTAAATCGTGGTTTGCCTCAGAGAGCTGAAATGTGCGGAGCACTCTGTGTTTTGGAAAACCGTGTAAATAAGCAGAGTAGGTAGGAGAGGGGGAGGGAATGCCTTTGGGTTTTATAGGTTTGTTTACATTTCTAGAAGAAGTCTTAATGGGTTTTACAACTAGAAAGCTCACTCTTTTGTAAAGCTCATCTGCAATAAAAGCACGGCTGAGGAGAGAGCCCATCCCTGCTGTCCTGCAGCCCTGGGCGAGCAGAGGAGTGGGAAGGGGTTTGACTTCTGGTGAGCAGCACGGGCTGTGGGCAGCTGGGTGGCTGTGCCTCAGGGCTGCTCCTCTCCTGCTCACAGAGAGCATCCCTGTGCTGCTGGGGGAGTCCTTCCCCGGAGAGTGGGCTCAGAGGCCCCATTCCCAGGGTCCCTCACACTCCCTTTGATGAAGACCAGCAGGAGCCCATCCCTGTTCCAGCAGCCTTGTGGAGATCCTGCCCCCAGGAACAGGAGTGGGAGGGCTCCTTGTGCCAGGGCGTGCAAGCCTGGCTCTCTGTGGCCGAGAGCTCCTGCCTGCAGCTCCTCTCTGCGTGGGCAGGAGCTCTGCCCAGTGCTGCTGCCGGCAGAGCCACTCTCACATCCAGCTCTGGAGCTGGGAATTTTTTTCCTTACAGTTTAAACATAATCTGGTCCAAAAAACCACTGTTTTATAAAGAGAACTCAGGGTAAAAAGGCAAGATGGGGAGTGTGGTCCCGTTCTGAGGGCCGGGTCCAAAACCAAGCCCCCAGCCCAACTCCACCTCCCTCCTGTGCCTGGTTTCCATCTGGACCAGCTGTGTGGGAAGGGGTGGAAGTGGTTTTCAGCATGTGGAAGTGTGAGCCAGCAGAGCATTTCTTGTGGGAAAGCATTTAGCTGGCTTTTCACTGTGCTGTGGTATAAAACCGTTCTGTATTCCACAGTCAGGAGTGGGCAGTGAGGGGCTTCTGATCCTCAAATGAAACAAATAGCTGCAAGCTGTTCATACAAATAGCTGAAAGCTGCTGAAAATGCAACCAGGCTGTTCTAAAGAACTGGGGATACAGATGTGAAAGTGCAGCCGTAGCCCCCAGAGCCAGAGTGGTTAATTTGTCTTAAAAGCCAGTAGCCCTGAGGGCCAGTAGCTGAATGGGGGTGAGCTGTGTGGTGGGCATGCTCCATTGAGGTGCTCTTCCCTTCCCTTCCCTTCCCTTCCCTTCCCTTCCCTTCCCTTCCCTTCCCTTCCCTCCAGCAGGAATGTTTGTGAGCAGCCTTTGCCTCCCACAGGTCCCAGGGGGAATCAGGGAGCTGCTGAGGGGTGGGGAGAACAATGGTGGCACAGTTCCAGCAGCCTGGTCCCTGAGCATGCTGCCAGCCTGGGATGTATCAGGAACCCGTGCTCCATGGGCTGCAGCGTGATGCTGCTGGTGCCTCGGGCAAGCTCAGCCCCTTGCCCTAAAGGATGCCCAAACTCTGTGGCTCCTGGGTTGGTTTGTCTTCCATGGCCCTGAACCTGCCCTCTTGGGGATGTGTGTTTGGGGTGATCCCGAATGCAGCCCTGGGGAGCCCAGTTCTCCCCCTCCTGCAGCATCCAGCTCCATCCTGTGCTGCCGGCAAGGGGCAGGTCTGAGGGTACAAAACAGCCCTGTTTAGGTTTTGTAGAGAACTCAGGGTAAAAGTTGGAGATGGGGAGCGTGGTCTTGTACCAAGAACTGGATGCAAAACTCAGCCCCCAGCCCAGCCCCACCCTCCTGATGGGGGAGGTTCGAAAACTTTATGAAAGCTTTTGATCTCTTTATAGTGCCTGGACAGGCTGGAGTATATCTTGGTTCAGATAAGCAACAAGCAGGAGCTTTGGAGACAACCTTGATAAATTCTGGCTTGCAGATGAGTTTGACAAACTTCGAGGAGAAATGCTGGATGTCAGCCACTCTCGGGACAGTTTCAAAGGGATTTGGGCCAAAAAGCTGTTAGTGCACAACTGCCTCACTCCAGTGGTTTCCTCCTGAAGGCAGCCTGGAAACTTGGGATGGCTTTTAACCTTGTTTTGCTGAAGTGGATGGTTGATAATAGGAGGAAGTTCAGAGCATGTTCTCGTTAAGCCGTGCCTGCAGAAGTCATGAAGTAGATAGCTCAGGTCCTTGGGGAGAGTGAAAAGAACACATCATAAAATAGCTCCAAGATCCAGCAGTGAGCAGTGAAAACCTAAAATGCTCTTCCTCAAAATTACCTGCACTCAGGCAGCGTAGCGAAGCATTGGCCATAACAATAAGTGATACCAGCAGATGTAGCAACTTTTTCTTTTTCTTCATGGCAGTTTTTGGTGTCAGGTTGGATTTCCCCCCCCAGTCTTTTCTCTGGACACATTTTATGACATCTGCAGTTATAACTGTAAGTGTTCCCTTGATCAGGGAGTGAAATCCCACTGCGTGTCTGGGCAGATACTGAAACCTGCCCCTGAGCAGGCTTTTAGGAAGCCTTTAAAAAAGCCTTGAGGCTTTGCTTTTCTCACTCTCAGCACAGACACTTTGTATTGGGAGTGGGGATCCTGGAGGTGGAACAGAAGGCTCCAGGTGCTGGCTCCTTGCTGTGGTGTGTTTGTTAGTCTTGGCACATGGGTGGATTAAGGATTTCTCCCACTGAGATCCCACCACATTACTGCTCTGCTGGAGCTCCTGCTGTCCTGGTGTTCCTGCTCACACAGCATCGAGCTCAGTTGTTTCCTTTCCATTTGTGGGGCAGTACCTATGTGAGCCTGGGAGGAGCTGTCAGGGAATTCTTGTCTCTTTCTCCTGTCATTCCTCTTAGGATTGCTCATGTCTGTGAAAGCCATTTGTGCACCAGATCACTGCCCCAGCATCCCACAGCTCTCCAACCAGCTGTTCCCAAGCACCACCTCCTCCTGCAGGGCAACAACCTTCGCAGGGAACTGGCCATCAACCCTGCCTTTGCACAGGGGCACAATGCACTGAGTGTTGATGTCTCATATCCCAGTGTGCAGTGATTTTAACTTGCACCTCAAGACGTGGGGAAGAAGCCCTGCTTCCATTAAATCATTATCTGTTGCTGTTCCAAATTTCCTGTCAGGAATTCCTCCCGGCAGCGCTGCCCTCTGGCTCAGAGTAGCCAAGGTAGAAGTGACTTGGAAGTTTTTCCTGACGTGCTGAGTTGTTCAGTGCTGTGCAAGCACGTCTGTGTTGAAAAGCCCAGCCTGAACCAGCTGATGTGCTACAAACAGTTAAATCTCTTTGCTAAGTTCTTTTAGATGGAGATTTCAAGTGCTGACCCAGTAAGAAGCAAATCTAATGCAGCTGGATGCTGGTCTAACGGGGGGATGGCAGGGAGCCAACTGGCTGCCCTGTCGCTCTTTGCACTACAATAGGAAAAATGCCGGAGTGGGAAACTCCCTTCCCTTATTCCGGCCAGGAGAAGTTAACTGTGCAGCCCCCATGGCCCACAGGCACTAGCCCAGCCTGAGACTGAGATGGGTTTACTCTGCTATTGAGGTAGTGGCCAGTTAAGTCAGAGACTTTATTTTGGGCAGTTTCTGGGCATTTCCTTTCCGTGTCACAGGGCATTAGTGACCGAACACCTTTCCTCTGCTGTGAAATCAGCAGTCAGGCGGAATTGGTGGCTGTCGGTGTCACAGACCCAACTGCTATCTGAATTTTCCCTATATTATGATAATTTCATTAATTGGTAAAGGATGATCTTTCACTGTGGGCTGCTCTGCACTCAGCCCTGCGGGGCTCTGGGGTGCTCGGTGTGGCCCTTGACTCGCTCCCCACAGCTCTCCCTGTCCCAGCACAAGGAAATAGTGAGCTGTTCATTGGTTTTGATGTTTATGAGGTTTTTAGTCTTTTCAGCAGCTGTGTCATCAAATTTCATGGAAAAGCGTCATGGTAGTGCCAGCGAGGGAGGGTGTGCTGGGATTTTTGTGCAAAGCAGGTCTGTCTGTGCTGCTCTGCTTTCCTGGGCAGGCTGGGTTTTGTTTTTAAAAAAACAAACAAAAAATAATCGAAAACACCATAAAAACACCCAGTCTGTTTTCTGAGGATGAAATTATTTATAACAGCCTGGCTACCACTGGCATCCAAGCCAGTTCAGCCTTTTGTTTCTGAGCTGTGGCTCCGAACACCTCAGAGGGAGAAGGGAGGGGAAGGGCCCGTGTTCTGCTGCTGCTCCCTCGCGCTCGCGGCGTCTCCCTGGCACAGCAGCCCGGGTGACTCGGGTGACTCGGGTGACTCGGGTGACTCGTGTCTCCTGCCGCAGGCCATGCAGTACATGGAGCTGATCCCCAAGGAGCTGCAGCCGGTGGCGGGCACGGACGGGGCCTTCCATCGCCGGCGGCGGCTGACGCGGCAGCTCCCGCTGTACGACCAGGACCCGGCCCAGTGCCGCGGCCTCGCCGAGGGCGAGCAGAAGCTGATGGAGGAGTTCGTGAAGAAGTACAAGGCCGAGGCGCTGGGAGTCGGGGAGGTGGCGCTGCCGGGCCAGGGCGGCGGCGGGAAGGAGGAGGAGAAGCCCCAGGACAAGGGCACGGACCCCGGCAGAGCCCCCGAGTCGCCCAACGGGGCCCTGGAGAGCGCGCCCGCGGCCGGGCACTACGTGAGTGCTGGAGGGGATGGGATGGGAGTGCTGGGGCTGCTCCAGGCTTGGGGAGTAGGTGGGAATAGATTCGGTCCCAACTCAAGGGGCAAAACATCACACCAGCCAGGGTGATCTGTGCCTTGTCCCCATCCTGCTCCCAGGGGATTCTCCATGCCTGCTGCAGGTGCTCAGTCACATCGTGGTGCTTTGGAGCAGCACTGTAAGAGAGCCTGGAGGGACCCTCTGCTCCAGCCAGCCCTGCTGAGCACAAGGGTCCATCTGACAGGGCTGGTGAGGGGCGTTCTCCTCTTCTTCATCTCCCTTTCTCTGCAGCAGAGGCCTTGCTGAGCCACCAAGGCCAGGGAATTCTCGCTGTAGGAACTGGTGTGAGCTCTGGGTTCTTGGCAGCTCTGAAAGGTTGGGCATGACATGTCCCTGGATGGTAAGGTTAGTGTGTGTTGTGGTATTCAGTTGAAAGCTGAACCTGATGATCTTGGAGGTCTTTTCCAACCTTTACAATTCTGTGATGCAAATCAGTATTTCCAGGTGGGCTCCCACCCCAGAAAGACCACAAATGACAGGGGGTCAAGGCTCTGTCCATTTAACACAGAGCTGTGAACATGGAGATAGTGCTCCCAGGGCTGTAATCACTCTGGGGAAATGTAAACAGCTGCCCTGTGTCCCTGGGCATACAAATACACTTCCACAGGGAAATGGCTGAGATTCCACAACACCCTTTTTGATTTATATTCCCCCAGCACTGTCTGGAGTGGCTGCTGAACAGATGCTTATCATAAAATATGGTCAGTGGAAATACCTTGTCCTGGTCCTTGTGAGGGTGACTTGCAACAGAGGATTTAAAGCTGAAAAAGCAAATGGTGTCCAAGTGCTTTTAAGAGGAGATTCTTTCCTGCCATTCCTGCACTGAGGTTGTACATGTTAAGAGCAGTTTTCATTTTCAGTCCATATTGGGTAATGTCTCCCCTCTGCCATGGTCTGTTAATGTACTTCTGACTTTTAATCCAGTGACACAGTAAAGATTTTCACTATTGCAACAAAACACTGAATTTTAAGATAAAAAATAGCCAAAAAAGGAAGGTTTCCTTTAAACATATCAATAAGTCATCCTAGCAATGAGGGTTTGCTTTAAGTGCGAGTTTGTCCTTTCAAATAAATAAATACATAACTATGATGTTATTCTTCTTAGTTTGAAGCATCATTTCTCTCGAGGCACCAGCTGAAAAATGGAACAGCTTTCACAGCAGTGGCAGATCCACTGGGACAGCCACGCTGTGCAGCCCAGGCCATGGCAGACCTGGGAAGGACTGGAGCCACTGGCCCTGCTGACCACAGACCTTGTCTTCCTCCACATCCCTGTTGCAAGTCTGTCCCAGGAGCTGGGTATTCTCCATGGAGCACAAAATCCTTACCCCCCCCAGAACACTCTGGTGTTACAAGTCTCTGCACTGGAATCAAATCAAATCCTGAAGCAATTGACGCAAATTAGTCATTGTTCCCAAAAGCTTGGGGCCAGTGATGCAGGGAGTGCTCAGGGGAAGGCTGGTGCTGTCTGGGAGCTCCTTTCCCTGGGAGCTGGCACTGCAGAACAGGAGCTGGGGAAGAGCAAGATGGGAAAGCTTCAGAGAACAGGACACTTTTTTGGCCAACACCTCTGGTAATTCAGCTGATAAAGTCTTCACTCCTCTGCCTGCATGATGGAGATGTAAAAGGAGACCAAGCTGTAATCCCACCTCAAATTTGAAGAATCACTTCTTTGTAGTGTGTAAATAGCAGGAAATGGAGGTTATACAATGCTTGGGAAAAGCCCTGTGAATAGTTTTTCCCTGTGAATAATTTCCATAGAAAGAAACAGCAAAATAAGTTGGTTTTTTCAACAGTTCTTGTTGGCAAGAAACTTGAGCTCAGGGTTGGAGACTGCTGTGTTTGTTCTTGCTTTAGATCCTGCAAGATAAGCAGGGCTGGGGCTGCTGGGGCTGTGTCTTCCTGGGGCTGACAGAGCAGAGGCAGCTGCAGGGTCTGGCTCTGGGGCTGACCCCGAATCTGGTGCCTCAGGGAGGTGTTGGGGGCATAGGGGAAAGGCCTCAGGCCGGTATGATGGGTGCAGAACTCCTCGGTGCCCGTCTGTCCATGAGAGCTCTGCCAGCTGCTCCGTGCTGTGCTTGTTCAGCCAGACCAGACACGCCACAGCTCCTGCTCCGTGCCGAGTTTCTCCCGTCACTGACGTGGGGCTGGGAGTGCTTGGGAATGTGTCTGAAGCCCTCCGTGGTGGAAGGAGCAGTGTCAGCACACAGATCCCCTTTCAGCTGCACAGAGCAGCCAAGCCAGGAAACATTCTGTCTCCTCGTCAGCCTGGATTTCCTGGGAAAACGGGAGATGCCCATCAGCGAGGCGGAACCGCGCCAAGTGCAGTGGGGCAGTTTCTGAAAACCCAGCTGAGGGAGGGAGGAGGCAATGGTGAAACGCCTGGGGTGCTGGAAAGAGCAGTGACCACACAGAGAAAAGCCACCTGGGGGGGTGCAGATTCCCTGTGGCCTCCGCTGTGTGATGGGAGGGAAGAGAGGAAGGAAACTCCCATCGGTGCAGAGAGCAGTGTCCCAGGACTCCTGTGGGAGCTGGGGCAAGGGGCTGGCAGCCGTGGGAGTTGTCCCTTTTCTCTCCCTGCCCCACCCCTGATGTCCTCCTGCAGCTCAGGGACTGTTATTTTACTTTTCTGCTCAGAAATCTTGGGTTTGTGTCTCCTTCTCTTGAGCAAGCTGGGCAAGTGGAAGGTGTCCCCGCCCATGGCAGGGTGTCAGAACTGGGTGATCTTTAAGGTCCCTTGCAACCCAAACCATTCTATGGTTCTATTATTATACCTATTAGAAGCTCCTGACTTAAGTTGGGGTGTTTGTAAGTCGTCATCTGATCACAGGGACATTCCCAGTCCCTGACCCTGTGCCACCTGCAGCATGCTGGAGGGGGACACTGCTGTGCCAACGCTCTGATAGGGCACAGCAGCGTAACCACAACCCGTGTGACACACAGGCTGCTCCCACTGCCTCACCCAGGCCGCTGGGGTTTGCTGGTAGAAATCTAGGCAAGGCTCTGCTGGAAGAGATTCCAGTTGCTACTGAAGAGAGTTTGTTGCAGGGAGTGACAAAGCCCAGACACAAAAGCTCTTCCTCTGACCTGAGCTATCCAGCTTTAATGGGAGCTGGAACAGCATGCTGCCAGCCTCCCAGTGGAGCTTTAAAGCTGGCTCTTCACTAATCACAGGATCGCTCTGCAGGCACAGATAAAGAGCAAACCCAGTTGGTCTCGTGTAATGTGCATGGATGCCATTAATCTTGAGATTAACCACGTCTAATTCTGGCTCTTTGGCCTGCTAGAAATGGAAAACACTTGCTGAAATCTGCGGAGTGACAACTGAGTTACGCACAGACGGAAAACCATGAGAAAAGATCAAAGTTCCTGATCTCTTCTCAAAATTACTTCTCTGATGCGCTGCACTCCTGCACTGTAGGAATTCTTAACTTTTTCTTCGAGAACCTTTGGATTTTGGTGAAGGTTTTAGTTTGGGAGGGGCCCCTAAGGCCCCTCAGAAGCAAGCTACTCAGCACCATCTTCCCCCTGTGCTCATACATAGTGTCCCAGGGAGCCTTCCCCACGGCTGCAGTGCTCAGGGCTCTGGTGGTGGGCTCAAGCACTGCCCCACCGCTGCCCAGCCCCACTGACCGCTGCCTCTGTCCTGCAGCGCTGCGAGACCTGCAAGCAGCCGGTGCCCGGGGACTGCCCCGTGGTCTACGCCGACCGCGCCGGCTACTCCCGCCAGTGGCACCCGGCCTGCTTCGTGTGCTGCCGCTGCGCCGAGCCCCTCGTCGACCTCATCTACTTCTGGAAGAGCGGGGCCGCCTGGTGCGGGCGCCACTACTGCGAGAGCCTCCGGCCCCGCTGCGCCGGCTGCGACGAGGTAGGGACCGGCCGAGACCTGGGATACCCCTGTGCCAGTGTGGGGGCTGACCAGAGCCCCTGTGATCCCCCCTGTGCCAGTGTGGGGACTGACCAGAGCCCCTGTGATCCCCCCTGTGCCAGTGTGGGGACTGACCAGAGCCCCTGTGATCCCCCCTGTGCCAGTGTGGGGACTGACCAGAGCCCCTGTGATCCCCCCTGTGCCAGTGTGGGGACTGACCAGAGCCCCTGTGATCCCCCCTGTGCCAGTGTGGGGACTGACCAGAGCCCCTGTGATCCCCCCTGTGCCAGTGTGGGGACTGACCAGAGCCCCTGTGATCCCCCCTGTGCCAGTGTGGGGACTGACCAGAGCCCCTGTGATCCCCCCTGTGCCAGTGTGGGGACTGACCAGAGCCCCTGTGATCCCCCCTGTGCCAGTGTGGGGACTGACCAGAGCCCCTGTGACACCCCCTGTGCCAATGTGGGAACCACCCAGTGGCCCTCTACTCCTGCCAGTGCCAAAATCCTGGTGCAGGCTCAATCAGGGCTTCTGAGCAACCTGCTCTAGTGGAAGGTGTCCCTGCCCAGGGCAGGGGGTTGGAACAAAGTGACCTTTTCAGGTCCCTTCCAACTCAAACCATCCTGTAATTATTTTATGCACCCATTCCCAAAGCTTGATCCCCACGGCTGATGGGCTTGGTGGGAGGTGTGGGGCCAGTTCTCCCTGCTCTTGCCACGCTCCAGCTTGGTAAGATGGGGGAAATAAGCAGTTGTCTGTCTGTCTGTCTGTCCCATAGATCATCTTCTCGGAGGACTACCAGCAGGTGGAAGGGCTGGCCTGGCACAAGAAGCACTTTGCCTGCCTGGAGTGCGAGACGCTGCTGACGGGCAAACCCTTCGCCCTGGCCAACGCCAGCCTCCTGTGCACCACCTGCAGCCAGAGCAGGGTCTGAGCAGGGGCAGCCGGGGCCCCGCGGGCTCCCCGAGCTCCCACCAGGACTGGGGGCATTTGGAAATACAGAAGAAGGAGAAGGTTAAAAAATTTAAGGGTCTGACTATTCACTTGCAAGCAGCTCCGTGTCCCCTTGCATCCAGCACAGCCTGAGGAGAGTATTTCCTTGGGGTCCCCGTGGAGCTGGCGGGGAGCCCTCATGCCCACGGGTGGGAGGTTGAACGGTGTTCCTGGCCAGGAGGAACTGGAGCAGAGGGTCTGTGCTGTGCTGGTTTTTATCCAACCTTCTTATGACTAAGATCTTGCAATAGCCTTTTGGAAATAACACATCTCAGCAGTAACTTCTGGCGTACTAAATCTACGGCTGTGGTCAAAAACAAGGGGTGTTTGTGGTTTTTCAATCCTTACTGGAATTAGGCTAACAGGCTGCTGCCACCGCCAAGGCAGTGGGTTTGAGGAATTTGATCAACTTGCTGAAAGCAAATGATATAAAATTGCAGCCACACTCAGCTGGGGCTTTGTCCTGTGCAGTGATGCAAAACCAAGGAGTGGGCACACAGGGCAGGAGGTTCACCCCGGTGAGAGGGGCAGGGCACGGTTCTGCCCGGGCAGCGACTGGCTCAGCCCATGGAGCTGCTGCCCTGGAACTGGAATGTAAAGAATTTTGTGGAAAACAGCTTTACAGCCTCCGCTGTCTTGGGGGGCAGAGTGTGTGTGTGTGTCTGTGTGTCCCTGAGATGCTGCAATGTCACTTTTCCCTGCTGTACTTCAGTGACCCTTCCAAGTACCAGGGAGCTGCCCCTTCCCCTCGGAGCCAGCAGCACCTTGCCCTGGGCCCTGCCCTGCTCCTTGTCCCGCAGCTCTGCCGTTGCCTCTTGGGCCTGGTGGTAGTGGTGCTATCCCAGGATCTGGCACTGAGTCCCTGCGGATCATATTTGTTCCCTACATCGAGTGATGCTTCTGATGCTCCCTGAAAACATCGGGCAGCCCAGGCTGGCAGGTGTCTGTGCTCGGTCTGTTGTTATACTGACTATCTGTGTGATTTGCCAGAGAACTGAAATATTTTCTCACCCAGGTGAGTGTCCAAGGAGCTCACAGCTGCTGGGGGCTCTTTCTGCTCAGCAGGCTCTGGTTTCTCCTCAAGGCCTGCTCCGTTTGGTGGCTGTTTGTTCACTTGTGCTGAATAAACTGGGAGATGAGAGCTGGGCAAAGCTGGACCTGCCTCGGGGCCGCACTGCACAGCTGGGGGAGTGGCACAAACCCATGGCCGTGCTGGGGCAGCCAAGCCCCAGGTGGGGCACAGCCATTCCTGGTGCCTCCTGCGCCCCGAGCTGCCCTGTCGCAGCCACGGGGTGTGGTGAGGCTCCTGGGGACACTGGGGTGCCTACAGCAGTCGGTGGGAAGGAGCAGGGCGGGGAGGTGCTGAGGTGCAGAGAGGGCTGAGGTCTCTCCCAGCCCCCATGGGCAGCACTTCTGCAGCATTTGGGGATCCACATTTACACGTGAGCACTTCAGAGGTGGGATTTTCCAGTAGGACCCTGTTTTCCTGGGTAACCTTCCCCTCTCCCCTGCTTGGGGAGCTGTGGGCAAAAAGGGCAGCCCCTTCCACCCCAGCCAGGGTTAACAACCAGCCCAGACCCAGCGGGTGGCAGTGGAGAAGAGGTGGCTCTTGGCTGGGGAAGAATGCGGGTGGGAGCTTGGGCAAATGTCAGAGCAGAGGCACAGGGAGAGGAGGGGTTTTGGGGGGGCCACTGGGCTGGCCCTCTCCTCTTCCCCAGCCCTCATTGCTGGGGACTGCAAGGGCAGGGCTGGGTCACCCCCACCACCCTCCCTGTCCTGGGGTGGTCTCTGACAGAAGAGGGGTCAAGTTCACTTTATGCACTATGAAGGACTCCAGGGAGACCTTGTGGATACCTTCCAGAAGCTAAAGGGGCTCCGAGAGAGCTGGACAGGGACTGTGGGCAAGGGACTGCAGCACATTCTGAGTTTTGATTTTGTGATCTGTAAACTGTAATTCTCAGAAGTGCCTGCTCCAGCACACACTTAGTTGCTTCAGGCTTTTGGGACTGCTGACACCTGCTCAAGCCTTGCAGATATTTCTGCAGCTCATAAAATACTGTCTGCTAAATAAATTTACTGCAATTAAACAGCTCAACAAAATCCTGTGTCAGGAGCAAAAGCGTGAAATTAATGCATCAAACAGCTCGAAGCAGATGGGAGCTTTTAGTGTTGATATTAGAACAGAAATTCGGGGTAGGCATGAGCTGATCCTCCCCCAGCAAGGGCAGTATTTTAACGTGGGGCTGCAAGGGACAAAGCCCTTCATGTTCTGTCAGTGACCAGGGCAGGTGAGCATAGGGAATTTGTGCCTCCTGTGTGAGCATCCAGCTCCAATTTGAACTCAAACGTTCTGTATAGTTGTTCTAAATACAACTGACAATACATTTAAATCTTCCTAAAACTTTAAATAAAGTATTTCTGGATACAAAAATCCTTCACCTGCTCCCCCCCCCGCCAACCCAGCCAGGAGCAGGGGTGGGAGAGAGGGAGGGCAGATCTTCCCCACAGAGAAAAATAACCACTGGCTGGGCTGAAGCCACATTTCAGCAGAAGTTTTGCAAGCTGAAGTTTTTCAGAGCTTAACTGCTCTGAATCTGCAAATATTTGCAGTGCTGTCTCATTTGTGGTTCCCCCCCCCCCTTTTTTTTTTTTTTAAGACATATTCAAGGCATAGAAAGGGCCCATCTGTCTGTTATGTGGGAGATTGAAGGGGGAGAGGCAGAGGCAGTTTAAGGACAGTGGCTGCATGGGGGTCACCTTCCTCCCCACATTCCCCCCTCGACACCGGGGTCATCCCCACCTGGGGCCGCTGTCCCCTGGGACCAGAGGAGGAGTTGGCCTCAGCCAGGGAGGTGCCTGCGCTCTGCACAGGGGGCTTTACCTGCCGAGGGGGGCAGGCAACCCCTGGGAACTGAGCAGTGGCTGGAGCAATGCTGTAACACACCCCAGAGAGGGAGGGAGGGCGCGGGGAGCCCTTCAGTCCCTGCTGGTTCCTTGTGTTCGTGTGCAATGTTCAGGCCAAAACAAACAATTAAACTTGAAATTCAGATTCTCAGCTCCTATGAATAAGAGAAAGCTCCTGGTCCCAGTGACAGGAGGACAGTAACTCACTGTTACAGAGCTGCCACTCCGAGGCCGGGGGTCACCAGAGGAGCCCACCAGAGGAGCCCACCAGAGGAAGCTGGCTGGCATCTCACAGCAGGGCTCACTCCCACCACTGCCCCACACAGATTTCTCCAGGCAGTCAGAAAGGAGGGAAGTCTGGAAGCATTTAACAGGTTTCCCTGGTCTATGGAAAACACCTGGACACTGAGATTGATTGATTGATTGGCTGATTGGCACTGGACCCATGTGGAAGGAGCCCTGTCTCCGGGGGTCAGTGGGTAGGAGGAGGGATTTGTGGGGCACAGATGGTGTGGGGAGCCTGGAGACAGCTCTGCACCCCCTGTGCTTCTGGAACTGTGCAGAAGATCCTTATGTGAGGGGGAAAATCACAGTGGTCTGTGTTTCCCTGCAGGGCCTGGCTTTGGGGTGAGAGCAGAGCCCCAGGGTGGGGCTTTGGACTGAAGGTGCTCAGGCTCTGGTTTGCATCATTCCAGGCAAGAAAAGCAATCAGCCTTCTCCTTTACAGCTTGTTTCCAAAAACAACTCTTTGCTTGGATGCTTCTCCAATGAATTGATGCAGACCTGATTTTTTGGAATGGATGGGGTTCTTGTTATTTGCCTTGGTGGTAACAAACAGCCATAGAGAAGCTGTTGATCCTGGGTACAACTCAATAAGAACCTGATCCTGGGGTGGAGGACAATTGCCTTAAACAGAAACTTTAAGGGTTTTTATTAGGCAGTCAATTCTTTAGGAAAACGTGATTTCAGATACCTGTAACTAATAAACCTCAAAATTCAGTGGCTGCAGGCGAGAAAAACATAAACCAAAGGCAGAGTGAGGTGGCTGTATAAACACTACAATAAAACTTGCTTAAAAGCCCCAGAGAGAAAAATTTAGAGGTGAAAAAGCAAGTATTCATGAAGTGCTGGTGTGTTTCAGTGGAAACTTCCCGAGACCTGCAGCAGCTGCTACTTTTGGGCAGAGCTAAAGAAAGCCCATATGGGTGTGTGTTCTTCTGTAAAAGGTGAGGTTATGTTTATATAAATCTAATTTGAGCTTTTATTTACTTTTCAAATCCCTTTCTTCAGCCAAATCACAAAAAAATCGCCATCTCCACAGTGAAGGTTTTGTAGATTTTGCCTGATTTCAGGATCTCCAGCAGTCCTGGGGCACAGGGCTCATCCCACGGTGCTTCTTCCCCAGGAATACCTGATTGATGTTCTTGCATGTCCATGCACTGAGGGGTGCTGTGATAAAGTCGCTGGGTGGCAGCCCTGCCCATGGCAGGGGTTTGGAGCGAGATCCCAGCACACCCACTAACCATGGACTAAACCATGTCCTGAAGTGCCACACCAACTCATTTTCTGAACACTTCCAGGGACAGCGACACCACCACGTCCCTTGGAGCAGAGCTGGGGGTGCTGAAGGAGCTGGCAGTGCTGGAAGTTTCTGGGATTCAGGCAGAAGCTCCAGGAAAAGCTCTGTGCAGCAGTCTGGTGTGAATTTTTGCAGAGAGCAGCCCACGCAAGAAGAGCACTGTAAATGCCATTCTCGGGGCGAGGGGCTGGGCTCTTGCCCAGATGTGGTGGCTCTGCACGCCCCTGGCTGTGAGGGGCAGCCCGGGCAGGCTGTGGGCTCTCTGCAGGGCCTGTGGGCAGCCCTGAGTACCGAGGGGCTCGTTGCCCCAGGCCATGGTCAGCCCTTGGAAAATCCCCTTTGTCGGAGCCCTGGAATGACCAGGAGCTCCCAGTTCCAACCAAACACATCTGCTTTGGGTCCTCGTATTTATCCCTTAGTGGCTGCCACGGGGGGCTGGTGCTTTGCCAACCCATTGTGTCTCTGTTGCAGACAGTCTGGGCTGAAAATGGGATGGGGTTCAAAACCAGCCCAAAACGTTTAATGTCAACCTGCTGGCCAGATGTCCGTGTGGAAATCCGGCCCTCCGCCCTGTCCCCTGGGTGGTGGCTGCACCACGGACCCGGGGGCACGGCACACGATGGCCAGGCACAGCTGATGCCAGCAGCCCCAGCCCCAGCCCTGGTCACACCTCGCTTTCCCAGGCAGACAAACCCCACAGCTGAAACCCATGAACCCACTCACTCCCTGCTAGGGCTGTTTCATTGCCCAGCCTCCGATTCACCTCTGCCTGCAGTTTGTTCTCAAACCAAGCCAGGTCAAGAGCCAAAGGTGACTCCAGAACTTAATCCTGATGGAATGCTTACTCCCCCTTGGAGGAGGATCAGGAGATTAACACTCACCTTCATGGCAGCCTCTCCAAGTGACATTTTGATGACTTAAGACACCAAAAAGAGCAGCTTCTGCAGGGAAGGTGAGTGCAACATATTTTAATCAAAATTGGTCAAAACTCAGCTTTAGGGTTTTGCAGGAGCACGTGATAATTCAAAATTTGTCCTGGTTTTGAAAAATATGATGACTTTTTTTCCCCAGGCAACAGCATTTTTAGGAATCCCCTTGAATAATCCTGGCTTCCTGCTGGTGGAAGATACTGGGGTAAAATTCCTGGTGCTGTAATAGACATTCTTCCCGGAATCCTCTGTGCTTTGCCGTGAAGAGTATTAACTGCAGTCTCCATCTCTCCAGGATTTGTGCTTGCAACAGCCCTGACTCTCTCCAGGCTGTCATTCAGCCCCCAAGACCTGATGCCAAAATTCTCCCCTGCAGACGAAGTGGGTCAGGTCTTCCCTGGTGCTGCTCAGCGGGCTGGAGCGGGAGTCCACAGGGGAAGGCGACCCAGTGAGTTTAATCCGAGGGCAGTTTCCTGCTCTTTCAAAGCATGGCTGTGTCACACCAGGGACTACTGACTGGGATGTGGCAGCTGGCGATGGGATGCAAAATCCCAATGCCATGCCTTGCCAAGGGAAAAAATATATATAAGGTGAGGAAGGTTTCCTCTTAAGACTGTAGAGTAGGCTGCAGCCTCAGGGGAATCAGTTCCATTTCGAGTGCCCAGGGACATGGAAAATAAAAGCATGAGGTTCTGGAAAAGCAAAACAGCAGAATTGAGCCACTGATGCCATCAGCTGCATCCTACTCCTTCCAAAGGGAAAAAGCCTTTCACATTGGCTTGATTTCTGCAGCCCCAAAAATAAGGTTCCTCTTTAGGAGCAGCTTTATCTGTGCCCCAGTGTTAGGGGCTGGGATATCAAACAGGCAGCAGGAAGGGCCGGGCAGTGCTGGGGGTCAGGAGAACGCTGGGGCAGCAGGGCAGGACATGTGCCTTGGTGGCATGTGGCATTTGCCATGGTGAGCAGAAAGCACTTGTCATTTGCTTTAAATATTGTGCCTGACGGTCAAGAAAATGCTGGTCTGTTGTAACCCAAGCAGGAGCTGCCCTCTCTTCACTGGTTGCTTTCAGCAAACATTCATTTGTCTACATTTTGCCCTTATGGGGAGAAGTAAATCTCAAAGGGTAAGGTATTTGTAACTTTCAGTTTGTTGGTACTAAAACAGTCAAGGGGCTTTGCTTGTGACTGATGGGCCTCTACAGGGGCATCCTTGGTGGGCACATGCTGCCCCCAGACTGGAGCTGGTGTGGCTTCCAAAATCGCTGGGAGCTCCTTGGGAACTGATTTCCTGGGGGTCAGGTTGTTCCCTTTTTAATTACATTTAGTGGTGCTGGAGCCTGATCAGCAGCCCTCCACCACAGCTGGGGTTTGGGCTACTGCAAAGGCACTGGGTGTCCCTCCCATTTGGTGCTGACGCCTCTGGCTACTCAATCTCTTTGAAAATTCCCTGGAGAGTGGGGAAATATCTCTAACTGACGCAAGTTCACATTTTTCAACCTGCAAACAGTAAGGCTCTGTTACAAAAAATGCTAACATCACCTGGAGCAAAGCAGGAACAGCAGGAACTGTATTTATTGTGGCTCCAAAGAAGTATTGATGCAAGGCCAGACCCTGAGCGCTGCCCTGTGTCCGTGCCCAGCCCCAGGCCCAGCCCACCCGCGCCCGGAGCCAGTGACACCGTGTGGCAGTGGTGTTCCAGCAGAAGCTTGTCCTGCAAAGTCACCACCGTCCCAGGGGCTCTCCTGCCTGCTCACTGCCTGCCTTTCCTTTCGGAGAGCTTCAAGCCAAGGCCTGCATTTAAAGAGGTGTCTCGGAGATGCCGCGTCTGGCAGTGGCCAGTGCTGTTCCGGATGCTGACATGTCAAGGAAACACCTCCACATCCTCTGGGCAGAGTTAATGTTTGGACAGTGTTAAAATATAACCAGCGTTCCTCAGCTCAGCTGAGCGCCCTGGCTGTGCCCCAGCCCTGTCCAACCTGCGAGGCGCTGCCTGGCTCCCCTCCCGCTGCACTGGGCTCGGGGCTTGACACCGGCACTCGGGGTTTAAACAAAACACACATTAATATCTGCAGCAGGAGTGCCTGAGCAGTGGCCGCGGAACAGCAGCGATTAAGGGCTGAGGAGAAAAACAATTAAGCTGGTCAGGCAAAATATTAGGAGAGTGGCTCTGCAAATACTGGGTTTTTTTCTCTGTCAGAAACCAAGAAGGAGCCTGAGGTTGAGAGCTGTGCTCTGAATATTCATGGGGCTCTGCTGGTCCTCAGGCAGCACTGGCTTGCAGGAGGGTATGGAAGCCCTCCAGCTGTTCACCTCTGCAGTTCAGTCTGTCATTCCTCATATTAGCACACTACGGGAAAGGCTGGAAGAGGTGGAATGTGGCAGTCGTGGCGTATCAGTCCTGATAACGTGGCATGAAATCGGGACAGACTCCCTTGTGTGCCCAAAGAGAGGAGCCCGGCTGCGAGGCTGGGGAGAAGAGGGGTTTTTCTCACTGCCCCAGAGCACCAGGGGCCCCGGCCATGTCCCCTTTGGCCCACGCTGTCCCCGTGGTTTGGGTCCTGTGACCCCAGTTTGGGTCCTGTCCCCTCGCTGTCGGCACTCGCCAGGAGCTGCAGTCTGGCACTGAAAGGCCTGGAGACACCCACAGATAAAGGACCCCGAGCCCAGGGCTGTGTCTGTCCCACACACAGCCCCAACAGTGTGGCTCTGCCTGAGGCTGCAGGAAGGGCTGGGGAATTACAGGCGCAGGAACAAAATGTTTCATTTCAGTTTGTGGCATAAACGTGTGCAGGGGCTGCAGGAAGCACAGGGAGAGCTCTTTGGCTCTTTTCCTCTCAAAAAAGGGGGTGTAACTCCACCCCAAGATGAGCTTCAAGGTCCTTTCCAACCAAAACCATTCTGTGATTGTAGGATCCCTCGTCTCCCCTGCCGCAGTGGCACCAGCAAAGCTGCCTGTCACAACCCCGTGCTCTTCCAGCTGCAGGAAGGTCCATCCCAAAGCCCAGGAACTTTGTGAAAACCCCCCAGCATCAGGCACAGTCAGTTTATCAAGATTAGTTAGTTAAAGGCCACTTGTTATTAATTTGGAGGTTTCCAGAATATGTTTAGCCCCTGTAAAGTCACCAGAAAAGAAAAAATTGCTGCAACAAGTTTTCCTTGGATTTGAAAAATGACCTTTCTTGCCCGGGTGAATTCAGAGCTGCACACCCAGAAGGCGGGTGCCTCCCAGCTGAGCGGCCCCAGCCCCTCTCACTCACAGGGCTGCTCTGCAAGCGCCCTCAATCCAAGGAAATTTATTTAGGCGGTCTCGAGGGAAGGTCTTGGCAAAGCACTAATGGCCTTCTTTTATAAAAGAGACCTTTATTCCCTGGCCTGGGTCTCATTCAGCTGGTTGGGCCCACGTGCAGGGCCAATATCCATCTCTGAGCATTTCCACAGGGCTGTGGAGGAATTCACTGAGCCCGTGGTGAAACATCTGGCTCAGCAATAGCACAGCTGCACGTGGTGCCCTCTCACCCTGGGGCTGAGCTGCTGCACCCTCCGCTTGTGGGCACCTTGGCATTTTGTGGGCTCAGTGTCACGGGCACCTCCGAATTTTGTGCTGGTTCCATTGGGAATGAGCCGGTGCAGAGCTGGAAAGGAGAAGGACACACAGAAAACCCCAGTGAAAATGAAAGGCTGACAGTAATCCACAGATCCTGGCACTGCAGTCAGCTGCAGCTGGATGTGGAATCCCAGCTCATTTTGAAGTATCGAATTCAAAGTGATGTGTGTGAGCCCCAGTCAGAGCTCTCCGAAAGAGATCCCAATTCTGGGAAAACAAATTCCAAACGGTTAAGAAAAAACCCATCTGAGACACTTCAATTAACTGCAACTCTCACGTGGTCTCAGATTTGTCTCGGAGCCTCCCCTGATCTTCCTCCTTAATCCTAAAATGAAATTCAATTTACTTCATATGTTCTTAGTGCCTGAACGACTACTGTACCCTTGCAGCCGCTTGCAGGGCCTTTTGTCCTTCCCTTCCCACATGGAAGAGTCATTTCCTTGTTTTTGATAGAGCAGGACGAGTGTGGCCAGCTGATGTCTTCACCATCTGAGTGGTTCCATGTCAAAAATAGATGCAAGAAGTCAAGGGGACTCCAACCCCCGAGGAGTTACCGAAGGGATTAGCACAATTCCTGCTGCTGCTTCATGCATCTTTCCTCAAATAGAGATTTTCATTATGGTTTTCCATAAACGGTACAGAAAATTAGAAATAAAAACAATATATAAAATTATAAATTAATTAATTCTAAATTAATTCTATATATATAAAATTCTCTTCTCATTGTGAATCGGTTCTCAGAGCAGCTTACCCTGGAAAATGTGGGCCCTGTCCTGTTCCAGCCGATGGACATCCAAAACTCACCACTCCTGAGCCATTCTATCCCCAGAAATAGCCGCAGCACAAGCTGGCAGCACCACTTCTGGTAACAAAACGACTCAGATTCATTCTTAAATGTAGCAAAATAAATTGGCTTATCTCTGAAGGACCATTAATATGCGAGTTTTGTTTGGTTTGCGTTTATGCGGTCAGGAAATATCCCTAACCCAGAAATATCCCCTTCATCTGATTTTTCAAAATAAGTCTTTTTATTTCTAATTAGCTCTTGGCACAGAAATTTTTTAAAGCAGGGTTTCAGCCAAAAGGAGATGAGTTGGGCTGTGAATTTCTGACATGGCAAGACCAAAGTTGCAGAGGCGCTTGTCCCAAAGTACCCCAGGGGCATGGGCTGGTTCCCCCACATCAGCCTCGGATGGGAGCATTGGCGCAGAGAAGAGCCCCGCTGGTGCCAGGGGCAGGACTTTGGTGGCAGTTCCAGTGGGAAAACACCAGTTCCCAGGGTAAATAACTCACTGTCAAGACCCTGGTGTCACTGCCACACGCTCCTCAGGACCAGTGTTCCCCTTCGGGCAGAGCTGCCCCGTCCCCACCGCCCCAAGCGTGGCTGCCACAGGACAGGGACGCGCGTGACGGGCTCCGTGGGTGGCCCGGGGGCAGGTGGCCCTCGAACACGGCCCGGTGCCCGGGCAGGATGCACATGTTGCCCGCTCGCCAGGTGCCAGCCGCAGCTCCAGAGCTCACGGCCTCTCCTGTGGAGGGAGGTTCCGAGCTCCTCCCCAAACCCGACCCGCCGTGCCTGCGCTGCATTCCGGGCCCACGGCCCCGCTGTCCCCCGGCCCCTCTGGGAGGGGACCCCGCGCCCCATCCTCCCCCCACAGTGGCTCCTCAGGGGTCCCAGCGGGTGATGGCCCTGGAACCGACTGCCTGGTGGGTGATGTCACCGGAATCACAGAGGGGAAGGCCAAATAAGGCAGCAATTTAGGGAAGACGTGTCCTAAAATGGGAGTTGGACTGGTGACCAGCAAGCACAGAACACTGGGGTGGTATTACCATGTTGAGAGCCCAGAGCCCGCGCAGTCACAATGCTGGAAAAATCCCTTCAGGACCTGGAAAGAAGAGAGTAAATCAGCCAAAGCCAGAGCTCTTTCCTCCCCAAACAGGCAGGGCCCGAGGTCAGCGTGGGAAGGATCCCAGTGCTAGGAGAGATGGACACATCAGTGCCGTGAGAATTTTTTCCTGGGAAGAGACAGTTTTTTGAGGAGTTCCTTCAGCATGATTTTGGCTTTTCAGCACAGAGCAACAAACCTGTTCTGGGCGATCGAAGAAACGTGATTTTAAAGGGTCCTGAAGCCAAACACGGGAGAAGCTGGACCGAGCTGAAGAAGGGGGAAGGGGTACGGATCCTACACAGGCTCCAGGGCAGGCTCTGCTGGGAGCCACTGGGAAGCTGCTGTGCCTCAGTGCAAGGCTCCATCCCTCCCGGCAGGGAGGAGCTGTTTGGGGTATCCTGGTGTGCTCAGCACCCAGGGAAGGACAGAGGATTCCACGGAGGGAGCCCGGCCAAACCCACTGGGAATCCACCCACCTCCCCTCTGCCGTGCTGCACCTCCCTGGTACCCAGAGCCGGAGCGGCTGAGCTGACAGCACGGGCATGGCCAGGTTTTCATATTTATTGGATGAAATTTAATTTAGGGGCTGCAGTGATAAACTTGATTTATAAGCCCCCCCAAGACCCAGGTCCAGGGGGGCAGTGAGGGAAGATTTGGCTCACCCAGCAGAATTTGCTCCTTCGGGCACAGATGGGGCCTCCCCGAGGGGTTACTCGGACTCTGGAGGACTGGAATAACAGCCAATTTAATCAGAGCCACAGCTGTGCCCCAGCTGCAGCTGCCTTGGTGGCACTGTACCCCTGGCAGCTGTACAGACACATGGGGTGGGTGTGCTCAGGACCAAACTGTGGGGATTCCTGGGCAGCAAGTCCGTAAGGAGAAATTCAGGAACTGGCCAAGGCCCTGAGCATCCCTAGTCATGCTGCTGGGAAGGGATGGCTGGAATTGGCCATGCTCAGGTACTGTCCCCAAGGAGCATCCGTGACAGTCCAACCCAGCCAGGGTCCCCCTGCCCTCACCCCCAGGGCCTCACAAACACGCAGGCTGAGGATGTCAGCGTCCCCACGTTGCTCTCCTCATTCCCATGCAGCACTAAAATAAATCCAGAGTGCAGCTATTAATAACAGCAATGGGCAGTGCTCTGCAGTGACGACACCGAGCACAGGCTGGCAGGGCCCCGCTCCCTGCGCCCGGCAGAGCCCCAGGAATGCGATAGTTTCCTGTGAAAGAGGTCCTGCTCATTCATCAGGCATCAAAAAGTGTGTGCAAGCCAAGAATGTATTTATTTTTCATCTAAATATAGTTGAAGTTCTACTAAAACCTGCCAGGAATGGCTGGACTCCCACCCCACAGAGGGCACCAGGGAGGTGACACACGGCTCTGGGTGCCAGTCCCTCGTTTCCACGTGTGCCTTCATGCCAGGATGCTCAGCCACCTTGGCTGGGTGATGGTTTGGCACAGGGAGGGGCTGTGGGGAGGGGTCATGGCATCACTGCCTCCAGCCCCCCCACCTGTGCCCAGGTAAGGCTCGGGTGGCCACAGCCCCTCCCCAGCACGGGAGCATGGGCAGCTTTGAGCGTTTGGCAGAAGCTGAGCACGAGGCCCCGGGATAGCCCTGGGCTGTCCCTGCAGGACCCATCTCAGGCAGGGGACACTCAGCCCCAGGCAGGGTCAGGGGGCTGTTTGAGGGGTCACTGCTTGGCCTCTGGCAGCAGCAGTGGAGAGGATGAAGTTTATCTCGTGCTTCAAGAATGACTCTATGAGAGCAAATTGGGTTTGTATTTGTTTCAGAACAACCACTAGCAACTGCTGGGGCCAGCAGGAATCCGGCCTGATGATTATTTAGGTTATTTGGATAGCTCCGAAAGCTTATCCAAACTGTCTGGGCCCTCGCTGTTGGTGGCTCGGGAGGAAAACTCCCCATTTTTCCTCTCTGCCCTGACGGTGCTGTGCAGTCATCCCGGATGGCAAAGGTGCCCTCCGACAGCCTCGGGTCCAGCCCTCCCCAGGGGAGGGGGCCCTTGCTGTGGGATGGCTGCGAGCTGCATTTCGCTGCTGGCCTGGTCCCCACGGGGACTCAGCCTGGCCACTGCTGCTGCGCCAGGCCCTGCCCCTGTGCCCACAGCAGAACAGCCCTCACTCCCTCGCCTCCCTTCTCCCCAGCTGCCCTCACCCTGCCCCACGGCAGCCCCTCCCGGCTCTCTCTGTGCTCTCTGCCGCTGCTCTCAGCATCAAACCCTCTGCAGGTGCAGCGAGCCAGGCCCGCGGGTCCCTGAGGGCGCAATGCCCGGGGGCAGGGGCTCGGGGAGGGGGCAGGAGGGGCTGCCACTTTCACCCTTCAAACAAGACAGAAGGTTTAACCCCCAAACAAGACCAAGCCCCCCAGGCCAGCTGCAGGCCTGTCTGTAAGCACACACATACCAGTTCATGCACATGAATACATGGGAAGGAACGACTTCACAGGGGCATCTTTTGCTGTTTAGGAAAGCCTGCCCCCACCTCCTTCGTGGTCCAGACTCTCAAAGCTTGGAAGCCAAGGGTTTGCCAAAAAAAGGAGAGAACCACCCCCCAGCTCTCTCCAAAAGATGCTGATTATTGATCAGAAGATCTTCAGCAAACAACAGAGAGAGGGGGTGAAAATCCCTTCAGGACTGGGGCCGGAGCCCCACTCAGTGCCGGGACTGGGCAGGGAGAGGAGGTGTCAGCACCTGCTCCCCCCAGAGCCAGAGGATGCTCCTCCAGTGCACAAACTGCCCTCAGCACCGAGAAGGGGACGTTAGAGCCTGCAATTAAGTGGAAGCCAGAAATTTGCCAAAGAATTGGTTTCGACAGACCACGTGGAAAATCAAACCATCTCACTTAGGGTTTATTTTGGTCTTTTGGTTTACTGGCATTTTTCCTGTGAAACCTTCTCTTTCCTGTGTGTGAAGACGGTATGTTCTAGCCGAGCTCTTGCATCTGCAATCACATTTCTAACAGCAGCAACAGAGATTGCAACACTCCAGTGAGGATCAGATGGAGTAGAATCCTAATGTTTATTCAAAATTAACTACTATGATAAAAATAGTGGTAATAAATAATGTCTGCCTGGGCTCTGAAAATGCAGAAGGAACAACAATAACCCCAGTCACCTTCATCTTTCACTACATTTCTACAAAATTATTTTGCTGGTATTTCACTTGGTAAATGAGATTTCTTTGATAATTAGAATTTCTTTTTCGTTTACTAAAGATCTAAAATCTACAAATATTTTATCAGTGACTGTTCTCAACATCTTACTGTGCCTACCCCAGCTCACTAATCACCTCCATGAGCCAGCCCCGGGGCAAGGTGGGCAGCAGGACATCCCCCTTACCTGCTGCAGGATGCGGGAGGAGGTGGCAAGTGCTGCTCTCTGACGCCAGGGGGATCTGTGGTTCCAAAAGCCAGTGATTGGGAGCATCTGCAAGAAACAAACCCAGCCACTCAGAGAGACCCTGTTGGTCTGGCACAAACACGTTTGTTACACCTGGTACCAGCACATTCAGACGAGAGCTGGGCAATACACAGAATAAATGCAAAGCTCCAAGTCCCAAAAGATGTCCATCACTCTCCACATGATGCAGAAGCGCCCAAAGCAGGGTCCATGCTGCAGGGAGAGGTTGGTGCTGCCATGGTGCAGGACACCTCGGTGTCATCACTTAACCCCAGGCAGCAACTAAGAACCAGCTACTGAGGAAAAATGCACTCCATCCCAATCCAGCCCCAAACACTGGCCTGTGTGAGGAAAACCAACCCTCCTCCAGCCAAAACCAGCACCCCCGGGGAGAGGCTGCTGGTCCCACTGGCAGGATGGATTAAAAACTGCCTCTGTTGACTCTGTGCCCCAACAGGATCCTCTGGCACCTTCCCCCAGCAGCTGCTTCTCCTGCTGCTAAATCTGAAAGGACTTTTCAAAACCTCCGAAACTGCCTCCAGGCTCTTTCCCAACGCCTGAGTATGTTCAAATGCTCCCTAATTTCCAAGGACAATAGCCAATCCTGCCTAATTTATGTGCACTCCCACGTTAGCTTCTTAATAACCTTGTAACAGATGACTCTTGCATAAACAGTCCCGAAATCAGATCTCCATGGGGCCCACCACGATTCCAGAGCCTCCTGCTAACTCCTGGCAGCGGGAGAGGTGTTATGTTCCCTTTCCAAAGGCACAGGGAACCTTTTTGCTCCGTTACCTGCAGGACTTGGCTGTGGCTGGTGGCCCCCGGGGGAGCTGAAGGTCTTGTCAGGCAGAGCTATGCTGACCTGGGGCAGTGCAGCCCAGGGACCCCCCACCCTCCAGGGCTCCACCAGTGTGGTGGGCATGGCTGGAGTATCTCCAGCCTCCTGGAATGGATGGAGATGTGTTTTGACAAACGAAGGCCTTCACACAGAGTAATTGAAGGCACTTCATGGGGAAATGGCAAGTGCTTGGAAGCACCCAGCAGAACAGAAATGGCTTTTTGCTGAACCTCACAAGACTTTTCTCATCCCAGTCTGGGATCTCCAGCACTGCAGCTCCCAAATGGAAATGCCAGAGCATTCCACCACCAGCAGCAGCCAGCAGTTGTCGCTGAAGCCCTGGAAAAGGAGCCCAGGTACTGCCCCACATCACCCCTGGCATTTGGGGGTGTTGGGGCTCGCACCAGGCAGAGGCTCAGCTCCATTCCTGAGCTCTTATCTGACCATAAACCATCCCCTACCTCTGAACACAACTCAGCTCCCACCACAAGACTGCCCCCACTAAGGACTAAAGCTGCCCTTCCCAGCCCCTGTTTCTGCCTGACCCAAGGTAGTAAATCCCCTCCCAGCTTCCCCCAGAGAGCCCAGCTGAACTCCCGAGCCTTCCAATAAAATCAGGAATAAAAATCACTGACCTGGACTCCTGCCCGTGCTGCCAACCAGGTTGCCCCCAGCTGCTGGAAGTGCTGGAGCTGCTTCTCCCTGCGACAGGCGGCACAAGCCTCGCTGCCCCAGCCAGCACAGGTGCTGCACCTTTGGATGCACAAACACAGAATTTTAACTGGGATTCTAAGCACTGCTCATTCCCAGAGCTCTATGGATCCACGGTGATTCCCTGGGTCTGCGTGTGTAGCTCGGCTGGGGCGGCAGCTCCAGGAGCCAGCGATAGCACACTCACCATTAATGTCATCCCCCGGCCCCTGCCAAGAGGGATGCAGCATATCTGCTGGGAAAAACAAAGGACTGATGCCAGCCTCAAATCTATCCGTAAAACGCGGAATTAACCAAAGAATGTATGTGTACATCTAGTTAAGGACAATCTCAGTCTCCCCCCGATGCGGGAAGGCGAGTGCCGCTCTGAGGAGGCTGCTGCCCGCGCTCTGACAGATGCGGGAGCATCCCGACGGCAGCGGTGCGGCGCGGATTAGCAGCAGTTAACAACTGATTCATTGAGGCTCTTCAAGCCATCGTTAGCCCCAGCGGATTCACGCTTTAGAGTGACTGCCACGGCTACGCGATACCATCTCTGTTATTCCAAACTTAATGGAGCCGCATAAACAAAGCAGTTTTAGAACAGTCCCTTCTCTTTTTTTCGTCGCTTAAAGATCATTGTTTGGATAAAACAGAGGGTGGTAATAACTCTCCAGGCTGGCCGTGAAACCTCCAAGCGCAGCCGGGCACTGCGGAGCCGGCCCGAGGAGCAGCTGCGGTGGCTCCAGCTGCCATCCCGATGGACCCTCCAGCCCGGCCTCAGCACCCCCTGCCCGGGCAGCTCTGTCCATCCCTGTCCCCCCACCCCCTGCCCGGGCAGCTCTGTCCATCCCTGTCCCACCACGCCCTTCCCGAAGGGCTCTGGACCGGGTGCGGCGCTTCCTGCCCGTGCTCTCGCCTTATTCCCCCCGTGCAGACGGAAGAGGTCCCGTTCCCCTCACCACCATAACCTGTGGGCTGGAGACCGCAGGCGGGGTGAGACGTTTTTGCTGCCCGAGCAGGATTTTGATATCCCTGTTCCGCATCTCTGCGGGGCCCAGGAGCGTCGGCCGGGAACCGGAGGGAGCACGGGGGGGTTTGAGACGCAGGGTAAGGACGAACCAGGCGGCTCCTGCACGCAGCTGCCCAGCCCTCGTAACAAGGGCAGCTGCACCCCAAAGTCAGAGGAGCACCCAGGCTGCCCAGCTCCTCCCCGAGCTGCCCTGTTCCAGCAGCGGGACTGGCCGGGGCTGGGGCACAGCTGTGACACTCCCGACAGGAGGAGACCATTCTTGCACGGAGCTGCCCGGGAATTTGGGATAATCTTGCATTATGCACACACACACTTCCTGCGTCTAAATTCAGTGATAAAACCCTGCTCCTAATGGGACACAATCCAAGCCATAAAATTTGGCTGCACAACCATTAAAGCAGTCATAAATAATAATTTTTTCACAGAGGCAAATGTCTCTGCAGGGCTGGTGAAAGAAAGTAATTTTTTTTCTCTATTAATTAATTCACTTAAAAAGTAAAATAATTTGACCAGCTACAGAGCTTGTCAAAAGCTAAATGGGAACTGTCACACAAACAAATGTTCTGCTAATGTCGGAAAAGGAATTTCCTTTAAAAGAGGAAAGATTATCCAGCACTGCTTCTGGATAAGGCTGTGGCAAAAGTTGGCCTCAAACTTACAGAGGAAAAAAGCAACAGGAAGAAGAGATCTCTGACTATTTTACCTGGCACGTAATGAGGAAAAGGCCAGAAAACGAAAACTGCAGTGAGGTGCCCATCAGGGTCCCAAGGAGCTGGGGGTCCCATCAGCCGGGGGGGCTGGTGCCAGGGCTCAGCCCCGGCCCGGGTGTGCTGAGCTGCCTGCGAGGGCTGTGCCTGGAACACGGGCTCCAGGGCTGCTCACCCGTGCCCGCGAGGGCGTCCTGGCTCAGCCCCGTGCCCAGAGGGAGCGGCGGGGGTTTGGCTCCTCGGGGAAGGGACGGCCGAGGGCTGGAAGCCGCGGTAAATCCCAGGCAGATGCTGCTCACGGCTGCAGGAGGCTCGGCCGCAGCAGCTCAAGCCATTCCCGGGTGAGCAGAGGGCTGAACCCCAAACACCCCCACACCCCGGCCAGCAACTGCTGCCGAGCCAGCTCGTCCCACTGGCATTCCACCAAAGCACTGGGACAGCCCCCAGCTGCGTGGGGCCGGTGCCCAGGCCTGTGCCCTCAGCAGGGACCAGCAGGTCACCCGTATTCCAACACAACACCAGCGACCAAGGAAGCCCCGAGGCAGGACCCAAGGGATGCCTCAGGCCAGCATCCAGAGGATTGGATTTGCGGTCCCTTCCTAGCCCTGCTTTCCCGGAGCCCAGGCCCCGTGCTGGAGTGGAGCAACACTGACCCCCTGTGTAGGTGGCAAAGCCCTGCAGGGCGCGGAGAGCCCTGGACCGGCCAGCACAAACCCTGGAGGTCCGAGGGCGGCCGGGGACAGCAGCCCTCATCCTGCGGCATCTGCACGGGGAGCAGCGCTGGTGCACGGACAGACTGAGAGCCCCATCCCAGGCTGGGCTGAGCAGGCGGGCAGGAGAAAGGCTCCAGGAGCTTCCCGAAGGCCCAGACACCTTGTCTGGAAGCAGGTGAGAAGCTGTAGCTGCAGAGCTCAGAACTGCACACACACCTGTAAGGCAGGGGACACGGAGGTGAGGGGCAGGGCCCTGACTCTGTTTGCCTTTCCCTGGAAGTTTCCAGCTTATTTTCATTCTGCTCATGGGACATGGGCTGTTTGTTTCCTTAGGTATCACTCTAAAAATAACCACTGGGAACAATCGGTCCTCCTCCTGTCCAAACTCCTTGATGTTATTCAGCCAATGAAAGTGACCTTCATATTGCAGCAGATTAAAAAAATTCCATCTAGGCAAGAAAAGAGCACAGAGAGGAGCCAGAAAATGCCAGCCTGGCCGCAGCACCCGGTCTGACGGCACAGGGAGAGACTCGGAGTGTCATCCACCTACTGATTTATTGGACTTTTCTTCTGAGACCATGGGCAGCAAAATTAATCACTCCATTATTTCTTCCTATGAAAACAAAACCCCACATGCTTCACTGGAAATGTCACATCCCTCGTGCAGGAGAGGCTGTTCTTGAGCTGCAGGAGCACAGATTCCCAAGGGATGGTGAGCAAGAAGCTCTGCAGGAAATTCCTAGTGGAAAGTAAAAAGATGGATTCAGCATCTCGGTCATGTCCAGACCAAACAGGAGCATCATCCTCCAGTGGTGGGGAGAGAGTCTCAGGCCGTTTGAGAATTAGTTCACAGACAGTGGGAATCTGGTCTGGGTTGGAAGGGACTAAGCCCCACATCCTCTGGGATCACTGGGCTTTGCAAAGTGTCACACCTTCAGGTCACAGACCTGGCACAGCCCTGTGCCAGCCCCTTGCTCCCCTTCCACAAACACCGGCTGCAGCAGCCCGTGCACTGGTACTTGGCGAGAGAGAGTTTGGTTCTGGAAACAGTTATTTTTAACATATTACTTGAAAACACAGTTTATGAATAGCTTTAAGAAGTACAACCGCACAAAAATAGTAGAGACTCGTCAGCATGGCATCCGTGTGGCAGCACCAGAGATCACTGCTGCCGCTCCTGTTCTGCTGGAGACACTTTTGGAAAGTGCTTCTTTTCTATTTTTGTGTTCTGAAATGTGTAAACAGTTAAAAACCGCCGAGAATGACACTACAGATCTCAAAACCGTGAGTGCTTCGGAGTGTTCACACCCTTAAGTGCATGTGAATAGCGTGATACAAAGGAAAACAAAGCTGTACAAAAGGACCTGTTGGATCCTGATAACAGCGCTCCCGAATTTTTCCCTTTCACTGGAAAAAGCCACCAAAAACCCCAAACCAACCGCAAAGGAAAATCTTGATTCTGTGGAATAGGGTGATTTGTTCTGCTTAGCAGCATTAAACAGGGGGATCTGGGGATTAGCACGGGTGGTCAGAAGCTGCTGTGGCTGTCTAAGAACCAAGCAAGAGCTGCTCCTGCTCAGAACCGAGTCCCTGCCCCATCGCAACCAACCAGGGCAGTTTCTCGTGTATCCTTCACCCAGGGAGTCGGGTCCCTCTGGCATTGGGGCCGGGGGCTGGATCTGGGCGAGCTGGGAAGGTTCTCCCGCAGCTCACCCTGGGGCAGGATGAACCTGTCCATTACGACACCTGAAACGTGAAACCCATTCTGTTTTGGAATACAGATACAGGATTTGTGATATAATAGCTAAAATAAGGCTCTGGAGTTTCCAGGTTCACGCTGTTCCAGATGTGCTGAGCATTCCAGTGCTGCTGACCGCATGGACACGAGAGCAGGCAGCTCTCTGGGGCAGGAACCACACATACCCAGCAGGACAAGGTGCAGTCACCCTCTCCCTGGCCCCTTTGCCCCTGAGACGAGCCCTTTCCTTCACCAGATGTCACCTCCCCAGTGGCACTGACACCCACCCCTGCAAACAGCTGAAAAACACCTTCCCATCCGAACACAGCACTAAAAACACACCTGACGTGACCTTTCTGGATGCTTAAAAACCCAATGCTGAACTGACCACAGATGGACAGCTCACTAAAATAATATTTACAGATACAGGAGATGCACTTTCAGCATGAAAGTGGCTGATATCAGCCCTTATCAACACCTCAGCACCCCCTCACGTGACAGACCCTCAGGCACGTCCTGACACTCTCTGCTCCAGCCGTCAGCACTAAAATCTGCCCAGTGATGTGGTTGTTTTATCTTTCCATCTCAGTGCATCCCCATCCCATCCAAAGGGACACAGGGCTGGCCACCAGCCTGTCTGAACCCCCAGGAGAGCCCAGCTGCACTCCTGACTTCTCTGGGGTGCCTTTGCCATGCAATCACAGACTGGGACGAATTTCTCTCTAATGTCTAACCTCAATTTCCCCTTTCTCTTTGAACCCCTTACTCCTTGTCCTACCACTACACTTCCTGATGACTTATCCCAGGAATACAAATAGTTGGGATTTGTTCCTCTGGGTGGGTACAAATAATTTTTAATGGCACTTGCCCATATAAAATGCCCACTCCAGACTATTTCAAGCAGTAAAAGCAGCTCTTTGCCAAAACCAAGTGCTAATCCTTCATCTGGAGCCATTAAAATACAATTATTAGTCCAAGCAGAACAGCAGTGCTTCAAGCCAGGGCCAGAGTTATCTTTTCTTATCATTAAGCCACGAAGAAAAGAAGCAATAAACATAAAAGTGCACCACTAACTGCTTGTTCTAATGAGTAAAAATAACTCTGGCAGAACAGGGACATGTAGCAGAAGCTTCCCCCAGAAATACAGAACTGCAAATAACAGTGCAGGGAGTTTAAAACAAATGTGTGCTCTGGCATTTGCAGCTGGAAAATCAGGCTACTGCCAGGCTCTGGTCCCACGGGAGAGCCAGGTGCTGGGGTGAGAGAGGGGATCAGCGGGAGGGACCCCAGGAGATGCTCCCAAAGCACAAAGTGCCACTGGTGCACCAGCAGCACCACGGGTGGCACCTGGCAGGGCAGGGGAGAGATGAGGGGGTCCCTGCCAGAGCTCCTGCAGCCCTGAGGGACCCATCCGAGGGGGCACAGGAGCCCAGCAGGACGCTCTGCCCTGGGCAGTCCTGGTCCCACACACGGCCAGATGCACTTTCCCAAAGGATAAATTCTTGCCTGTTAAAGTCTCTCCTGATGAGCCTCACGCTCTCCATCGCTGGTCAGGGCCAGAGCTGCCACTGCCCTGGGTCGGTGCCTGGGGCTGGACACCCCCTGCCAGCACTGGAACTTGTGATGGCTCCTACGATTTCAGATCCATAAGACTGCTTTACATCCTGCCGCAGGGAGAGAGGACAGAAGGAGACATTTACAAACAGTGTCTCTGGGATATTGGGGCTCTAAAAGAACCATCCTCACCAGAGTCAGGGAGGGAGACAAACACCTGCGGAAGGGAGAACAGCCTGGGATTATGGCAGTTCCGGGAATTGCTTTCTCCCCAGTTACTGCCTGCACACGCACACATCCAGCCTTCTTCCCTGAGGGACGGCTGCAGCACATTCCCCGAGGCCCCGGGCAGCTTTCCATCCTGCCATCCCCTCCTGCTGAGCCCGAAGCTCCCCAGGCAGGCAGAAGGCTGCGCTGCCCGCTCCTGGGAAAAACCACCCGTGCCAGGCCGGAGGAAATCACAGCAAACTTCGGCTGCTTCCTTCAGGAGGCAAATCCACCAGATCCAGAACTTACCCCGAGGAAAACGGGAGCCGGGCAAAGGAGGAGGCTGCTCTCGGGGCCGAGGTGGTTCAGGAGGAGGAGGAGGATGCTCTTTCTCGGGCAGCCCTCACTAGATGGTGCTGTGAGACAGCAGATCAGCACCGACAGCCTCTCCTTCTACTGCCTATTTCAGTAGCACCAAAATCCCGCGTGTCCTGCTCCTGCAGTCCTCCGTACTCTATTGATCCAAACAGAAATTCCAGATAAACAAGTCCAGTTTGATAAAATATTCAAGGCTGACATATTGATTGCAACATCCATTTTTTACTCAAAACTCCTAGGAGCAGATCTGTTCTCCAGTCACCTCTACGAAACATTCCTTTCACCTACTTAAAAGATTCTATAGAAAAAATTTCTAAAAATAAAGACAATTTTACAGAGGTCTACACAAGAGAAAGTTTAAACTCTCAGCCCTTACACTGCCCATGTGCAAAGAGATTTTCTAGAATCCTGCTCCAGGCACCACTGAATTTACACAGTCTAAAATAAAGCCAGAAGAGGTTACATCTGTCTTTCCTCCTCCTCTGTGTTCCACACCAGGTAGAAAATGCCCAACCATTTGTTTAAGGAGGGATATAACACGGCAGGCAGCATCAGCCCTTCGGGATAAGTTCATTCAGGACATTTTAAAGGAAGAGGAGCGGTGTCCATGTAACAGCCTCAAGGAAGGTGAAATTGCTCCAGATCCTGGGGAGTGGTGGTGCCTCAGCCCAGCTCAGAAAGGTGCCAACCATCATCCCTTCTCCCTCCTCTGGTTAGGATTTGAGAGCTCAGAGCTTTAGAAATCACACCAGCAATGCAGATTGACAAAAAAAGTGGCATTTGGCCCCAAGCCCCTCCAATATTTGCTTTAACTATAAAAGGAGCCCTGGCCTGTTGATGGGCACAGACTCGATTGGTTCCACAGCGACTGGGAAAGCTGAGGGTTGTGTTTTCAAACACCCTGTTCTGCTTTTGACAGCTCAAATTCCTTTCAAGCCTCACCTCAGGCCCCACGAGCTGTCCCATCTCCAGACCTGAGCGATGCTGTTTGAAGCACTGAGCAGTCTCAGCTCCAGCCACTGCTCATCTCAGAGCAGCCACATCCCAGGAGCTCCTGGAAGAGCCCAGCAGCACCCCCAGCTCTCTGGTCTTCTGCACATCCCAAAACATTCCTCCTGAAGGAAAAAAGCCATATTGCGGCAACCCAGGCCTGGAGAGGAAACCTGAGGTGGGTCCAATTGAGCTGTGGATGCCCCACCCCAGGAAGTGCTCAGGACTGGGTGGGATATTGAGCAGTGTGTTTCAATGGAAGTTGTCCGTACCCATGGCAGAGCTTGGAACTGGATGATCCTTAAGGTCTCTTCCAACCCAAACCATTCTGTGATTTCCATCACCATTCTCATGCTGTAAGCATCCCACCATCCCCAGGTGGCACCAGGTGAGCACCTTTCCCCTCCTCCTCCCCCGGGTTTTCCAGGGTAGATTCTTTGCCATGAGTTTCTGCAGGCAAAACCCAGTAGAGCAAATCAGGACCTATTGCAGCAGCTGCCAGCCCCACCTCCAGCAGCCCTTGGGCTCAAAGCCTCAGAGGGTCACTGCTATTTTCATTTTACAGCCACTTAACAGACAGCAAACGATGACAATACAGCCTCCAAAGCAAGGGCAGTAAAAGGTTGAATCCAAAGCATGACAGAGAAGGTAAGGTGTAAGGTGGATTCCCAAAGCAGAGACCTGAAACTGCCCAGAGCTCCAGGGTGGTTTGAGACCATCCCCAGCAGCAGGGGGGTCACAAATAACCTTGTTTTAGTCAAAGAGATGGGATGGCAGGGTGGAAACACGCGGAGTAAAAACCCAGGGAGCAAAGGACTCTCAGCAGACACCTGGCACTGGGGCACAGCCCACCTCAAGCTGCCCACGAGCTACAGCAAACCTGGAACTCCTAACAGATGTGCAAACAAAGCCATCCCTTCTCCCTGCATCCATCCTCAAAGCATTCACACAGTGTCATTGGGAAGAACTGAGTGGAAAATGCCAGTCTGGGGTTTTTGATTGCTCAGGTTCAGTGGGGGAAGGGCATTTGCAGCCAAGAACGTGGCAAACCAGGCATGAGCACACAAAATACTCACGTGTATTTATATTTCTCTGGGAAAAGAATGTTGGAAAATGTTGCCCTTCTGCTTATAACCACCATGTCCTGAGGACAAATAATTTTGTCTTTTTCCAGGAAAGAGCTCCAAATCAACAATCACAGTCGGGCTTCAGGCTACTCCTCATCACCAGGGACAGGGTTGGGTGGACTTACCATTCCCTCCTTGGGAAGCTGGCACTTCCTGGGAGGGGCAGGTCAGGGAGGACGTGACCCAGCACAGCCCTGGAACCCTCGGCTCTCCACCTGCAGTGCCGAGCTCAACTGTTCAACCCCAGCTCATGGAGTTGGCTTTTGCCAGAGCAGGGACACATCAGCATCTCCCCCCAGGACAGGTGAGCCCAGGCACAGGCCCCAGCTCAGCCCCCAGGCTCTCCCCTGCTCCCTCGCTGCACTCCAGGGGCTCCTGCACTCTTTGCTTTTCTTCAGGGATGTGCAGTTTCCCCTCTCCACATCCAAGCAGTAGGGCTTAAATGATGGGAGATGTCAGTCTTCAAAGTGATGAAGCTTTCTTGCCAAATGCTTTTTCTTAGTATAAAAAGGGGGAAAGAATAACATTTGTTCAATCACATGGCTCTTGCAGTGTCTATTTTTCTGGACTCTGGCTCTGCTTGCCCTGAAGGCTGAGCAGGTTCTTCGAGAAATACCAACGAGTCTTGGCCATGACTTTAGAGAGCACCAGAAATAGTGTGTGGAAGGAGAAAAGCAGCATTGTTTTTCTTCCACATATGGAGTCCAGTTCCAGTGGGGGATTTACACACACAAACATAATCCCTTTTGATTCTGGCATAGCTAGGATCTTGTTGACCCTCTTCTATTTTTTCCTCCCATCGTTAACAATTAATTTTGTTATTCCTTTTTTGGCCATCTTTTTCCTTGACTTCAGTGTGGCTCAGCCACAGTTTCTCCGCCAGCCCTCACAGCCACTCCTTCCTCTCCCAGTGCAGTTGCAGCCATCAGGGCACTGCTGACACTCCAGGTCTCCAGCCCCAGAACAAGGTGGACACATCTCCATGTCCCTGCAGGCCACGTCCCGGTGTCACCTCTCGTCTCGGACATCCCCACGAAGCCACAGCTCTGCTGCTGAGGGATGCACACGCAGCTCCTGCTTACACCCACCCCGAGCAGGGCAGGGAAGGCTCTTGCACCATCCTGCGCCTTCCCTGCTGCCTTCCCTGGCGCCTCCAGGGGGGTCGGCCCTGTCGTGGCTCAGGCGGGGGTTTGGTGGCAATTTCCAGCTGCCCCAGTCCTCGGCAGGGCCGTGTCCCCGTGCTGGGCTGCTGCAGTGCCACCTCTGCTCATGCACTGTTCCAACCCGTGTGTCCGTCCCACGATGTCCTTCAGGCCTGAGAGCAGTCTGCAAAGCCCCTCTGTGGTGCCTGGGAGGCCGTGTAGGTCCAGGTCTGGACAGGCCGGCCCAGAAATCTCCTGTCCATCGATTCGTGCCCACAGGATGAGGCTCACCTTCATCACGAGGTGTATCTCTGCAGCCACACCACCTGGCTTGGCAGGGCTGAAGGCAGCAGCAGAAGTTTTTCAAAAACCTTAATTTGTGCACCAAGACTGTCCAGCCACATCTGAGCAGCTGCCATGCTGTGGCTGGAACAAGGGCCCACTGTCACAGCCTCTCCTGATTTATAATGCACAGTCAGGGGAAGTTATGAATATTAATTCCTTTAGTTCTGTTGTAAATAGTCCCAGTCAGCAGCACCCATAAAATACAAATAGTTCAGTGTTAGCTCCTGGAAAGCCCCAGCGCAGGCCTGGAACAGGCTCACAGATCCCAGCAGGGCCAAGCCCCGTGGGGGTCACAGAGCAGCTTTACCCACAGCAGAAGGACCAGCACCTCACAAGGCTTGGCTCTTGTGTGCTCACAGGTGGACCAAAGCCTGTTGTTTTCTCCAGCCCTCGGCAGCTTGCCTTGCAGCTAAAACACTTCTCCTAGGGCACAGCTTGCCATACAGAGCAGCTCTATCCAGCCCAGAGACCCCAGGAAGCTCTGAGCCAAAATTACCCCTCAGGCACAGATGTGAGTGATGGAAGGAGGAGCTGTGTCAGGCCTGGGCACTGACACTCCGTGCCCTGACCCCAGAGAGGCACCGATGCAAGGAGAGCACTCCCAGGAGAGCTGTGCCCAGATGGGCATCTCCCCTGGAAGCAGTGGGACGAGGGGGAAGCACAGTGGGAACGGGACTGGCACTGTCACCACCCCTGGACAAGCTCCACCTGCAGCCTCCCACGCCTGGCACCCATGGATGTGGATGTTCATTGTAGGAGCATGGACAGTCCCAGCTGAAATCCCCAAAGGCTGTCTGCAAGATAAAGGCAGTGGAACAAAATAAAGAATATTTATTCTATTTCTGCCTTTTATCCTGAGCAGAGCAATCAATAATTTTATGCACTAAATAGATGTTTATTTTAAATGGGATTTCCCTTCTCCATCTAATAAGCCGATATGCACCTTCCACTATTTAGATCTTAGACACTGCTGAAATCACCTAGTTCCTACAACATTACAAATGAGTTTGTGTGCCCTGTTTGCATTAAAACACCACAAATTAGGTACTGGGTACTGGCTGTGCTCCAGCGGACACGAGAGCATCCGCATTCCTACAGAGTTACAGTGCTTCCTCCACAGACTGGATTTATATCCACATCCAAACTAAATAAATCATGAACCACAGCCCCTAAACCAGCTCACTTATCACACCAAGTGTGAATAATGAAATGTCATAATATTTGCCCAGGACACGTGGTTTGTTTTGCTTTCAATAAATAAGGTCTAGAAGGGGAAAAAAAAATAAACGTAACGCTTCCTCTTGGTGTTGGTCATTGCTGGGAAGGGAAGGGCCCCTGCACTGCTGGAGCCGAGGCAGAACAGGGGAAAGAACCCAGCTCGACCCCTAAGACACCAGGCTGTGCTCAGCATCCCTGGGCTGGGGCAGCTCCCCAGGGAATGCTGCAAACCCAGGACAAGCCTTGGCCGGGCCAGCCAGGCACAGACCTTGCTCAGGGGGGCTGGAGAGGCACCGCTCACACCAGACCAGGGGTCACAGCTCTGGGGCAGCCCCAGAATGACCTGCAGGGACATGTCCTGAAGCAGCATCCCACTGCCTCTGCCAGCCCAGGGGAAGAGGAAAGTGCCAGAGGGGTTTGGGCAGCCTGCTGGGGCTTATATTCTTCCCCAGAGCAGTTTTTCCAGTCACACATCATCACATACACTGCCACATGAAACTTTCCTCTGATGGAGAGGGAGACGGGAAGCTTTTTCATGTTGCTATATTTGCCAGTCTCTCCAGCCCTGGTTCCAGCAGCTGTCAGCATGCTAAGCTGGGATATTAGGTGCTCACAAACTTGTCAGCTTTTGCTTCTGGCATCAAGTAAACCCCCTGCCACATTATGGCTAATGCTGCCCTCAGGGACCCCCAGCCCAGCCAGCCCACCCAGCAGTGCCACAGAAACACAGCCTGGCCCTCTGCCTCAGCTCCACAATCGCTATTCTGGAAGGGGAAAATAGTCAGCAGCCACTCTGGAGCCTGAGCCCAGCCCAGTATTCAGCTTTTAGACAGGCACTGCCAGAGAGAAGAGAACCACAATAGGTCAGTACAAGAGCAGGATGGGGAAGAGCAGCTGAAACCTCCACATACAAAGCTCTCAGTGCTAGAAATAGGATCTGTATTCTGTGCTGGGTTATTGTGAGACTCATCCTGCTCCAGGGCATGAAAGGATTTTATTTGCAGGCATTAGGAGCCTCCTGGCTGTGCCACAGCCAAGAAATGTCAAACCCCTCTACACACCTCAGCCATGGGGCAGCCCCCACCGGGGCAGCCCCTGTCCTTCCTCCTGAGCACTCAGGCACTGCTCTGCTCTCCAGCTCTGCTGCCTCACCCACCCCTCACCCAGGGCCGGGTCACACAAAGCCCAGCTCTGCTTTCCCAGAGGGACTGGACACTGCCACAGGGGAATCTGGTCCTCAAGAGGAGCTTTGGAGCTGGGGCAAGACCAGGCCAGGAGAGTAGCCAGCCCTACCCTGTGGATGTTCATGAGAGCACACACAGACACGCTCACTCTCTTCTTACCTTCAACCTGTGCCACAAAGCCCCTGTTTGGGCTCATTTTCTTGCCCGTGAGACAGTTTTAGCCACCTGGTTTCCCACTGCGGTCACCTTAGCCAGATGAGAGCCCTTCCCTGAGCCTTGACTGCGTTCCTGCCTCTGGCAGTGCCCCCAGTACCTGGCTGCTCATCCTCTGTGCTGAAAGGCAAAGCATCACTCCACTGCTGCCTGCTCTGGCTTCAGGAGAAAAACACCAGCAAAGGCAGGTTGGAACCCCTGTTCTGGCCTGCAGCAGAACTGGTTAACTCTGATTATCTCAGAATACCCTGCTGGTTGTGTCACAAGCAATAACTCAAGACAAGACTGTGTCTTGATAAGGAAAAGCCAAGTGAGGCTATTTTAAAATGAAAATCCAAAGGAATTCAGAGTGCCAGTGTGAAAGAGAAGAGCTGAGATTAGGAGGCGACAAACACAAGCTGAAAGAGGCCACTGCAGAACTGTCCTGTGCCTTCAGCAGGGGAGCAGCAACATCCCCTGAGTTACCCAGAGCTGTTCTCACTCAGAGCAGCCTCGGCACAATGCAGGGCAGCCCTGTGAAGCACCTGGCCTGGCTGGGGCTGGTGAGACCCCACTGCTGGAGACACCCCCAGCCCTGCTCAGCCTCAGCACCATCAGCCAGGGGTGGCTGTTCCTCCAGCACCAACACAGCTCCATCCCCTCATCCAGCAGGGACAGTCATCAGCTCAACATTTGAAACTCAGCTTTGCCCACAGCCATAAGGACCTGCTGGAGAGGAAATGGGCTCAGCCAGTGCCTGAGGAGCTGCATAACTGGAGAAGCAGTGGTGGAGGGGTCCTGTGACACCCAGAGCACTGGTGTCATTAAACAGCACTTCGGTGTCTTAATGGGGGCCCACCTCCTCCCAGCTCACCCTGAGGGACCCACAGCCCAGACCCAAGGTGCTGATGGCAGCTGATGCACCGCTGGCATCCCTGTGACTCAGAAGAGAAATGTCCAGAGAAAAAGGAGCTCATAGCTCAGATTAAAGCAAAAGGAAGAACTGCTGATCATAGACTGTGGGATGAAATGCAGCCTCATGTGGTATCACAGCTGAGCTCTCCCAGCCTGATCTACACTGAGGGGCTCCATGACAAATAAAGAACTCATGGAAAAGGGAAGAACTCAGAGAAGAACAAATAAAGAAGATTTCCACAAGAACAGCCCAGACTCTGCTCCGTGTGACCCCATACTTGCCCTCTTGGGCTCATGACTGCAGCCCCCAGCCCAGCAGAGCACCCACAGCACCCCACCAGGACCCCCAGCTCCTCTCCCAGCCCTTACAACAGAGACCAGGATGCAGAGAGATTGGTGGTTGTGCATCACAGGGACACGAATCTGATATTCATAGACTTTCTCTCTCCTTTAAAGGGCAAGACTCCTGGTACAGAAACAAGCTGAGACAACAACTTGGATGATAAATTACTGTTCTTCTGTACTTCCTCTGTGAAATTTAATTTTAATTGATATTAAACATGGCAGGGCTTCTGCTCAAACTCGTATTTGCCAGCCACAATTTCCGCTGCCTCTGCAGAGGTAACGCCAGCACATCCCTGCCCTCAGCATCCTCCATGTCCTGGAGGACTGAGGGGTCACCTAAACACAGGAGCCCCGTGCAGGAGGCAGGACACCAATGCCCAAGGCAGGGCTTTCACCCAAGGGCTCTGGCACAAACAGCTCCAGCAAGACTGGAGTCCTCTGCGATGCTAACGGAGAGCAGAACCAGGCGGGAAAAGGGCAAGGTGCTGGTTGGGATGGAGGGGAGTCCTGGCCTGCAATCGCTGTGAGAGAGGTGGGAGAACAGGAACAGAGAGGGAGAATTTGAGGAAGATAGAGAAGATCCATCCCACCCACTTGGAAGCACACAATTCCCTCAGGTGTTCTCAAGTTGGCCGGCAAAACCGCATTAAACTCCCTCACCTGGGGCTTTTGCTCCTCCTGTGAATTCAATCCAACTTGTTTGCTCCAATAATAAATTATTTCTGAGCAAAAGCCTCAGCAAAACCCACAGAGCTGGAGGTGCTGCCCAGCACAGAGCTCCCATGACACAATGTCACCACCCACGCTCGCCCCAGGGCTCTCTGAAGCCAGCCCAGGACACGAGCAGTTGGCTGCAGATCCACTGGCCAGGTTTGCAGATTTGTACCCAAAATAGCAGCAACTCCTCACCAGCACCACGGAGCCCACCCATGGGCTCTGCTGGCACTGAAGGCAGGCTGCAGCCTCTGACTGCACAGGGAGGTGCCCAAGAAACCCCAGCCCACACCCCTGCAGGCACCCACCTCAGGGAGAGGTAACAGATCATTGAAACCAAGCTTTAGCCTGCAACAGGTAATCAGAGGAGCTGAAAGATGCTCATGCAAAGGAGACAGGGAGGCAGATTCGTGTTGTTTTAAAATAAAAGATGAAAGGAGAGCTGCTCCCTCACCCTCACTCCCATCCAGCAGCACATGGCACCCACCTGGAACACTCCCTCATTTGCTGCCCCTTTGGAAAAGCTGGACTCTGTGAAGGATTATATCCCCCGAGGTCAGGATTTATGCACAGAGCCATCCCTCCTGCTTTGGCCTGAGGCCTGATTCACCAGCATCACTTCACCTGGCTCTCCTCCCTCCCCCACAGCACACCACATCCTCTCCCAGGACTCCATAGAAGCACTCCCAATTTCTCCTTTGCTATTCCTTCACTGCAATTCTGGTCTGTTCATTTTCACATGAGCTTTGATCTCCATGAGCCTTATTTCTGCTTTATTCTTCTCTGCTCAAGAGAAATAAATGTATTTTGCTTGCTGTGTCCAAGCAGAAGGTTATCTATCTGACTTCTAGAAGGCTTCCAGGTCCACAGCCCCAGGCCTACAACCTGCTCAGCTCTTGACAATCTGTTCCCAAGAGCAATGCTCCCCCGGGAGCCCATCCAGGGCTGGTCAGGGCAGGGGCAATGGCAGCTGCCTGTTTCTGCAGAGGGATATGTGTCACCGGGTGTCTTAACAAAGGTTCTCTCAATGAAAGGTTTGGATTTCAGTGAAAAAAACTTCCATGGCATCCGTTTTGGGGCAGATCTGTCCAGCAGAGCACGTGGGGGCCCGGAGCAGCGCTGAGCAGGTGTCCCCTGCCCTCCCACTGCTCCTGCTCCTGCCTCCCCTGGGTATGTGACTCCACTTTTACACCGTGTCCCATTCACGGCCTCAAAGTACTCGGAAATGCATTTATTTATAGCATCTCCAGTGCAACAGAATACTCCCGCCCGTCTCCCCGCTGCCGGAGACACTGCCTACCTGCACGTTGCCCTGCGTGGGTGCGCATTCTCCCGCGCCCACGCCCGGGACACCGGAGCCGCCTGCCCGGTGGGGCCAGAAGGGACGGCCCGGCCTAAAGACAGGCAGTGACTCATGCCCCCAGAAATGCCCACGGAGGAGGGGCAGGGCTGAGTGCCACCCCCCTGCCGCCCTCCGCACGGCCCGGGCTGGGGGCAGCCGCAGGGAGGGACCCCCGGCCCGGGGAGGGCAGCGCCCGGGCGGAGCCCTGCAGGCGGGAGCGGCCGAGCAGGAGCACAGGAGCGCATTCCCGAGGCAGCACTGCCCTGGCGGGCAGGGACAGCCCCGCGGAGCAGCTGCTCCTGCTGAGCTCGGGGCTGGCTCCCGGCCCGGCCAGCCCCGCTCCACCCGCAGCCGCAGGTCTGCGCTCGCACCACAGCCTCTCCTCGGCCCGACACGGCTGATTTTGCCGAAACACCCTGCACAATTTGTGCTGAAGTGCTGAGCCCCTGAGCAGCAGGGCCACAGAGCTCTGAGAGAGGGTCCAGCCATGGCCAAGCAGGTCTGGCCCTGGAGCTATTGCCCAAAATTTTGGCGTGTGGAAGGCTTTTACCTCCAGCACCAGTCTGTGCTGTTTGAGATCTTCCAGTTCCTGTGGAGTAGCAGAGGGAGATGCAGGGATGTGGAACCGGTGCCATCCGAGGGTTTTCCAGTGTCCTTTTGCCCAGAACAGGGGCAATGATGAGCACTCCTCTCCAGAACCACCTGCCAGACTGACACTCACAGCACCACGCTCATGACCCTTTCCAGAGTCTGTCCCCTCTCCACAGGTGCCTCGTGTGCCTTTCCAGGATCCTGTGGGTTCAGGTGCTTTCACACTCCAGCTCTGCCCTTTCTCCCCCCCTCAGAGGGGGGTCAAGAAGGTCTCTGACAAGGTGCATTCACCTCAGCTTCAGCCATGGGGTGTCACACCCAGGGCATCACCACATCAGCTTCTACTGGAGCTGAAATCCCAAGGGAAAAAACCAAAAGTTTCCAGACTGAGGCACCAACCTGACTGCAGAAAAAATACTGGGGGGAGGGGAGAAGGAGTTAGAGGAGGCTGGCAGCCTTAGACCCACAGTCATGCTCAGCCAGACCTTTGCCATCACAAGTTTTCAGGAAACATGAAGATGCCCAAGACCTGCAACACCTCAGCCCAGCAAAGGAACTCAATCCCATTTCTGCTCTATATTCTGTCAGCCCCAAGGGCTGGAACCACCCCATTGCAGCGCTGAAAGCTCCAGGCACGGAGCCACGAGGCTTTGATAAAAACAGCACTCTCCAGGCACTGATGTTTTTGGAAGGCAGCAGAGCCTTTTGCCTTAAAATACCTCCCCTGCCACGCCAGCCGTGCTCATGGGCTCCACGGGGGCCCTGCCACGTTCAGCACTTGCGTGGGCACCTCCAGCCTCCTCAGGGAGCTGCCCATCCCTCCCTCTCCACCTATCCTCGAGGGGACACACATCCCTCCTTCTCTACCTGTCCTGAGGGACTCAAACACCCCTCCCTCTCTACCCCTATTTTGTGAAGTGCTTTTTCACTAAACTGTTACTTTTAAACAAATCTTCATATCATGAAAGCCAAGAGCTCACAGGAGACATTGAGGAGGATTAGCAAAATACAACTCAAGTTAAATAAATCTTCATTAATACACTAAGTATCCCTGGCAGAGATATTCCTCACTCTGGTTCTGTGGGTGGGTCTTGGATTTCCTCAAGTTTCTGTGGATGAAAAAGCTGGAACCTAAGGAATCCAGGCTGGCACCACAAGCCTTCTCCTGAGTTCTGAAGGGTCCCTGAGGAGCACTGGCCATCCCTGGACAATGGTTTCTCTGGGTCATATTTATAGACCTGATTCCTGTCTCCCCTTCATTTACAGATTCATAAACAACAATTTCTTTCAGGCTTTTGAGGACTTTTGCCCCAGTTTGGGCATTGTTCCTCCCACACAAGGGTAAAATCCCCCGGCACAGCTGGGCTGGGGGGCTGCACACGCTCCCCACGCCACCCCTGCCCTGGCTCAAAGGCCACAGCCGCCCACACACATGCCATGCCCCTGAGGTGACAGCACAGGGGCTGGCCCCAGAAAAGCCCCTTTAAGGGACACTTCAGGGCGGCCTCAGGAGTCAGGACATTAATTTTAGCCTGGAGCAGTGCCAGGGGCGCAGGGCAGCTGCTGCAGGCGGGGCCAGTGCCTCCCCCTTGCCCTGGCCGGGTCCCCCAGCGCAGGCACAGTCCCCGCCGCGCCGCGGGGCCGGCGGAGCAGCCATGGCAGAGGAGCGGAGCGAGCTGGAGGAGCGGATCATCATCAAGGACCAGCACACCAAGGAGATCGACCTGGTCAACAGAGACCCCAAGCACATCAACGAGGACGTCGTGAAGGTAGGGCTGTCCCACACCGCGCTGCGGAAGCGCCGCTGGAACCAGGATTTGGGTTTCAGCCCTTGGTCTGTGCTCGGCTCGGCTCAGCCCGTGCTGTTGGTCTTTGTCCATGTGCCCCAAGAGGTGCCATCGCCAGGGCTGTGGGGAGGTGGCAGCCCCACTGGCCGGGCACACAGACACTGGCAGGGTGTCTGGCGGGCATGCCTGGCTCCAGTTAATGCCATATTTCCCATTCCTTGAATGGGCTCTCCAGTTTCATTGTGGCTTGAAAAGATATGGAGACGCCTTCCTTTGTACCAGCAAGTGGGCAGCCAAAAATAACACAGAAATTAAATATCACTGGTTTAAAGGGATATTAGGAAAAGGCTGCTGGCCTTCAAGACACAACAGTCTCAGTACCAGATTGTTTGATGTGTGTTGTCATGTTTGTGGAAGATTGTTCCCCCCAGGGCAGCCCAGAGTTGCAGCAGCCCCCAGCTCTCTCTCCCCCCATTCCTGACCATTCTAACTCTTGGGCTTCCTCTAGACTGCCTTAGAATTGCAAACAAAATTTGTGTCAGTTAACCAAAGAATTCCAGCGCAGAAGAGAACAGGAGGAGGTGGAAGGGTTTTGCTAAAACTGTGTTTGTGACTGTCACAGCAGGAGGGACAGCGTGCACAGCACTGCTCACACAGGCTCTCTAAGGGGCCGTGACCTTGACAGCACTGCTGAAACACAGACCCTGATTTGGGCATTAAAACACCATTACAGCTACAACCACGGTGTGGTCAAATTAAATTCCCTTGGCTGAGCTGTGACAGCATCGCTGGGCTCCTTTCAGGCACGGTGAGACCTGTCCGTGCCAGCTGCCTGACACCTCGGCATCCCGAGCACATTCCCAGCATCGGGGCCCGCATCTGTGCCACTCCCTGCCCGTGCAGCCCACAGCCTTGGCCCGGCTCTTGGAGAGGTGCCAGGCCAGGGGAGCAGCACTCTGCCACGGCAGCAGGGACCAGGAGAGCCCTCAGCCCGCTCACCCCAGGGCCAGGCAGCACTTTGGGGCACACAGCTGCTCCCCAGCTTGGGAACAACACCAGCTACTCTTTGGGGACAGTGCCAGCACCGTCCCAGCCATCTACAGACCTCCCACCAGCCCCTTTCCCCCAGCACATCCCTGCCTTTTCCCACTCAAGAGTCTCCAAAGCCTGAAGGGTCCTTCTGAGCCCACCCACTCCACGGCCACACTGCTGCTCCATCAGCACTGGAAGGCTTCAGCGCTCCAGCTCCTCAGCATTCCTGCACCCTAAAATAGCCCTGCCGATAGGGCTGGGGAGGGAGGGCAGAGCCACTCCGGCACAGAGCACAGCTCACCCTCTGCTGCTGCTCCCCCTCGTCCCGAGGGACAGCCAGAGGCACAGTCCAAAGCCCCGGGACATCACAGCCGGGAGCGCTCTGGAACACGGGGAGTAGAGAGGCAACCGGCAGGGGAACGGGGAACTACAGGGCTGCATGTGATGGAGGGCTCGCCTGGCCATGGATAAACATCCTGAGCACCACAAAGCAACAGCCAGAACTTGGGATCACGTTACAGAGGTGGCCCTGGCCACAGAGGCTTTGCAGAGCTTCACAAACCTCCCCAAGCACAGCAGCAGAGCAATGCACAGCTGCACTGGGGGACCTTAACAGAGCTTTTCCAGCCTAAACGAGCCCGTGATTCCGTAAAGGAGCAGTACCTGCATGTGCTGGGCCCCAAGCACCTCCAGGATCCAGAGTCAGTCTGGGTCTGAACCTCCACTGCTCCTCCACATCCACTCCCAGCGTGACAGCAGCAGAACGAGCAATGAAGCAGAGCCTCTGCTTTTATATCCCACTGCTCCCTGCATTAATTGATCCCTGATGAGCTCATCAGGCAGCTGGGCAGTAACATGGACTAGTCCCCAGCACACCTGGGCTTTCCAGGGGCTGCTGATGGTATCTCAGGACCAGCTCCCGTGTCCATGCTTCTCCCTGCACCTCCTGCTCACTCCAGGAAATTAAAGATGACACAGAGTGATTTTGTGATCCAAGTGCTTCCACAAGCAGAATGGATACTGTAATCTAGCATGAATGTACAGACACGTCAGCTGCCCGAGGGGAGGCCGGGCTGGTTTTCAAGACAAATAGCTCAGCTTATATATTCCCTAGAAGTGAGTTACACCCCAAGGGGATCTCTGTGTGGCATTTTGGGGAGTGTGTGCCACTCAGAGACACCCCCTGTGCCTGCACAAATGGCAAGGGCAGGGCTGAGTCCCAGCTCCCTTCCCCAGGAGGAACATGGACAGACAGCACTGAGCACCTCATCCTATGGGTATAAATAAATAATCCATAAATCCAGAGGGCTGCTGGATCTTTATTAGCACAAACACCTTCCCGCCGAGTGGGCAGCCACGTCTCTGAATGCTAAAAAAGGGCAGGAATGGGCTCTGGCCGCCTCTGCAGCCAACACTCCCATGCACAGCTCCCGTTCCAAGGGCTCCTGCCTGGCCCTCACACCTGATTCCCCAGACCAGGGGATGGGCCGGGCACTGGGACCCCCTGGTGCTGGAGGCTCAGCCGTGGGTTGAGCCCACCACAGTGCTGCCCACAGGCTGTGGGGGAGCAGTGCCGGGAGCCCTGAGGGTCTCCCATCTCTGCAGGGGCTCGTCCCTGCTCGGGGGTGCAGGGATCCAGGGATCCACCCCAGCACAGCCCTCACTCTCCCCAGCCCCCTCCTCCTGGGATCTGCTCTCACCTTGCGCAGCCCCCCATCCTTGCGTCGGGGCCTTTGCTGACCCCCAAGCCTCCCTTATGTCCATCTGCTCTCCTCCCAGGTGGATTTTGAGGATGTGATAGCTGAGCCCGTGGGAACATACAGCTTCGACGGCGTCTGGAAAACCAGCTACACCACCTTCACCGTCAGCAAGTACTGGTGCTACCGGCTGCTCTCTGCCGTCCTGGGCATCCCCCTGGCTGTCGTCTGGGGCTTCCTCTTTGCCCTCATCTCCTTCTGCCACATCTGGGCAGTGGTGCCCTGCATCAAGAGCTACCTGATTGAGATCCAGTGTGTCAGCCGGATCTACTCCCTCTGCATCCACACCTTCTGTGACCCCCTCTTTGAGGCGCTCTCCAAGATCTGCAGCAACGTCCGAGTCGCTCTCCGGAAGGAGTTTTAGGTCCCAAGAGCTGCCCCAACAGCCCTGGCTCAACCCGCTCTGTGCAGGCTCCCTGCCCTCGGGCACAAGGACACTGCACACACGGACACCCCTGCCTGGTGAGGGACCTGCCCGTGGACACCCGTGATGAGGGAACTGTGCATCACGGCAGGACCCCGCAGCAGAGCTGGCTCTCAGGGATGCTCTCTGCAGATGGAGGCAGGCCAGGCTGCTCCTTACTCCATCCCAAAGCTGGAAGCTTTAGGAGAGGAGGAGCCCATCACGGCTCAGGGAGCAGCCCAGAGAGACCCCTCTGCCCTCCAGGAGTCCCGGGAGTTCCTGTGGGAGGGACGGCAGCACCTCCTCGACCACAGCCCTGGGCCTCAGCCTGCAGGTGCAGGGCGAGCAGTGAGGCTGCAGAGCTGCTGCTGGCCACCAACTAAACCCTGCCCACTCCTCCATCCCTTCAGGCTGGGATGGCACTGACAGAAACTCCCTCACAGGAGCTGTTATTTGTGGCAAACAATTGCTGTTGTGGGAGCTTCTGCATTAAAGTGCTGCACAAAACTTCTAGGGATAGAGTAGCTAAACCAAACTCTTTTTCACGCGTACTTGAGTTTCAGCCAAGCTGTGAGAGCCAGAGCAGGCCATGCATGACATGTTGTGTCTGCTCTGAGAGTGTGAGCTGATCCTGGGCCACTGCCAGCTGCAAACCCGCTCGTGGCACTTGGATGCTCAGTTATGGACTTAATTGTGGAGCATCGTTGAGTGCCGTGGGCAGGGCAGAGGGCAGGGCACAGGGCAGGGCACAGGGCAGGACAGCGCAGGGGGGACCCAGCCCTGTGCACGGCCCGGAGCGCTGGGGCTGCGGGAGCGCGGGGGCACACGGAGCCTGTGGAACCTCGCTTGAGAGACAAGCTGGGCTCCCAGCAGAGCTTAGGTTGGCTCCTCAGGGACAATCCTCACTGCACCCTTGCTCAGTCGATGCCGAGTTGGCTCCAGCCACAGCAATGTGTGTGTCCCACACACCCAGGGCTGTCCCCCACGCTGCGTCCTGGGATGGAGCGAGAGAGGCTGCGGGAGGGGCAGGACCGCACCGACCCTCGGGCTCTGCCCAGCAGGGGGGTCTCACAGCCAGCCAGGCCCTCCCTCAGCATCCCGGGGTCGCCCCGATGGATGGGGGGAGCAGAGGAATGAGCCTCTGCCAGGAGCCTGCTGCTCCAGCTCCAGAGAAAGAGGAGTGAGGGGTGAGAGGTCCAGTTCAGAGCTGTTTCCTCCCCTGTACTGTCAATTAATTTGTCCGTCCCTCTTCCGTGGAGCTGCACTTTCACTTTGAGGCGCTTGAATGCTCTTTTGGCTCCAGCCTCAAGTGCTTTGCTGAACCAGGGCCCAGGAGGTCTCATTGTTCAGAGGCTGTTCTCAATTGTGTCCATGTGCGCCTTTCCCTTGGCTTCCAGCAAAGACTTGGAGCCAAAGGCTCCTCTAGTGCCATGCCAAGGATGAGAGGGAGCCAGGTTTTCTCCTGGAGCTCTTCCAAGGGCTTGGGATTGTATACTGATGTGATTCCATAGCAATGTGGTACCCAAGCTCCAGAAACATCAGGGCCCAAGAAGGATGGAGTGATTAAAAAAAAAGATATTTAGGTATTTATAGGGGGGGGAAGTCTAAAAAAAACACCTCATCATGAGCATTTTTCGTGGGAATAAAAATAATTAAAATCAATTGTATAATGGGCTTATACTGCTTCTAATTTTTTTTTGTTCTAGTAGTTCACTGCCTGAACCCAAAAAACCCTGCAGTGCTGATGTCCCCACCACAGTGCTCTCTGGGCTCCCAACGCTCGGGGCACACCCTGCTCCCCTGTCAGCACCTCTGTTTCACTTCTGACCCTCCTGGAAAGCAGTTTGGCAATGCATTCTCCTGGGACACTCCTGCAGCTGCTCTCCCTGTCCCCGCTCTGCCGCGGCCTGGGGACAGTGCAGGAGCTCAGCCGTGGCACCACTCGGCTGCAGCACCTCCAGGCATGGGGCATGGCTCTGCCTGAGCCCCAGACCACCACCAGAAATTGCAGCCAGGGCTGGAGGGCAATTCCCTGTCTCTCCCAAAGCTCCCTCTCTTCTCCAGGCGTCCATCCCAGTAACATCCATCACCGTGTTCTCTTTCCTCCCTGGCAGATGGAGGATGCAGCAGGCCCTCAGACTCTTGAGAAAATGAGAGCCCTCCTTCCTTGTTTTGTGCAGGAGTTAGTGACTCTCAAGGAGAAGGAAGGTGAATGTGGGAGGAAGATGCTCTATGGTGTCCTGAGGATTTCAACCAGTCAGCAAATGTGCTGAGAGCTCACTTGGAGCTCCCACAAAAAAAAAAAAACAAACAAGGAATGTCAGGGTAGCAAAGGCACAAATGGACCTGCTGGTGACAGCGAAAAAATAAAGGACACATTTAAATGCATTTTTCATGTTCATTCCCAACATGAAAGGCCAGATTACATCACCCTGAGAGCCCCAGCTGTGTGCCCCTCCAGTGCCCATGCCACAGCCGGCTCCGTGCGGCCGGGTGGGGATCCCGGTGCTGGGGCAGCGCTGCACCGGCAGCGGTGAGCACAGCTGGGGGTGTGGTGTTAGCCCTGCTTCCCATCCGTCCCCTCCGTTCCCTCAGCCCGGCGCTCCCCCCACGCCTCCCTCCCGCCTTCCACCAGACACAGTCAGAAAACTTTATTTACAGTATTTGGTAGCAATAAAACTCCATGCCGAGAGCATGCCCTGTGCGCCAGAGAGCATGGGAATGGCACTGGAATGGCGGGAGACTTCATGGGATCTGCGGTGACCCCAGAGCCAGGCCTGGCCTCGGGGACACGACGGGACTGTCCCTGTCGGAGCGCAGCCCGGATCCCGCCTGTGCAGGAGCTGCTGAGCGCACTCGGCCAGGGCGCTACTGCCCAGAGCCCTGCCCCAGCCGTGCCCGCCCCAGGCTCCTGCCCACCGCCTGCACGGCCTCTCTGGGGACGGGGGCAGAGCTGGGGTGGGGACACTCGGGCGACAGCGCTGTCCCCTGCAAGGCTGGTCCCTGCTGCCCCCCAGGAGTGCCCTGCTCTGTGCCCCAGGCAGGGGGAGCGGGGCTGCGGGGCTGCGGGGCTGCCTCTGCCCCATAGGCTGCAAGAGAAGCAAGAGCGCCTGTGCTGAGAGCGCGGTGCCAGGCGCTGGCATCCTGCTGGATTCTGCTGCAGGTGCGGGTGGGACAGTGCCCAGCCACGTACCGGGGGTGACACCCATCGCCCTGTGCTGCAGCAGCCCCTTCCCTCCGACAGGGATGCATCACGCCTGCCCCAGCAGCGCCGGATCATTTGGGACAAAACCTGTCCCTCGTGCTGGCACCCATGAGCCACCGATTTCAGGGTTTGGGGCTCAGGAGCGGGCTCCTGGTGTCTAATCCCAGGCAGCACTGAAACTCGGACACAGAGTTCCTCCCCCACTCCCCACTCAGTTAAATAAGGCCCTCTGTACATGCTTACAGGCATATATACACCTATTTACAGACCCCCTCCTTGTCCGGGCCCAGCTTTCCGCAGGGAAGCACTGGAGGCAGCACAGCAGAGGCACACGGTCCCGGCTGGGGATGGCCTCACGTCGCGGACGGCTGCATGAAGCTCCTTTGGCTCAGGCTCCTGCAGCTGAGGACGAAGGAGGAGGAGTTGCTCTTCTTGCCCAGCTCGCACGCCGGCCGCGACTTCAGGTAGCGCGTGGAGCAGCAGAGGAAGCGGCGCATGAGGTCGTGGAAGAGGTGCCCGGTGTAGAGCATGTAGATCCAGGGGTTGCAGCAGCTGTTGAGGCTGGCCAGGAGCATGGCGATGATGAACGGGGAGGCTGCGGGACAGAGGCGCAGCAGTGTCAGGGCACGGCCACGCCGCGGGGGCCTCTGCCGAGAGCCCCAGCCCTGCCGGCACCGCGACACCCCCTCCCCGCCAGGGATGGGCCCCCCGCCCCCAGGAACGCCACGGGAAACGAGAGCTGGTGCAGGGACGGGGGCGAGCCTCAGGTCCAGCACCTCGGGTTTAGGTTTTCTCCCCGCAGGAGCTGCATTTCCCTGCTCCTGCTGCCTGCCCGGCGTTAGCCCGGAGTGCCCGCTCAGGGGGCAGAGCTGCCCCCGGCAGCACCTGCACCTAAGGTGCCCAGACCCGGGAAAGAGACTGCAGCCCCTGGAGTTGCCATGGCAAAGAGTAGGACTGGGAACGAGCAGAGCTTGTTTTTCCACACTGGGGGCTGATTTGGGGCAGATTCTCGGCTTACAGCCACTCGGGCTGTGGGACAGCCACGGTCCCCAGGCCACAGGGCATCCCCTCGGAATGGGCTGTGCCCACCGCCAGCCCAGCCCTATCAGAGCCCTTTGCCCGGTGCTCTCCCAGCACCTTTCTCCAGACATCTTTCTTTCCCCTGCACTAATCTCTCCCGCACAGCGCTCTGCCAGGAAGGACGACAGCCATTCCCACACCACAAATGAAGTCCAGGGGCCTGGCACCCCCCGGTGATGGGGGATGGTGGCAGTGCAGTGCCAGGACATCAAGCCTGGCTGCTGCTCTCTGTCCCCAGAGCACAAAGTACCCACTGTCCCACCTGAGAGGTTGGATCAGCACCTTCTGGCGACAGGGGGATGGTGGGACTGGCCTCTGCCACGGCACTGGGACAAGGGGGGACGTCCCCTCCATGAAGTGGCTGCAGGTGGAGACGGAGCCTTTATCCCGATCCCTGTGTTCCAGCTCATCTCCTCAGCCCCTCTGCTCCCAGAGGACGTGCGAGGAGCGAGGATGAACATGCTTGGTTTGGCTGTTCCTGGTCCCTTTGTGCCTCCACAAAAATCCACTGGCAGTTTTTAAACCAGTGAAGAAGTGTGACTGTAAATGCTAGCTTCCAAATTCACCTTCAGCCAATGGATGCATAATTCCTGCTCTTGTGATGTCTGCTCCAACTACTTTTAATTTCAAGCATATGCTAAAAAATGATTCCGTGGGGAATGGCTGCAAATCCAGGCACAAGACCTGAAATACATCACAGCGTTTCTATCCACTTGAAAATATCCAGCCAGGGCTGACTCAGCTCTCCCCTCTCTGCGGGAGGCAAATTGAATTTCAGGGAGCTTACTGCAGGGCAGGTCTGGAGGGTGGACTGCTCCCCTCCCTGGCTGGAACGCCAGAGACCCCCGAGGGGTGCTGCAAGCAGCAAGCTCTGTCGCTCAAGGATGTCTCCTCTCCCGAGGCACTCCTCGCTCCTGGGCATGTCCGGAGCGGTGGGCAGAGGTGGAGGCTGTGCCCCAGCAGGGCCGTGGGGGCTCTGCTGCAAACAGCAGTGGGATGGGATGAAGGGCTCCCCAGTTCCCGCACACTCACTGGGGCCATCGCTCACAGCCCGTGCGTCAGGGCTCCTGCCCGAGGGGAGGGGACCGATAGAACACCACGGTGCTTCACAGCCCTGCTGCTGTCCCCACAGGTGCCTTGAGCCAGCTCTGACTCCGGGCTCAGAATCCCGCATGTGTTCCCTGTGAAGTGCGTGCAGCAGGAACCTCCCCCCAGCCCACGGGCTGTGGAGGGTCCCCAGCACCTGGATCGTGGCGTGCAGCTCCGACCCACCCTACAGAGGCTTTGGGGTGTGTGGCCGCCCCTGGGGGATCTCTGCTGCCGGCCGGGGACAGCATCCGGCTGACAGCCCTGCCCTTCCCGGGCAGCCCCATGAGCCCAGCACTGCCCTGGGCTCCCAGGAGCTCGGAGCTCACATTCAGGCACCTTCGTGTGCCCCATCAGCCACGGGGAAGGGACACAGAGGGGCTGCGGGGCCCGGGAGCGCCGCGGTGCCGGGCTGCAGGGCAGAGGCTGCCGGGGCTGGGGCAGCGGGGCCGGGCAGCTGCCTGGGACCGGCCCCGTCCTGCTGCCCGCCGGCTCTGCTCAGGACAGGGCTGCAGCCCCTGCACTGCCCCCGCCTTGGTCTGCGGGCCTTGTGGAAGTGAGGGGAGCAGCTGCAGTGGATCCGTGACAGCAGGGCGAGCCCTCCCTGCTTCTCCCCTCGCTAGCGAGGGAAGGAGGGCGCTGCCTCGATCTCCTTACAGCCTCATCTTTCACCCTGCACATGCCGACCGCATGCTGCGGAGGTGGGAGCCCAGCCCCGAGTGGTGCCAGGGTTTCACCCAGCACAGACCAAGCTCTGTGCATCCCTCTGCTCACTCCCAAGTCCTGCGGCTCGCCACACTCTGGGATGTGGCACACGGGATCAGGGGGCAGGGCCCCTGCTCAGCCCCCTCAGACTTCCCCAGGGCTCAGTCAGGTACCAAGAGACCTTCCCAAACCAGGGGCACTCTGTGTGACATCCTATGAGGAGAAAGCAACACACTTTCTAAGGAGGTGACTGCCCCCTCACCTGCCTTTGGGATCTGCTGGTCACCCCCAGTGCAGCTCATTGGGGTGCCCCCACTGCTGCTGGCATCCAGGGACCCCTGCTCTCCCTCTCCTCTGCCCTTTCCGTGGCTGTGCCCACAGAGAGGTGAGGAACAGCCGCATTCCCTTCCCAGCACGGGGTACACCTCTGCTGCACCCACCACGCTGCCTGGCCACAGCGCCCGAGCCTCGGTGAAGGGAAGGGGTCCGGGGTCAGGGCAAGGCTGTGGGAGCGCTGCAGGCAAAGCCCGTGTCCTCTGCAGAGACGTCTGGCTGTGCCACCCCCCTCGTGCCCCTGGGCAGCCAGCAGGGAGTAGGAGAGCCTGGAAGGAAGGGCTGGGGTGTCCTGACACTCGTACCCACCCCAGGCTTTTCTTCCCCATGCCATGAAAGCCTCCAGCAAGTGCCCTGGCAGAGCTCCCACCCTGTGCTGCAGCCACGGGCTGCCCAGAGACAGGAACGTGATGGGGACAGGACTGAGGGGTGTGGTATGGCTCAGCTGGGCTGGAGAGCCCCTGATACCTCAAAGCAAAGAGGGAAAGAAAGGAAAAAGGAAATAGAAAAAGGAAAAAGGAAAACGGAAAAAGGGGAAAGGGAAAAGGGAAGGGGAAAGGGAAAGGGAAAAGAGATGCAAGGCCGATTGCACAGGGTGAGCAAGGGAAAGGTTCCCCATGCAGCCAGAAGGATTGGGACAGACAAATCCTGTTTACCCCCTCTCCACCAAGCCTCAGCAAAGCAGCAGAGGTCTGGATGCTGCCGAGATTTGGGTGCTGGGAAGGGAGGGGCAGCCCTCAAGACTGCAGGATTAAAATACAGCACGAGGGAGAGCCGCTGCTTCACCCCAGAGCCCATCTAGGAAGTAGAAGTTTTGATCAGTCTGAATCAGGTGGAAAACCCCTGGAGCACCCAGGGAGGTGCACAAGCCACATTCCACTTCTGAAATAAATGGGGCAGAGAGAAGCAGGAGAGGCAAAGCGCGCCTGCCTGGCTCCGGCTCTGGCCAGCCCATGGGAACAGATGCACATGGGCTGCAGGACACAGGGTTTTCCACAGCTGTGCAGCTGGGATAGGGCTCGTGAAGGGCAGAGTGGCCGGGCTGAGCAGCCGTGCCCTGTGAGCTGCCCCTGAGCCACAGCGGCCCTGAATTTGCCGGGACTACGGCAGCCCTCGTCCCGGGAAAGCTGCGGCACAGCCACTGCTGCCTGTGGGGGGGTTATCCATGCTCAGGACTTTCCCCATCTCCCTCGCACCCGCCCAAACCCAGCTCGGAGCAGTTTTTGCCGTGGGTGTCCCCGGGGCGCCGAGCGGAGCCGTCCAAGCACAGCAGGGCGAGGGAGGGGAGGCTGTACCTTCCTTCGGGGCATCGGTGTCCCACACTGACCACATCTGCACGAAGAAGAAGGGAGTCCAGCACACTATGAACGCCAGCACGATGATAAAGGTCATTTTGACTGTCCGGATCTTGGCTTTAGAGATGAGCCTGGTGCTGCTGACTCTGGCGAACACCATCCCTCTGCGGGAGCCTGAGCCCAGACCCATGCTGGGCCCGTGAGCCGTCTTCAGCTTCACATTCTGCCAGATTTTGAAGCTGATTAAGCCATAGCAGATGCTCAGCATCAACACAGGGATGATATAGACCATGAGGGTGATCCAGGTAACATAGGCTTTCAGTCCCCAGGGCTGGACGAAATCTGCCCAACAGTCATAAACCCCGTTCCCCACATCCCTTAGAGAAAATATGTGGATCTGAGGGATGCTGACCAGCAGGCACAGCAGCCAGGTGAGGAGGACAGAGACCCGGTCAGCTCTCCTGTGCAGGGACCTCAGTGGCTGACAGATGGCCAAGCACCGATCCAGGGACATCAGCAGGAGCATGTAGGTGGAAGCGAACATTCCCACTACCTGCAAGTACTTAATCAAGCGGCAGAGGAAGTCTGGCCCATAGAACCTGAAGGTGATGTCCCAAATGAGCTGGGGCAGCACCTGGAAGATGGCCACGACCAGGTCAGCGATGCTCAGGTGCTTCATGAAGAAGTACATGCGGGAGTGCTTGTGGCGGGTGGTGTGGATGGCCAGTAGCACGCACAGGTTGCCGGTCAGGGCGAGGAACAGGATGAGGCACAGGACTGTCACCTCCACCTTGGCCATGTCCTCGTTCCTCTTCAGGGGGTCGGCGGAGCTGTTCCTGCCGGCGCTCAGGTTCCCCAGCCGGAGGCTGCCGTTCCCCAGGGAGCTGTTGATGGTCCAGGTGCTGCTCCCCGCCAGGTACAGCTTCTCCATGGCCAGCGCCGGCCCGCATCGAGCCTGGGGCAGGGTGAGGGCAGAGAGTGGGCAGAGCGTCTACCAATGCGTTCCTGTGTGGGAGCCGGGTGCCCCCGCCGCTCTCTCTCCGTGTCTCCTCTGTTCTCANAGGCGGGTCCCGGCCCGGCCCCTCGGGGCCCGCCCGCGGCCGCTGGCCCCGCACCCGGACCCGCCCCAGCATCTTCCCCTCGCCCTTCCCGGAGCGCGGCCGTTCCCGCAGCCGACGGGCGGCCCCGGTTCCCCGCAGCCCCGCTTCTCTCGGGCGGCCCCGGTTCCCCGCAGCCCCGCTTCTCTCGGGCAGCCTCGGTTCCCCGCAGCCCTGCTCCNTCTCGGGCAGCCCCGCTGCTCTCGGGCAGCCCCGGTTCCCCGCAGCCCCGCTTCTCTCGGGCAGCCTCGGTTCCCCGCAGCCCTGCTCCTCTCGGGCAGCCTCGGTTCCCCGCAGCCCCGCTCCTCTCGGGCAGCCCCGGTTCCCCGCAGCCGTGCTGCGCTCGGGCAGCCCCGGTTCCCCGCAGCCGTGCTGCTCTCGGGCAGCCCCGCTGCTCTCGGGCAGCCCCGGTCCCCCGCAGCCCCGCTGCGCTCGGGCAGCCCCGGTTGCGGTGCCGCGAGGGGGAGCGGCGGAGCGAGGCTGCGGTGATGGGCGGGGGCCGCCAGCGCACCCGATAGCCCAAAACCCCCGGGCCTCGCGTCTCTGGGCAGACAACGGAGGGTGGGAGCACGCACCGGGCTTTCCCCCCAGCACAGCCCTGCCCTGCCGGAGCTGCCGTCGCAGGACGCCCGGGGAAGGGACCGCCGTAGCTGCCAGCCCGGCCTCGTCCAAAGGAGCAGGCTCAGGCGCTGGGCACCTGGCAGGTAACATACCCAGCAAGAGCTTCCCTTTTCCTTCAGGAAGAATATTTCAGACTATTATTTCTCTAAAAGAAGGAGCAGTAGCTACGTGTGACACCGTTTGCCATCAGCTCATCAGCACAGCTCAAGGGCTGTTCCCAGTTTCAGGCTCCCTACAGGGGATGTGGAACCTGAAAGCGCAGGTGGGATGTTCAGAAGAGCATGGAACCCTCCCAGTTCACCCCTCTGTCCAGTAGGGCTGAAGCCCCCCAGCACCACCAGCCTCTGCTCCTCACTTCAAGTCACATCTCAAATCCTCCTCAGCCCAGCCTTAGGCCCTGAACAAACATCCCTGCAGCTATTTTTAAAGATTTTTGTGAAGCTTTAGCTGCATGCAAGATGTAGAAATGTTAAATACTTTGGCAAGGTCTTCCCTCCAGGGTTCACGTTCTTCCTCCTTCAGGCAATAAAACTGCTGTGGGAATCACTGTGGAGCGCAGCTCACCATGTGCAGAGCTTTTTTTATTGTTCTGCTGCTTTTGGGAGAGCTCTGAGGGAGGAGGTGACTGGGGGCAAAATCCTGGCTCCAGTGGAGGCAAGGAAAGGTTTGACCCTGGCTTCTGCATAGCTCCTTGAGCATCTTGCAGGCACTGAGGGATGGCCTTGGGGCTCAGGCGGGGCAGCAGCACCGTGAGACGCTGCCTGAGGCGAGGCAGAGCAGCCACTGCTCCTCTCTGGCCTTGGATGAGGCATCACTGATGGCTGCACAAAGCCCAGCTCCCTTCCAGAACAGACCTGAACGGCAAGGAAAGAGCCCCGTGGCCCTTGTGCAGCCCCTACACGTGGCAGTGAGCACTTCCAGGAGTGGTGGGCAACCGTGCAGGGCATTTGCTGTCAGCAACGAGGGACAGGTGCTCGGCTGGGGCAGAGCTCCCCCAGGATTGAGTGTTTGTCCCCATGCCAGTGCCACAGCGCTCCCAGGGCCACATCCTCTGCCACGCTCTGCCTTGACTTGGAGTGGAGCAGCAGCTCAGTGAGGATCACATGCCCAGGACCTGAAATTTGAGGATTGGGTGGGCTCAGGATAATATCCAGCTCCCCATGCCCTTCCCTGGGGGGGCCCTGCCGGGGCTGGGCAATGGCCCCCCAAGAGCCAGAGATGCTCGTGGCCCCTCGCAGCCCCTCTGTCCTTATTCAGGCAAAGCTGCAGTTGCTCCACAACTAAAACCCAAACACACGTGATTTCAAAGCAAAGAATCCTGTGAGAATCAAAGGGTTTTCTGAGTCATCCCCTGCTTCTTCCAGCTTTAAACGTTCAGGGATGCCATAGAGCTGGAAACATTTTTATTTTAAAAATACATGCTTTGGGATAATCAAAAGCACAAACACTAAATAAAGCTAAATTTAATTGCATTTTGGTTTACTGCTGTATCTGAAATAGCTGTTTTTCCAATAGCTATCTGGAATCCCAACTTTATGGTCCCCAGGACAGAAGAGGTCTGGCACAACGTCAAGCCCAGGCCACAGCTTTGCAGATGGAGCTGCAGCCGCCCATGAACTCGTGCATGGCTGCAGCCCACAACAGGCACTGCGGGCTGGAGAGCCAGGATATGGTACCTGGCTGCTCTTCCATGGCAATTTCTCTTTATCCTAGAATTTTTTCCTACTCCTCACCTCTTGCACTCAGCCTGCAGGAAGCCTAACTTTAGTATATCTACTAAAACCAGAGACAAGCAGTGCCACGGATGCACCTTCCTGGAAAAGGCGTATCTGTGCTTCAAGACAGAGCTGATGAACACTGTGGGCTTTGAATCAGGCTTGGGAATGTACTAAGGACACAGTAAATTACAACTTTTCCATGACTTTCTTAAACATGCTCGTGAGTAAATTCTCAAGTCTGAAATCAAATTCCTCCGTGGCTCACCAGCTGGTGTGCTGATTTCCAGAAAAATACAGAGTCAATATTGTAAAATGTTCTATACCAAAGGAAACAAGGCTTTGGAGACAAAGCTTGGAAATACCAGCAGTGCACTGAATTATTTGGTCCATTTCAAATCCATATCCAAAATTCATTGTGCTACTGAGTTCACTGATTGGGGTAACATAAGCCAGTCCACATGGCGTGTTCAGATGCAGGTAACAGCTACATTCCTCGGTACTGCTGTGTCATCCATCACATCACCTGCCTGCACCATCCTCTGACCATGGCATTTCTTTTTGTTAGCTGAAAAACAAAAAAACAACCAAAAACCTAGTCCTCAGATTGATCACAATAAAAGAAAACTAGAAAAAAACCCTGCAGCCCATGGTCAGTCCTAGAATTCCTGCCCCAGCACACGACCTGGCTGTCTGGGCTCTGCACAGAGCTGAGCCATGGCTGGGGAAGGTTTTGGAAACTGACTCATCAGAACTTTACTGGGAGGGGAAAAGGAGCCAGAGAAGCTGACTTGTGTACAGACAAATAGAGAAGGGAGGATCAACCTGGATGCTGCAGTCTTGAGCTCTATAAAGCATTCGCAGCAGAAAAATTTCTGTGAGTTCATGCACGTATCAGATAGACCAGGGGAAGAGAAAAGAAGAAATTATCTGGGAACACACTAAACTTACTCAGTGTTAGAGAACCTTTGACATCATGTCCCTGAAAGGTTCATGGGATTCAAACCATTTCCTCTGAATCCCCAACTCACTGAAATCCATCGGCCTCTGCTCCCATGGCCTCCAGCCCACCATCAGCAGCAGAGCCCGAGTCAGGCTCATCCAGCTCTGGGAGGTAAATCCTGGAAAAGGAGCCTGAATTTCCTGGCATTAAGCTAGTACACATTTCCATACCCACCATCACCAGCACTCCAAACAAAACCCCCAGAGCCTCTGAAGACACGTCCCAGAGCACACTGGGATGTCACCTCCTGCCCCAAGGTGAGCCCTGGGATGCAGCAGCAGTGCTCTGATCAAATCAACAAGCTAAAACCCATTTAAACTAGAGCAGGCTATGGATCCTGCTGATCTGATAATCCAGGCTGATCCTATCACCCACAAAGTCCCATTCAGGCTGGGGCAGACCCTCACAGGGCAGATATCTGGCTTCTGTAGGGAATTCCCCCTGCTCCCGTCTGCCCATCACACACAGGCCACATTGCCCTGCACACCCTGTCCCAGCAAAGGGGGACAGAGGCTCTCCCCACGCACCTCCCCAAGGAGCCAGGTCTGGACAGGGCTCCCAAGGACACTGTTTGTGCTAAAACGTTCCTTGCTTCATCCTATTATGGCCTCAAAGCCCATAAAACCAACGGAGCCTGCACAGACCCTGGGATCAGCAAGTTGGTAGGATAAAAGTCGAAATATGTATCCATATTCCACAGGTTTTTAACAAAGAGGCTTCAGGTTTAAGCTGTTGGAAGACAACACAATAATTTTACTACTTTTGGGGGGCATTACTACATTTGTGTGTAACTTCAAGCTGTTCATTGCAGCGCCCTGCAATCTCACTCGCCATCGAGAAGTAAAAGCAAAGCAGAGCTGGTGAGATCCAGAGCCCTGGGGCTGCACCCGTGGCACTGGGGCTCACACCTGCAGCACTGACAGGTGTTATGGGACTTGCACACCCAACTGAGATACTGAGCATCAGCTCCTGGCATCTGGGCTATTAACTCAGCATTTCCACAGCCAGAGGTATGGATCAGCCAGGTAATGCCAGGCACCCCACACACAGCACTGCCTGCAACCCCTGCACACACACTGATGCTTCTGTCCAGTAATGTGAGGCACCTTTCTATTTGAACAAGATAGAAATAGCAAGATCTATTTGAGATTTTATTAGGCAAAGATAGAAGAGCCAGAACAAAACCAGAATACAGGTCTGCCTGTTTTAATATATATTCATATGCAAATTTTACAATGATTTGCATATGTATATAAAGGAAGGCGAATCAAGTTTGCTGCTCATCACTACAACGAAATCTTGGCTGAGTGATATGAAGAAGGCTGCAGTCCTCGGGATAATTCAGTATATATGTGTGTGTATATAAGCAGATGTGTGTCTGGGAATGCCCACATAGCTGAGGGAGCTTCCACACAGCCCCCATTTCTCTCCCACCGAGTACCTGCTACGAAACCCTCAGTCCAGGCTCCAGGAATGCCTCTGTGGGGCCAAATAATTAACCAGAGCAGTGAGCTTTCACCACAAAAATGAAGCCCAGCTACACTTAAACAAACTTTTCTGCCTCACTAATTACTTCCCATTTGCAGTAATGTGTTTACCTTCTCCTTCCTAAAGCTGGTAATTCATCCTCTTCTTTATTTAATTCCAGGTGGTTGGTTTGGAGCCAACTCACCAATTTGTCGGAATCATTTTGAATTCAGGCCCTCTGGTTCCTCCAACGCCAGGTGGGACAGAACCACGATTATTCTCTCCTCTGGACAGCAGATCCTGGTGTTGGGTTTGCCCAGCAGGTAACTGTGATTAATCTTCAATTCCTCTGTTTGTGTAAGGTGTTCCAATCCCAGAATATCTGTTCTTCTATCAAAACAGACTCCTTCAACCACAGGATTTTTTATTTTTAGCTCCTGCCAGCAAACACAGCACCCTTGGAGAAGTGCCCTTGAGAGACCCTGACACCTGCCTGTCCCCAGCTGCTGCAGGTCCATCCCAGGGGTGCTCAGCCCATCCCCTGTGTCCTGAGCTCGCACTGCCCGGTCCCGGCTGTGAGGGAACCCCTCCAGTCCTGGCCAGAGCAGTGCCTGTCCTGCTGTTTGTGACACACAACACCCAGCCAAAGGCAGGAGGAATTGGCCCATCAGTGCAGCTCTCCTGCAAAATCCGAACTTCTGGGAAAACACCAGAGAACACCGCAGCACAGCCATCCCTGGGGCACACAGCCCGCTCCGGGATGAGTGAGACACAGCGAGAGGGGGGTGAATCCTTTATTATTCCCTCTGAAACAGAAGAGCAGTATCAGAAGAGCCCATTGCCCTTGTCAGCATGTACACCAGTGCAAATGATCCATCTGCATTTCCTCCACGTCAGCTGGTGCTGGGGCATCCCACCCTGGAATGGGATCCTTTCCAGAGATGCCTGCCCTGGTTGCTCACAGGGGCACGGAGATGGGAGAGCTCCCATCTCTGGGTAGCACAGTCTGGGGCAATTCCCTTTGCTTTCAAAGGCATTCCTGCCTGGTGAAAACAATCCAACAGGAACTCCCTGATATCTGCAAAGCCAAACAAAACCCGGTGACCCAAAATCCTGTTTAACCCCCAGCTACTCATTCAAGAGGGGTGCACGGGGTGGGAAGCAGCAGGGAGCCCCACGGCCAGCAGGGTGACTCTGCTCCTGCCTCTCCCCCATTCCCAGATCGCTGCCTTTCTCACGGCTCCACTGCTGGGCTGGGGGAACAGGACATTTTTACGTTTTGATTATTTTGTTTCCAGTTTTGCCCTTCTGCCCCAGCCTGAGGGACTGCTCCGTGACTAAATTAATTTCCTCCTGAATGGATTCCCTGCCCAAAGCAGCTCTCCCCAAAGCTTTTCAGTGGCAGCCCAGCCCCCAGCCCAGCACCACCCCGGCTGCCAGTGTCAGTCCCCCCGGGAGCTTCTGCCCTACTCCCAATTCTCCAGGGAGCCGCAGTCATCGGGAATCTGCCTCGGATCCACTCTGCTAATTGCTGCAGAGAGGCTGGACACACAGCAGGGTGGGATGGAGGGTCCCAGGATCCCACATCCCTGGCAGCAGGGTGAGACAGAGGGTCCCTGGGACCCCAACCCCGCACTGCCAAGCCCAGCACAAGGCATCAGCTGTGAGCGATGTGACAAACGCTGGCCACAATCAGCCCAGTGGAAAGGTGTAAGGGAGATGCAGTGACTTCATTACTCACCCAAAGAACACAGTGGTGGGGTCTGGCCCCTCGCTGGGGCCATGGGCCCGTGGCAGCTCAGCCCCAGCAGGACCCGGCCCAGCACTGTCAGCGCCGCCCTGGCTCCTCCGGCCGTGGCTTCTGCCCCCAGCCTGGCTGTCCACAACCCCCGACTGCTCCCACTTGCCCCTTGACTCCGTGACGGAGGAGCAGAGCTGCCCAGGGGAGCAGGGGACAGGACAGCGTGGCGAGGACACTGTGTTTCCTTTCCCTGTTGTTTTTTCCCTTACGTTATGCGATTCCTGTGAATGTTGGGTTGGTGAGATGCAGAGCAAGCGTCATCTATGGCACCCGGGGGATCAGCAGCCCCTCCTGGCAAAGGCTGGACCTGGCAGCACCCTGGCACTTGCCTGGGGCTGGAGCTGGCCCTGGCAGGAGAGGCTGGATCCTGCCCAGGCACCCACTCCATCAGGGTGGGAATGAGGCATCAGACCATCAAATCCACGTTTTTTCCTTAGCCTCCACATTGCCCAGTGTGCCTGCTCCATGGAGCCTCCCCCGGCACCTCGACCACCGTGTCACACACCCACACACCCCACTCAGGTTTGTCACCCCTACAAATGCCACCGCCCTCCTCCAGCACCGACCCACAGCTCCTTACAAAAGGGAGGGCAACAGCTCCATCTCAGGCAAAGGTCAAAGTTTGGACTTTAAGTGGTGATGACAACAATAAGTGATATAAAAACAATTAATCCCCGCAGGTTGTCAGTGAACCAGTTTGATTCATGCCCGTATTTAAGGTGTCAGCTGTTCTCTCCCTTCTACCACAGCCCAGAACTGCTGCAGCTCCCGTGGCAGTGTGGCTCTTCAGCTCATTTCCAAGGGAAATGTCAGTACCTGCAGCCACACCAGGGCCCCACCAGCCATGGTGCAGGACTCATGTCCTGCATTGTCCCCACACCAGTGCCTTCCCTCACCACAACAGCAGCCGCTTTGCCAGCGCCAGGAGAAAGCCCTTTGATACTAATTTACAATGTTATTACAATTCACTGGCTAACTGCAACCAACTTCAATGCCTTATGTGAGCTGCTGTGACAAAAAGGCAGCCCTAAAGCAGACATCAATAATTACTGCCTTTCAAAAAGTTTGGTTTAGTAACAAAGAACCAAACCAACACAACCGAATTCCTGCTTTGCTTCTGCATCTCCCCACCTCATGCACTTATGATGGTTTATATCTCCCATGATTTAGCCTGTTCCAAACACAAATATTCCTGGGAACCATGGCTTGAGGAGGATTATTTCGGAATCCCACCTACAGTCTGAAGTCAAGATGCAACCACCCTCAATCTTACCCAGATTTTGTGCCTTCTTTGCCAAGCTCCCACTGACAGGGTCTGACCAAAACTTCAGGCTCAGCAGAAGCACCTGAAGTATTTTTCATATTTTACTTACAAGCTTTATTTTTAAAAGCCTTCCCTGGTGTTCAGGTTTCTTGCATTTCCTTCATTTTCTTGCACTGCTTTATTGTATTACAAAATTCCACCACCTCCTAGGGAAGATCAGACTTCTCAATGTAACTATTTGTTTGAAAGCTGGAATACTTCACATCCAGTGACCTTCCAACCACTTTCCAGTTTCAGGACTTCAAACTAAAATAATGACACGTAGTACTGAGTAAGTTTACACAGACATATATAAAAAAGCCTATTTGTGTAGGACAGAATCTCCCCGCATTCCTCTGTCCGTCCGTCCCTCCCTCCCCAGCTGTGCCAGGGAACTGGGGCACCAGTGTCTGCCTGCCCCCAAACAAGACACTGTCCTGCAGCTGCTTCCAGGAGGGCAGATGAGGTTTCCATGAGATGCAAGCAGGAACAGTGGCAACACAGGGACCCACGTGCTGCACCGGCGAGGGAACTCGTGGCACAGGAGCCAGGCCAAGCTCCTGCAGGGCTCCGGCACCCCGTGCCCAATCTCAGCCGTCAGTGGCCCACAGGGCTGTGGGCAAACCCACCAGCCTGGTCATTAAGGCAGCTGGAATGGCAGTGATGTGAAAATACAGCATTTTACTCAGTACCCAGATACTGTGAGAACGGGAAAAGGCCAAGAGGTGTTTCCCAGCGCTGAGCTCGGGCGCTCCTGCAGCACTAGTTCCTCTTCCGCTTGCCCTGGGGAATCGCTCGGTTGCTCTCTGGCACTCGCGGCCGACGCAACTTCCTCTTGTTCCCTGCCAGAGCCACGGAGCCGCTGCTGGGGGAAGGAGAGAAAAGAAGGGTAATGGGGGTCTGCAAGTGCCCTAAACACAGCACACACTGATGCTGTATGGAAGCACTGAGCAGCACACGGATGCTGCACACGTACGTGTTACAGGTGATGGGGAGTCATGGAATGGTTTGGGGTGGAAGGCACCTTAAAGATCATCTCATCCCCCCCCCGCCATGGGCAGGGACACCTTCCACTAGCCCAGGTTACTCCCAGCCCCGTCCAACCTGACCTTGAACACTTCCAAGGATGCGGAGAAAAATACTTCTCCCTCGTGTGAAGAAGGTGACAGCATCATGAATCATCCCACAGTCCCTGAGCCCACAGGAACAGGGTCATCACAATGCCTCTCCTGTCCCCAGAAACCAGTTTGGAACCCAAGGAACAGCAGCAACCTCCCAAATTCCTGGTCCATAACTGCTGACAACCCCTGGCACTGACAAAACCATGAGGATGTGCTATCAGAAAAGGCAGTTTGAGTCACTGTCCGCAGGGGCACAGCCACCTGGAAGCAGGACGAGAGGCTGGTCAGCATCACCCCCCAAAGGCCAGTGCTTGGGGCTTGCAGCCTCGCCAGGCACTCTCCTCATTTATGGACAAAGTATTTTCCACTGAAAACTCAACAAGTCTTTTCTTTTGAGTCACAGAGTTAAAGAAAAAAAATTTAAACTAGCCATATGTAAATGAAGCAGCCGATTTCCATCACTCAGCCTTGGAGCTTAAAATCCCACATAGTGCTGACATGAAAGATGCCGCTAATCTGTCAGCGGCTTCTGCTAATTAAACATTCCTTATAAGTGCACCCTGTTTTATACCATCTGCTAGGCTGAATCCATCCTCCAGGGACTATTCATTTGTCTTAGACTGGGAATTCACAACGGAAAATAACAATGGAGAACTCTGAGATGCCCAAGCCGGCATCTGCTGACCACCAGCAGATGCACACAAAGACACTGGCAGGAAGAACCCGTGTTTCAGAGCTGCAGCACGGTGGAAATGGATCTCCTGCACCCATGGGAACCTCAGCCAGGCCCAGGGAGATCCATGTGAACCCCAGCAGTCAGAGCCAGCTGGGACCTTGGCAGTGGCACTGAGCACCCATTCCCAGAGCATCGAGCCGAGGGACCTCGCGGACCCACGGCCCTCTGCAGCTCTCCCCAGTCACTTCACACGGGTTTTCATACGGGTCACAAAAACATCACTCAGAGATTTGCAGACATTAAGATTATAACAACCAGGAAGTGCTCTTCTCATTTCAAACAGAAGTAAATCAAAACAGATGCTCAATTCCAGCATGTTCAACTTGTCAGCCTCACCTATAGCTATCAATAATGTAATTTTCAAATGCAACAGAAAATCAGATTTAATTTTCCATAAAAAAACCTGTTGCCTTTTTTTTTAAAATTAAAATATATACTTATATATACACCTTAGAATAATGATATTCAATTGGGCACCTGTGGATTCTTGGAGCACCTAGGTATCATTTTTCAAGGATCCACCTTCACTGACCAAACTGTGCTTCCCAGAACTGTGGGGATTCTCCAAGAATCTGACTTTCCAGAGGCATTTGCTTCTCTGGGATTCCATCAACTGCAAACTATGGACCTAAACCCATCCCAAGGACTTCAGCTCTTGGATATTCTACTCACCTGTCAGAGGACACTGAACACGTCTCAGATCCTTCCCCATCTGCCAGAATGTCCGAATTGGTGCTGAGGGGGGAAAATAAAATAGATGGAAATTATTTTAGCAACACCAACAGCAATGCAGGGCTCGACTTGGCAATGGCAGTAGAACCTGTGGATGAGACCAACCCCTCCAGCAGCAACAGCAGTGAGAAATAACATCAACCCACAGCACAGTCCAGGAACTTCTATCTCTGTATCACTCCATTTTTAGTTATTCCTGGGGTCTCATTATCATCACTTAACACACAAGACAGTTCTATGTTTATGTCTCTTAGGTAGTAACTACAACACCTCTGTATTCCCAGGCACCAGACAGTTTCTCTGGAGAGGATCTGCAAGATGCTTTGGTGGGCAAAGTGCACCTTCTTCTTTTAAAGTCTCTCTTAAATAAATCAATGTGACATACGATTTCTGTAAGACAGCAGGATTGTTTTCACCCTTTGCCATTTTATCTCCCGTGTGAAGTGAGAGTCCTCAGCTGTTACTGTGGCGATAAGCGCAGAGCCAACAGGAATTCGGGTGGGCAAACAACACCAGGTTAGAGTAACCTCCAACATATGCACATTCAGCCATAAAGATAAAAAGGGAAAAGATACCAAAAATGGATGGGGAAAGTTTGGAAGGTCAACATTGTTTTTACTCTCAGAATTAAAAGTCCATCAAAAGCTCATTTTCGGTGCACGAACTGGATGCCCAGGGAATGAGCTATCATCATATTTCCAAACCCTACTCCGATGTTCCAGTTACATTTAAAAAAAGAATTGGGGAGGACACAGGGCTATTTGTGTGCTTTTAGTCCCCTAAAATAGAAAAAGAACAGGTTTGAGGCCTGAACATTACGTACTTCCCTGCCTTGAAAACTGCAGCATTTATCACCCGCCGCGTTTGTCACCACAAAACAATAAAACTGGAAAGATCTGGCTAACGCTCAAACCAATAACGCGCGTTCGGAATTCACATGTGGAACCCACGGCCCGTGCCCACCAAACTTTTTTAAAGCCAAGTACAAAACGTCCCGCAGCGAGTTCCACCTTTGGCCTGCACACAGAGCTGTGAATGGGCCCTTGACGCCACAGCCATTGGTCCCCAGAGAACCCAATTAACTCCTACGCCCTAATTGCAGTGAGAGACTGAGGAGCTGCAGTAGCTCTACAAACCAGGGCCCTGAACTTCCAGCTGGAGACAAAAGAAGCCCTTTGTTTCAGGATCTACTCCAAAATCCCACTGCTGCAGGCCAGCCACCCAGTGAAGCAGCTCTCTGCATCCCGGCTCTCCCAGGCATCGCTTTCGGTTACAAAGCCTGAGCAAGGCTGGATTGGAGCTGAGGTAATTATAAACCTTTCTGACACATGCCAGGGGACAAAAGTGTTTGAAAACTTTTTAAAAATATCCTTAAATATGCCACAGAGTTGAAAAACAATTATCAAAAAAAAAAAACCTGTCAACTAAATAAAAGCAATTTTGGCCACCAACTAAATTAATATTTTAAATTAACTCTTTTTCTTTCCCTGAAGAAAACTCCTCCCTCTTCTTAGCATCAAATGATTGGCCCTTAAACCGAAGATTATGAATTACAGACACAGCTGCCTCATTCTCAAGGTTTTTTCCTATAAATTTTAGCCCACAGGGGCCAAAGAGATCATACAATTTAGAATTGTTATGTTCATTTCTCCAGTGTTTTCTGCTCTTTCAGTGCCCCAGAGGTGCATCCAGGCACAGTGAAACACCCCTTCAGACTTTATTCAGACTCCAAATTCAAGGCAAATCCCCACAACAGGTTTTCTGTCCTTTTCTTAACTAAAGGTCACTAATCTCTCCCACAATTTTATAGATCATTTCCAGATGAGTCAATTTTTACAGCAAAATGATTCAAGTTCTTCACTTGAACTGCTCAAGATGCAGCCAGCATCCTGTGGCAGGGTGATCCTGCACTTATTCATGGCTCCATGTCAGGAAGAATGCAGCTCCAGTGACTCAGGTAATGCCTCAAACTCCATGTTCCTGCAGGATTGGTCTCCCCGATCCCTTACAGACAGTCAATGAAGAGTCAATTCTTCCTTTCTTGACCATCAGTTGAGTTTGACTTCAACCCCCCTTTTTTTCATTTAAGATAAACACACTACCCTAAAACAGGGAGAAAAAAGCTGATGTAAGTGTGAATGACATGTCTTGTTCTAAAACTGAGAGGAGCAAACGGCTTTTTGAATTGGTTTATTTTAAGGCAGATTAAGTTCCTCCTTGGCCTCATGAGCAGCCAGCATCCTCCCCTCCATCCATCCCGCACGGGACCAGGCTCTGGCACGTGCTCTGAGCATGTTTTCCCTCAATGCTGGCACAAGAAACGAGCTCCAGCCCATCTCGTTTTACCAATGTCATTTGGAGGTGAATGCCCAGTCACCAGGAGCAAGGGAAGGCAACTGTTTTCTCCCTCTTGCAGTCCTGCTCGTGCTTTGTCCCACCTGTAACGAACAGGAGGTGCTCACTGCTGAGCAGCCCAAGCACTGCGTGATACCCAAGGTGAACTGTGCAACACAACGTCTCCCCCGGCTGTGCAGAACCTCCTCTTCAGAGCACGCACCCATGGCTCCATCCTCCTGGCCCTGGAGAGGCCTGCCAGCCTTGGCTTTGCCCAGGCCCCCATGGAGGGCTGCTGTCTGTACTGAACCTTACACAGGTTCCACTGTTTTGCAGTTTTCCTTGACTCTTTCCAGGCTTCCTTAGTTTTCCACGGCCTCCTCTGCAGCCCAAGAACACACCTTGGAGGCTGTGCCCTCAGAAAAGGGAAAGATCTGCTGCACCCATCTGAACTGCTTCTCTCAGGAGGCTGGCAGCAGTGGGACGTGGTGGCTGAAGCACCAAGAGCACTCCCTACCACGGCTCCTGTTTTCAGGGCTCAGAGATACCCAGACCCCACAGCTCCTGACCAGGGACCCACATAAGAGCTTCCACCACACACATCCGAGGCCACCAGCTCTCCCTACCTGACACAATGGCCCCAGGACTCTTGCCACCAAGCCCCACAGCTCCTGCCATTTATTACAGCTCAGAGTTTGGGGAAGAAAAGTATGAATCAACAGCATAACAGAAAAGTATCATCATCTTTTCACAATGAACCCATATTTGAAGCCAAAATTCACAGATCAAACACTCCTGTCTAACACTGTGATATACATCATCTCTGAGCCAAAGCAGTGCAAGATTTATTAAGTAAAAAAGTCCTGAAGAACTAAAAAAGGCAATTATTGCACTGATCAACACATTTTCATACACTTCTCTCATCTGACAGCGACGGCCAGGGTGCAGGACAACGCTGCCTTCAGACTCAGGCTGAGGCAAACGCCCAGGAAGAGCTCACACAGCATCTCCAAGCACTCCATTCTGCCAAACCCATTAGCCAAACCCATGTCAGCTGGGCGGAGTTCAGGTTGCTGCTGCCATCCAGTGCACTCCTATTTCTACCTCTTCTTCTGCTGCTGAGCTAAAGCCCATATTCCATAAAGCACATAAATCCAAGGATAACTGACCTGCTAAATGCAGATCTTAGATCCTGATCAATGGCTCCTAAACTCACTGCCAAAAAGCCCCACGTATCGCAAACGAGGCCCCTTCCTTGGGCATGAACCCCTCCTGGCAGACACTGCAGTCGCTCCTGGTATGCCAACAGCACGGGGATTTATGCAGGCTGTGGATATAGCACTTTCCCACCAGGATTTCAAAATTCTGACTGTGTTTCAGCATCTCAGACAAGGCCCATGTTGTATTTTGTCTGCTGTTCTAGTCTCACTCTAGTCATCAGGAACTGACACTTGTGTCTAACACAGTTTTAAGAAAAAATAATTTGCTAAAAAAACCTGCATATTATCCCCATTATATAAAATAATGGAATATTTCCTTTACATAGCTCATTAACTGCCTTATCGTTGTTCCTCCTAATTTCTTTTCTAATTTTCCTATTGTTCAAGCAGTTGCGTAAAATTTGGCTTCAGTCCCAGCGAGTCCAAGAATACCACAGGACTATTCATATGGAGCACAGCAATCCTGGGAAGCTTTGTGCAACTGTGACTTCAGAGCTTTGAAAAATTACCCTTTCAAAGCCATGGCTGTGTTGTGGGCTTATCTGTGACACACAGTTTGCTCTCCTGGTGGGATCACCAACCTCTGTGGAGCACAAGCATGTTTGGGGAGCTGCTACAACCTCCACGCCTGGCCTGGATCTTTTCTCCAGCAGGAGTAAAATTCTCATTTTCTCAGTTTAAACATCAACCTTTGAATAATATCAGTTCATCAGTGATTAGTGTACAATGGATGAATTTCTAATCTTGACCAACTACTCCCCTAGCAAGTACTGATATGAGACTGAAAAGGGACAAACCTTATGAAGGAGAAAACAGAAGAACCACTGTTTTCTTTGCAGCATCTTTTTGCAGAACAAACATCTCAACTCTGACTCATTGATTGTTCTGTTATATTCTATAAGCTACTCAACAGCCACAGTCAAGTTTAATTCATCAAAACAACAGCCCTCAATTTAGAAGTGCCCTCCTCACAGGAACACAGTATGCAGATTTGGAATTCCAAATATATTTCCAGTTTTGACATTTCAATGTGAAAAACATTTACTCTTGGCAAAGGATAGCCTCGCGTTATCAGACAAACACAAGCCTCAGAAAACCATTACTTGATACAATACCAAAATACTACTAAAACCATCAACATCTAAATCATTCCTGTTTGATTCGTACTGAATTTATTTCACTACAATTAACGAAATAGCAGCCCCATGGTACCCACACAGTGATAAAATACATCCTTCTTTCATGCAATTTAAATGACTACACCTGCTTGTTTCAGCCCCTGCCAATGCTGCCATAATTCAGGGCCCTTTCGGATGCAGAGACCTGTGGGAGCAGCGTGCTGGGAGGAAGAGCTGCAGTCCTGGATGGAACTGCAGGGCCCAAAGCTGGTCCATGGGCATGGCAGGACCCGATAAGCCTCCAAGGGCCAAACCAGGACCTGGGCACTGTACTGAGCCCAGCAGCCCTCCTGCTCCTTCAGAGCAGCTACCAGGAGCACAAAACAGTCAAGATAAAGAACAGGTTTGATACTTTTCAGTGTTCTTCTATCTCAGCATTTGGAGAGGGGGAGATCCCTGTAACCTTTGTTTATTTCCCAGAAAACACAGGAAAACACTCTGAACTGCTCTTCAGTAAGGTACAGGCTGGCATGAGGAACACTGTGCTCAGACAAGAGGGACTTTCCATCACCACCAGGCAGCATCTGCCACTTCAGCTGAGCTTTCCCTGCATTACTGCTGCTGTTCTCATCTTTGTGCAGTCCAGACACTGAGGTTGGATGCAAAGCAGGAAGGAGAAGCTGCAGGGTGCAATGCCCCAAGGCGCCCTGGGCCTCTCCAGCTGCCCCTGCCCTGGGCAGTCAGACCAGAGGGTCACCCAACCTCTGCAGGTCAGAGTGTCCCACTGAGAGCTGGGGAATCTGCTGGAACACCACACACCTGGAAATAAGACACTCCAGCACTGGGTATGACAATGCACAAGCTCTGCCTGAGTCCAGAGCAGGGGGAATGACCCAGAAACAAGCAGGAGAACAGTTCCCTGATCACAGGGAAGAGAAAACTGTCGTCATCATTTACATCCTGAGAAACTGAGATAAAACTAGTCCTGTGATAATCTTAACAGCTTGTTACACAATGAACAGCAAATAAACTGATTGGCTGCCTTTATCAATTTTACAGCACCAGTTCAGGCAGAAAGACACAGACAGCACAGAGGGGAAAGGCCACGGGAGGGGAAGGGCTTTATTGGTCTGTAGCACAGGTCTGAAGCCAAACAAATGCACTGATATTCTGAAAGGGCAACAACAACCCCTCCTGCCTCCACAAGTGCTCTGCCAGCCAGCATATTGCTCTTTACCAACAAATATTTACTGTATGCTCCCATTCATTCAACTAAATGGAAACAGGCAGCAACGCTTGATCCTGTGAAACAAAGACATTTACTATTTGATGCTCTCTAATCCCCTGAGCTGATCTCCCCATTCCAATGTCTCCCTAGGCTTTCACACACAGTTCAACATTTCCCTCTGTGAAAAAGGACCCTCATGAAGACTTTCAAAAGCTCTTTGTGAACCAAAGTGACTTTAGGAAAATTGGCTTCTGTTAAAATATTTCAGTTAGATTGCTCTGTTAGCAACCAACAGTGAAGCCAAGCACTACTTTACTCTAGGTATTTGCAGAACAAGGAGGAAGAGGCAGGTCTAAGGGGTCTAGGGGGTGTGAAATCAAGAAATGTCACTCCTAGCTCAGCTGGTGACCTTCAGTTACGTCCTCTGATTATCTCCCACTTCTAAAAACACAGGAAACATTTTTATTCCTGGTAATGCAGACCTGCATTCTCCTCTCATTTCTGTTACCAACAAGATAGCAAGATTAGCTCTCTTGCTTTTAGACACATAACAAAACCATATTATTCTGTATTTGTTTTCAATGACTATTTCACTTTTCCTCCAGAAACTGGGGCCACAGTTCCTTACAGCAATACTACTTAAAAGACTGGGGCCGTATCAATTTTGGGACCTCTCTAAATAAAATTTCCAGCAGATGGGAAGGTGATGCAGGTGATCCAGCAGATGAGAAGGTGATGCAGTGGAAGGGACTCACCAAACATACTCCTGGTTCCTCAGACATTCCACTCCCTGTTTCGGTATCAAAAGGAACATTAACCCCATCAATCCCTTATGAAGGCACTACAAACTATTAACTGAATTCTACATGTATTTCATCTCCATTCCTCAAGCTACTGCACACCCAGGGACACCATGGAGAAGGAATCCATGAGCAGAGCTCAGCACCCCTCCTGTGAAAAGCAGGAGGCCTGCACTGCTCGATGTTACTGGCACAGCTTTTCCATGTTTGCTCTCATCCGGCACAAACCAGGCAGAAGTGACTCTCTCACTAACCTGCTTGTTGACCCAGATGACAGTGACAACTCAGGAGAGGCTGATCTCTGGATTTCCTTCAGGCACTGAGATTCACTTCTTTGGCCATCAGGAATTTCTGATTGGAGTTCCTGAGCTTTTCCAAGAACAACAGCTGTGTGATGCTCTTCCCCAGGTTCTACCAAGAGGAAAGGCAGAGATTAGAAAGAATGATGATGCAAAATACTATTGTTTAGAATTCTGCAGCCTAGAGATAGATTTTTAAGAAAAAATATGTTATAAATATTTAAATACCAACATCTCATTCCCACATACTTGTTTTCCAAAACTTTCTGTTTCAAAGGTTTCATTTGTTTTTGTGTATATTTAAAAAAAGAAACCAACCAACAATTCCCTGAGAACCAGAAATCTTTCACTGTTGAGTTTCAAACACAAGGAGAGAAATAAAAGGTGAGGATGTGTTACACATTCCCTAAGACGGAACTTTATTTCAGAAATTAGCAAGCACTTAATGAGACAGTGCTGTTGGCTGCTCGTCCTACCAATTCCCTTCAGCCCCTGCATCAGACAGCTTGAGCTTTAAATTTTACAGATCAAGTTAACAGGTTTATTTTCAGTTGTGATTTACTTCCTTATACAGCTAAGACAAGGTCAGTGCACTGACATTTCCATTTCAATAGGAAAAATAATTTCCAGACAACACAACAGACAAAAATTGAAAACCATTCTGCTGTTTTTGTGTCAAGTGTTTTGTTCAATGACAAGATGAACAGTTCTCTGAAAAGACACCTTCTGCCCCTCCAAAGAGAAAACAGATACAGGTTAAAAATTCTGGTATGAAAAGACAGACTGCCCTTATGCCATATCCACAAATATTTTCAAGTGAGCTACTTAACTAGAAAATTGCTCAGGGCATTAAGCCCTCCCCAGACCCATCTCACTGATAACTCTGACTGTGACAGTCAAAGACATGCCCTGTCTCCATCTCAGGGCCCAAGCCATGCTCCTGCTCAAACCACTCCAACTTTTCTATGCCTCCAGCAATGGTTTGGACAGAAATGGCCAAGCAGAACTTTAATTAGTGTGGAGGGGCTTCATGATCTTTGGATTCAGCTCAGCTTGCCCTTTCTCTCCTGCTAACAGGCATAATTAAATATCAGGGGCATATTTTCGTCTGCTGAAAACAACCAGCAGATCCCAGAGAGTCAGTTGTCCAACTAATGAAACACAACTCTGAAATTAGCAGGGTAAAAATAGCAAAGGCCTGTGCAATAATGCAGCCTAGCAAAGCTAATATTTATCGAATCAAATTATTTAGCACCAATACCCATCAAATCCTTATGGGTCTCTCCCCTTAGGCAAAGCATAGCCCCATGTTCAAAAGTTATAAAAATCAGAAAACAGACATTTTAAGCTTAAAGACAAAAAGCAAGATGATGTAAATAAGGAACAGATGATTAAAATATCACCACAAACAGTGAGGTCAAATTATGTCAGCCAAGAGTACAGGAGAGAGCAATAGGAGAGATGGAGGGGGAAATTAAAATAAACGAACAAACCAACAAAACCCAAACCAAGCCAAAGATCTGTTTTAGTTCTGTAGAATTCCACCACTTCCATGAGAACCCAAAGGAAGTGGGTAAGGAATGCAGACAAAGCCTTGGCTCTTCCAGCTGTTACCATCAGGCCATTGCTGCCTTCTTCCTTTCCCATTCTGTAATTCCCAGGTTAATACAAAGGCAATTGCTGTTAACAAGGAACCCTGAGGAAACAGGCTTCAGGCATCTGTTCCTTCCCCTGTAAATCACCCTTTTGCTTTTTCAATCGTTTACAAACAGTCATCCAGGTGCAGATGTTTTGCATTAAACTCAAAACTGAAATTCCAAGGATGACTGGAAGCTCAGTGAACAAAGTTTAATGGAAATTGTGCAGGTTTGCCAGAACCAAATGAGGTGCTGATGCAGTCTGAACACGATGCAGGATGATACACCTGGTCCAAGTTATTTTCTACCTGATCACTCTTCTGGAAAAACTCTATGTTTTTACATCAGCTTCTCAGAGCCTGCAGGGCTGCACACACAGAACAGCTCACATAGGAGACAGATACCCCAAAATCCACAGCAGCCCAGCCCTCCCTTCCAGAGCTGGAAATTAAGGCTGTGACTCCACTATCCAATAATACATTGGCTCTGCTTGTGCTGCAGGAGAGGAGCACCACAAAATCTTTTATCCTTGAGATTCCTTAACTTTTACCCTTCACACAGAAAGGATTATGCACTGCATCAAGGTCTGCAGGAAGCAATAAGGATAAAATTCATGCTACTATACTGTTTTTTTCATTTCTTTTTATTCTTGAGAGCTCTGCTGGAAGAGCCAGCACTGACAAGAGCCACAGATTAACACAGCCCAAGAGCACAGGATTTGTGAGAGCTGAGGCAAACTCCACTGCCATGTTTTCCCAAGCATACAGACAACAGCATGTCCCATTTTGGCCAGTGGGATTCTCGCCAAAACTCAGTCTCGCACAGATTAGAAATCCACAGTTCTATTAGGCTGAGGAATGCTCTTCTAAATCCCACATTCAAAGACAGATGTTCCCTGCCAAAGCAGCCACGAAGCACAGACCAAAGGAGACCAAAGGAGACACAGGGAACACGCTGGGAGCACACGCAGGTGATGTGTGGTGCTCTGGGGAGGGAGGATAACGAACAGGAGGCTGCTCCTTACTCCTAACAAGCGAGTGACTGCAGCCATGCATCCCCGCTCCTCCCCGTGCCCAAGTGCATAAACACAGAACAGAGCAAGTCAAGAGAGAGGCAACATCCTGCAAGAACAGCCTAAAACAAGCCCAGGGATTTTATTGCTTCAGTCTCAGGACAAATAACTCCCGAATCCAACCCCCACAAATACTTCTGCAGCTCCCAATTACCAACCCCTCTCACAGTAATGATGTTGGAAGGCTGAAAGGCAGCAAGCAGCACCCACCTTCACCTTCATCCCAGAGTGGTCATGTGGCCACCCTGAGCACCTCCAGCAGACCTGAAGCAGCACCTGATACCCTTTTTCAACCAACCAGAATGTGCCCCAGATGAAGCACACCACACAGAAATCAAACTAATGTATTTATTACGGGTCATGCTTATGTTCCACAGTAAAATCAACAGCAGACAGTCATTTAAGGGTCTGTTTGATCTTCATGCTGGTTGGGTTTTTTTCCCCTTAAAGGTTCTAGAAGAACAACAACAGATGAAAGACCACTTCTTTGGGAACCCCACACTTCTTAGTGTGGTCCAAGAGGGGACCATAATAAATGTCACTGACCTGTGGCTGCTGGCAGCTCTTTGACAGCAACTTCCTCTTTGTTTTGAGCATTTCCTGCTTCCTTCTCACCTCTTTTCTTCCACCGTTTATTTACTTGATCAACCAAAAACTTGAATTCACTTCTGTGTTTGTTTCCTGAAAGGTAGCAGAACATCACTGACCACCCCCACAGGACAAATGTATGGCACAAACACTGAGAGGACATGAACAGAAATGGACACAAAACACTGAAGTAAAAACATTTTTGTTACAGCAGATGAAAACCAACCCAGCACTGTGATATGTTCCATATTCTATTAACAATCCAAATCTGTGTCTGTGCTTCTATAGAGCTACCCACAGTCCAGAGCACTGGCACAGATGAACACTTCATGCTCTGTGTCATGCCCATAACATTGTTGGGATTCAGATCCTTTAAGTGAGTTAATAATGCAAACACTCTCTGCACTTTCAGTCACTTAGTACATTTTAGGCAATCCTCTGGTGCTCAGCCAAAGCAATGGAATTGTTTAACCTCGATACTTCAAATGCTCTACTCAGAGGCTGGGAAAATACCCAGTGTCCTCAGCAGGATGCTGTGGATCACCTAACCCTGGCCAGGCAAGGAGGGACCCCACTGACAGGAGGGGGCAGCCAGGGTGCGGGTCGGGCTCTGCTCCCGGGGAACAGGGACAGGAGGAGAGGGAACAGCCTCAGGCTGAGCCAGGGGAGGGTCATGTTGGACATCAACAAGTATTTCTTAGAAAGGACTGTCAAGCATTGTGTCACCTCCCTGAGGAGCCCATTCCAATGACTGACCACCCTTTCAGTGAAGAAATTCTTTGATATATTCTATGACAAAATAACACCAAGTTCTGCCCCACAGAAGGAAACAGATTTGACACTGACTCCCTTTCCCCGAGTAGCTGAAAACACCACATAAGGCCAAAAATTCTGTTAATAAAAAGCAAGTTCTGTCCCAGATGTCGTGTCTGAGTCGCTGCACTCTCATTACGGAATTCCTTTGGCGCTTCAGTTTTTCCAGCATTACTATCTTTTGTTGTTCTGGCTCATGGCAGAACTACAAAGCTTTTTGAAAAGAAATGTCCTGGCACACAAGCACTGCTCAGCTACACTGTAAATCACTGTGGTGCTGAAACAACACCCCAAGCACACCCCACCAACCGCAACACTGCAACATAAACCAGCCCCAGACAGAACGGCAAATATTTAAAACACAAGACAAAGCAGCAGACCTTCAAAGAACACAGCAAATTAAAAGATTTATAAGCAGAAAAGGCAACCAAATAAATTTATTTTCACAGACGTATTTCCTCTCCTGCAGATTTTTTAACTCTTTAAATACAGACCATGAAAAAAGCAGAATGGGCTGAGGGTGTCCCTGAGTCCCGTGGGGCAGAAGGAAGAGACAGTGGCTGCGACTGCCAGGCAGAGTCCCCAGCCAGCTCCCACCCTCAGCCAGCTCCCACCCTCAGCCAGCTCCCACCCTCAGCCAGCTCCCACCCTCAGCCAGCTCCCACCCTCAGCCAGCTCCCACCCTCAGGTTCATCAAGCCAAAGCACTAATCGCTAGTTCATGAACAGCAAAAAAATGCCAACGGTGCAATGTGCAATTTGCCAAGAGCCTGGGAAAGTGCAAAGAAGCAGAAAAAAGCATTTTCTCCCAGACAGTTTGTCCTGCCTTTCCCCAAGGCTGTTCACAGCCCCAGTGTGTATTTTCACATGGAAAAGCAGGACAAAAATACATGTTGGGGTTTTTTACTCAGGATTTACAACAGAGCTCATTCATTCATTCAGCTGGGAATTAAGAGTCTGGGGTACAAATGTTGTAAAGTAAAAGGGTAAAAAATTCTTTGTTGTGTAATAAAGCTTTTTAAAGTCCATCTGTGGTACAGTGAAATAATGGCATTTGATAAGAGTTCTTTAATCTCAAACTGTTCTTGAATTTTAACATATACTTCTTTTTTCATGCTTATGATTTCTTCCTTATTGCTTTTATGAGAAATAATTACCTGACACTAGTTACCATTTACCTCTTTGGTCAGTATTTTTTATTAATTTTAAAACCATATGTTCCCATTAAAACACTTTTTTATCTTCCCCTTTTTCCTATCTTTTTAGTCTTTTAAATTTTCAGTTAAGCTGCTTGAGACTAACAAGATATCCAACTGAGTAAATCAGTTTTGCAGCCATGCCCTTTTAGCAACCTAAACTCAATAAAATACCTGTCTTTGAAAAATTAAGACAGTATTTAATGTATTTTTGTTCTAAATGTGTACAACAGACCAAGAAAATAAAACCAGGAGCAGGAAGGCCAGTGCCCTGGCTGGGGCTCAGAAAGGCCTTTCAGCAGTTCTGCTGCAGAGGGCTCCCAGCGACACCCCACAGCCTGGCAGGAGACACCAACACCCTGCCTGCTGTTTTCATGCCCAGCAAACAGGGGAGGACACTAAGAAAGAACAAAGTGCATAAATAGAAATGCCTGTTGGAGGCAATCAGTGTGTGTATTTTAGTTCTGTGGAAAAGAACATGAATTTAAAAGCAAAATGAGGTGAAATTTGCATATTACTTACGATATTCAGCGTGGATCTCGTCTATTTCTTTCTCTGTCTGGTCCTTTGTAAAGGTCAAGCTCTATAGAAACCATACAAATGTTTTTAACATAAATAAAAGGATGATAAAGCTGCAGACTTTGAAATTAGAGACTTACAACTGGAAGAAGCAACTGTCTGTTCCCCCCCCCAGCTTTCAGCATCTCATCACATTAATTCACATTTACAAAACATATCCAGTGTCCTGCCCTGCTTCCACCGAGCCACCAGGACCAAGCCAGCCCACGTAGCACCCAGCACATGTGGGCCATAAAATATTCCCTAACACTGTGCAACAAACAGGCTTCAAAAGTCACCAAAGTATCAAATGTCATGGGAAAAGAACAGGCGCTATTGCCGATACGGAAGCATGGAATTTGCTAACTAAATCCTAGAGAATTCTAGGAAGCAAAATATTCCCCACACTGCCATGGAGGGTCAAAATCCTCCAGTATGGCCAAGGGAACATTACTCAAGAATTTTTATTACAGTCAAAAATTGCTCCTACTTCAACGGTTTGGGCATAAATCTCAGCAGTGCACCAAGGACTGCCCACGACAAACGCGTGGTGTGAGAAGATGAGGTTCATTACAGGATGCTATATGTGAATTCTAATATGCAACCTGGGAATTCCCACGAGAAAGCAAAAGGCAGGCACTTTCAGTGCCCACCCTGCAGTTTCTGCTGGCCACCCCTCTGTGAGGGCCAAGATCAGTCACTTACATTTTCACCAGGTTTATTACACTCAAGCTGAACCCGAATCTTCTCATTCTTTTCCAGCTCTTTAACAACCTCTGCAACTGTTTGGAAATACAAGAAAGGGATCGCTGAAGCAGGAGCTGGGTAATAAAAAGCTCTAACAGGACAGACTGAAACTACCAGGAATTTAAAACACAAGCAGCATTAGCCCTCCAAGAGCGAAAGCTCAGGCTCCAATCCCAGGCAAATGTGCCATCTTCCCAAATCCTACCGAACCTGCCTCCTGCACACAAAAGTGTTTGTGGCACACAGGCACATCATTCAGAGAGACTTTCCATTTCATACTGGATGCTTCAATGGAAGGCACAATAATTGCATCTACTGTTTATCTTACTTTACCCCCCAAAGCACCTTCCAGGGCAACAGAACCATGTGCAGAACCAAAGCCCACAGCCGAATTACAACCTACTTCAACAATTGTCAGACACATCCAAAGCCTGGAAACAACCTAACTGTTTGTTAACATTTAACTAGAGCCATGGCTATGCAGGCCCACATATGGTTACTCTTGACATTTACTTTTACAAATCTGTTTCTGCGTTTCATCATCTCCACAGCACTGCCAGGTAGGTGTGGGCAGTTATTAAAACAAACACTTTCACCAGACAGTAAAGCAGTCAGAACAAAAGCTTATTAAGCTGTGAAAGAATAAAACCTGTTCCAAACTGGTTTAAGCACACTCCAGGAATCTGGCACCTGTGCTTCCTCAGAAGCTCAGCTATTCGTGTTACAGTGACCTCAGGCTCCCTGCTACCACCCAAAATGCACATCTGTATCTTAAGTGTAAGTTTAATAATTCACCCTTTGTGCACAGGTTTTGAACAAAGGAAGAGTTTTGCATTATTTAGGGGAGAGCAGCTAAAGTACGGGCCACACACCCTGGAACTCTTCCTTCACTCTGGATGAGTGAGGCAGACACTCGGTGCCACTTCATCACCAGCACTGAGTGAAGACTCACCCCGAGTACCCCCCGCAGGTTAAACAAGTATTTTGCATTGATCTTGATTTAGACAAGATAAATTCTTCCAGCTTCAGGTCTCCCAAACAGTCAAAAGTTACTCCTACCCTGAGAGGTAACAGAAAGGGAAATACAGATTGATGGTTTGTGATGGCAGCAACTTCCCTGCACTGTCCCACTCACCTGATTTGGGATTTAGGGAATCACACTGAGCATTGTACATGTGCACAAACTCCTGGTGTCTCTTAACGAGCTGCTGGCGGGTCCCAGAGGTAGACAGACCATGTTCCTTGAGCTTCTTCCTCAGATCTCGATCCGACAGTAGGTTATAAACAACTTTGGACATCAGCTTCCTTTTGTGAGCAGAACTGCCAAAGGAAAACAAAAGAGACTTTAATTAATACTCCTATGAAAATCAAAGTATTTACAATTACTTAAGGGTACTTCACCCAGAAGTACATATACGTGAGTAACATACACATGAAAGAAACTTGGGTTTTCCACCCCAGTACCAGCCACTTCTTGCTTGATTCAGGTGGAGAAATACTAAAAGCACTAAAATACCAAGCCAAAACCGGAATTAGGAGATTTTTCAGCTTTCTGGGAAAACATCTTTGAGAAAAATAGTCATGTACCTGAAGCCAGCAGTTCCCTGCTAACAAGGGTGGTTTGGCGACACAGGGAGAGACATTAAAGATAAGTAACAATGTTCAGAGGAACAGCATCTAAAGCCAAAATTTACTGCTTTCCACTGCTGTCTGTCAGAAGAACTCAACATTCCTGGCACAGCTGGGGAAAACATCTTAATTACAAGAAACTGCCAGAGAAAATTCAAGTCCTAGGACCACTTTTGTCACCTAAAATTAGCGGAACATTTCCTCCTGTCAAATTAGCTCAGGCTTCCCTACACCTCCCGGTGAGATACTCTCCAGCTAGGAAAAACAAAGGGGCCAAAACCCATCTACTGCCTCACTCATCTTCTGTGACTGCAATAATTCACAGCATTTAATTAGACATTTTTCTTTCTGCAGCAAAATAAAGCTCAGCTGCGCTACTCTACATTAGAGAGCAGTTAACAGGTTTCCACTGTGAAAACAAGAGATTTATTTGAAAACTATTCAGCACTTTCATGTTGAAAATTTCAAGGCTAAAAAAAAAGTCTTATGCAAAAATTGTCATTAATTCATTTACTCTCATCCAGCCCTGTAGAATGGCTGGTAAAAAGAAGATGGATTACCACAATACATTCTTCAGGGAAACTTTTTTCAGATTCTTGGGGGAAATATAAAAAATTTCACTGAATAATTACATCTTTGGAAAGTCCTACAGAAGCTTAGTGTGTAGTCCAGTTCACCAGAAGCATGAGCTAAAGTGTGCCAACAGCTTTCCAGCAGCCAGCCACAGGGCAACAACTCACAACAGGTTTAAATCCAATGTTGGTTGGGTTTCCCATGCTTGAGAAACACAGTGTTCTCTGGAAATACATTTACATTTTGGAATCACCCCCGTGGAGCTTCGGGGGGATAAATTAGGAGCTCTGCTGAAACTGCCCAGCTGTTAACACAGCCATGGTGCTCCTGGTTTGAAAATAAACAGAGCTCACACTCCTCAGCGAAGCTCTAGGGATGTGCTGCCACTGGAACCAAACACCACTGCCACAAACCAGACACTGCCCAGGGGCAGCACTCCCCCAAAACTGCCAGTCCCCAGGGCCAGTGTCTGGTGGGACACCTGCTGAGGACCAAAGCAGTCTAGAGATTAAATAAGCAGAATTTAAAATCCTGTTACGGACGTGGGCGTGACACCAAGGACAGATCTGGCTTATATTTCTGTTTATTAAGAACAGAGAGAGCACTAAAACACTCCAAATGAAAATTAAATGTAACATCAGATTTCAATATTCATTTACCATTTTTTCATCTTGAGAGTCCTTTAGCTTAAAGACTGCACTCTAAACGTGACTGGGCAAAACAAGAGCTTTAACATAAAATTACTTTCTAATACAAGGTTCAGGGGAATTGGAAAAACAAGCATTGCAGTACAAATCCTCCCAGTTCTTCAGTCTGATCAGTCAGAAATAACAACAGCCTAAATTTCTGCTATAAGTAAAACAAACTGAAGCTCCACTTCTGATGTGAATGTGGCGACCGTGACCAATGCTGGGGCAGGGGCACAAAGCCAAAGGAATGCATTAATCTTATGGAAATCAAGATCTTCAGGGAACTTCAACAGCCCCACAGAGGGGAGAGAAAGGTGCAATTTTTATTCTTTAACTTGACAGCTATTGAAGAAAATGTCTCTTGGCACACCTGAACCGAAGGAAGCAATTCATTCACCAGATGAAAAATGGGAATCAGTGTTATCTGAAGGGAATTTTAATGCCAGGGAGCAGAAAGGCAGCAAGAACAACGAACAGACTAAGTTCTCCTCCCTGCACTGAATTTTTTTAAGCACTGGCCACTGTTTTTTTGCCACTAAAAGCTGAAGAGTAATTGTGCTGGCAATCCACACACTGTCTCAAGAGGGGACAATCCCCACAGTGATTTCAGAGTGCTCTACACAGCAGGGAAGCAAGAAACAAACAGAAACCACTACTATTACACCCCAGCAACAAACAGTTCTTGGTTCAGCAGTGCACAAACCAGCCACAGGCATCTGAAGTTCTCAGAGCTGTTCCTTACCTTCGGAGGCTGTCCTTCTTCTCCTCTCTAGTCAAGCAGCTATCCAGATGTTTGTTTATATATTGCTCTAGAATAGCAACCTCACAAACAGGACATTCCACTGCAAGCAAGGGAGAAGGAATTTACTAGTGTGGGTATAACAGCAAAGAGCAAATGTTTTCATCTGAGAAACTAATTGCTGATTAAAGGAAATGAAAACCCAGAACTCCAGATTTCTTGTTTTACAAGATCTTGCATGTCTGTCCAGAATCTTCCTTTTTAGCTCTTTCCAGAGCACTGAATTCCCTCTCTATGTGATATCAGAGTGCCTCTCATCTAGCCTGCAGTCAGAGGGAATGATACATCCAATAAAATCTAGACTAATGCACACACTACACAGGAACCTCTGGGCTAAGAGAAACAGCAGCAGATTTCCCTGGTAATGCTTTCCACTTTTGCAGTATTTTACTCCTAAAGGAAGGATAAAACACTACAGCACGAGCTTTATTCACGTTAACATCGTGTTCCCAATGTATGGCCCTCTCAGGACCGTCAATCCACAAGGTAACAGCCTCACAGGACCCCCACAATCCAGCCATGCTCCCCACTTACTTCTGAGCACAGCTAACTGCATTCTGTGCTTGGCCTGAGAGGCTCAGGAACACCACAGGCACGGACCCACACAACTCAGTTACTTTTGCATCATATTTTCAAGAAGCACCTATAAACATTATCTGTAAGGACAGACTTAACATATTGCTCTTTAGCAGCCAGATTATGTCACAAACAAAAGGCTAATTTTGAATGAACAGGATGAGAGTCTTTACCCCCCTCTGTGTCAGCATGAGGAAGCCAGCTTTGATTTTAAACAAAACAAAAAACAACCTCTGAAAAACACTGAGGTGTTGGGGGGATTCAGCGAGTTCTCTGGCAACATTGCTCTGCAATTCCCAACTCCCACCGTGTCATATTCCAAAGGTTAAAGCACCCCAAACAGCTGGGACAGTAACAAAACACACTAGTCCTGAGCTGTTTGTGACTGAATTGGAAGTTTCATTCGAGTTCTTAGAATAGGAGCAAATAACACTAAAACCCCTCACTGCAGGCAAGCAAGTGAAAGTTTTAATTGCTCAGAAATAAACAAGCAGTAAAGTTTCATGTGAGTTTCAAATTACTAGCACAAGCAGGTCTGATGTGCAAAACCATGACAGGTTTCTCATGGCTCCTTTCCTGGCTGCAGTACCTCTTTAAGCAGGATTCATCCAGCTAACGATACATATGAACTTCAGAGTTCCAGATGAATATATCGTTAAACAAAAGAACAGATAAATCTGAACTAATAAGAACCAGAGGTGTGCTCCTACATGGTGCTTTATTTTGATTTAGGCTTTTAGCTGGGTCAATAGGATGGCTGCCAGCATGTCAGAACTAAGAGGACTCTGACATTTTATTGTGGTTGATTAGTACAAATGGGCATTTTCATGCCTCAAAATAAATTCACCTTAACTCTCTAGAATTACGAAAGAATAAAGCAGATGACTCTTCTGGAGAGTGTGTGAACAGAAGTATTAGCAGAACTGCTGCCATGCTCATTTTGAGCTCAGGCTCACCCCTCAAACAACAAACATGTTATAAAATAACCTGCATCTGATTACTCAAGGAGACAAGAGCAGAATAAATGTCAGTGTCTGTCTAGTCATTAGGGGGAAGGAGAAGAGAAATTACTTCACTCTAACTAAGTCTGTTGCACAACTATTGTTTTTCAGTGTTGTTACTCAAAGCAAAGGAATCCCTAAGCGCTGAATTCCATTTAATTCCTTGGCAGCAGCTCAAGCTTCCTCGTGAAGAACACACTTGGAGCAGAGCTGTCCCACACGAGCAGCGCTGTGGAGGGAGCACGGGCCAGTTGAAGGGGAAGGAGTTGAATGTGCCAACACGGAACAGAACCACGTGGAGAAACAGGGTGAGTGCCAGGTCCTCTAACACATACAGCCACCCACACATGGGGGAGAGAGCAGGACATAACCAGGAATTAAACACCTCACCTTTCCTGTCTCCTTTTACCACAGATGTAGAAGGCTTTTCATGACTTTCGGTGCACCCAGGAATCTCCTGTGATCCCACTTTGTTGTCTTTACCACCAACCTCTGCAGAAGTGCTGTAGTCATTGTGTTCCTCAGTTTTGAAACTCCTCTGATCAGTCCATGCCAGGCCACCTGCCTTTGTGGAGGTGCAGATTTTGTCCTTTCTTAACAAGCTGTCAATCCCCAGCATCTCTTTTGAATCTGGCTGAGAAACAGGACTCCTGTGGCTCTCGGCAGCTGGGCGCTGGCTGCAGGCCAGAGGGGCTGGAATTACGGGAGCATCCAACACCAACTGGAACAGCTGCTGTCTAGAAGCATCCAGAAGAAAACAAAGTTAGCACACTGGACAGTGTGAAGCTTTTCTTGGAGAAACCAGAATGAAAACAGATTATGTCTTTCACCAATTCCTTCCCCCCTCTCCCCCTTGCTCACATGCAGCACCCGGGAATTGCCCAGCCCTCAGGAACCCGGAGCAGAAGCCAGCCGAGCCTCCCATGCTCTGCAGAGCCTAAGCACCACCTTCCTGATTCCAAACTAAATAAACTGCACTTTGCAAACACAGTAACATGCCTCTCAAACATCGCATGGAATACAGTAGAAATCACTGAGTTTTCCCCCTTTCTTGAAGATGATAGGAGACCCTTCCAGGCCAAAGCACCTCACACAACACATCACCCAGCTGTTACAGAGGCTCCTGGAGCAAGGACTCAGCAGCAGGCACTGCCATACTCCATGGCTCTGCCAGCACATGCTCTGCAACCAAATGCCATGGCTTTACACACTGATGGGACACACTTCACTGCAGCTGAGGTGACAAAGCCCAGGAAAGCAGCACAGCAGCAGATCCTAACTGGGGAACACTAAATAACAGCTGAAATAATTTGGATTCCTGTTTCTTTAAAAGGAGGGGACCATGAGCAATGCCCCTACAGAATGTGCACTACCACAGAGTTCCTTGTTACAGCACTGTCCTGAAGCCCCAAGGCCCAACAAGACATTATCTAAGGAGAACCAGCTCACTTCACATGAAGGGTGCTGGTTTTGTACAAACGGAGCCAGAGGAGAGAAAATTGAACAGATTCTGATTTACTTTCTGTAGTAACAGTGGGCTCAATAAAATATGACCTCGTCTAAAATACAGAGAAACTGGAAAAGCAGTACAAAACTCAATCCATCCTAACAATAATTTGATAACAAATGTTGCTTTAATTACATCATTGATCTAAAATAATCCCAGGGAGCTTTTCCTCATATTAAAAAATAAAGACTTAGGAACAGACTTCCTGAATGGATCCAATCTTGGCACAGACTTAGGGGAAAGAACATCGGGACAAGAAGTTGAAACTTGTTTGACAACACACACTTTTTTGGGTGTGAAAATACAGAAAATGCTAGTACTGCAGGCAAAAGAGGAGGGAGCAGTCCCACACTGGCTTCTCCCAGAATGGGGTATTTTGGGCTGATGAGCAGTTGGGTGACAACATCTCACAGTCCCACGCCCCAGCCCCAGGGATGGAGCCGGGCCCAGCGGACGCTCCTCGCACAGCCCCGGGCTCTCTAACCGCACTCTGTCACCTGCCACCCCCTCCCTCAGCACCACAGTGAATTACTCAAATTTCTCACGAATCACAGAAACTCTGAGAGCTGTTATTGGACAGATTTGGACAAGCATGACTAGGCTGGAAGACCCATCCATCACTCAGCGAGCCCAGAGAAAGCATGCAGGGATGGAGGGGTCCAGCCTCTGCCATCACCAGCCTGTCCAGCTCACCTGGGAGCTGATCCTACAGCAAACGTCAGTCCTGCACGGTTTTCAGAAAGTTCTGCATTTTGTGTACGGTCCCAACATTATTTATGATCCTCTCAAGAATGTAACAGACTGCTATGAGCTCTGAGAGGTGTGAGCTGACAGAACTCTACCTTCCTGGCACAAAGCAGTAACTGCAGCACAGCTGACAACACTCAGTTTATGAGCAGAGCAGCGTCCTTCCCTTCCAAGGCTGAGAGATGAATCAGCCAGGTGTCAGCAAGCCCAGGCCCACCACAACAGCCACTACCCAAACCCTCCTGCGAGACCCCTCCTCCTCAGCTGCTGAGTGGGGTTAGGGCAGGGAGTTAAAAAACACTTGTTAAACTAAAGATGGATGGTTTCTTAACATCCTCCCCTCCAGCACCCTCCTTCTGCTTCAGTAACAGCATAAACAGCTTCCCATATTTTTTCCTTCAGATCTGTAACACCCACAGAAACTAAGTGTCCTTCATCAGGATCCTGGTTCCTATTTTATGGTCCCTTTACTTATCTCTTGCTGAAGCAGCAATGAAGCAAAGCTGTCGGGAGCCTAGGGCTTCCACATAAATTAATTCCAAGGAAGAGCTGGAGCTGTGAATCTTCCTAGGAAGAGCTCACACGGGACAGTCCCAACTGCACTAAAGGCGATGTATCCCCTTGAAATTCCTCCTGCATTCCTGCTGGAGGTTCAATCAGTGTATCAGCAAAGGCAGCACCTGCTCTCTCGAGCACCCAGAGTCCATGTGTTTACTCACTACCTGTCTGACTCACTACCTGTCAAGTAACCCTGATTAGGAAACAGAGATAAACTTGACAGCAAAAACATTTTTCTTCAGTATGTATGAAGAAAAGCAGAGATTCTTTTCAGCAAGGACCACTACTTTTCTACTTAGGCAAGTGTAACTCTAATTTCTATTGCTAAGTTTTCTAACAAGTTGATGCAGAAACTGACAAATTTTATCCAAATAATCTCTTTAGTACAGGGCAATAAAATCAATTCTTTACATTTCACACAAAACTTTACACATTATTTTTGAAGATACTGGCCTCACTGTAACTGATAGAATAACCACTCTCCATTAAGAACAGCTGGTGAAAAACTGCTCATCTTTCTCTCCTGGCCTGCCCAGAGCCTGCCCCAGAGCACAGGTGAGGGAACAGAGAACTGCTCATGATAACACCCCCGAAGCTCCTGCCCCATTGGGTCGGGGTGCACAGCGGCACCCAGTAAAGCCTGGTCAGAGCTGCTCCTCTCCCTTTCACACACAGTAAAGCACCCATGGCCACAGCAAAGCACAGGACACCTCCACTCTCACTGGGAGACAGGAGAGCCCACCCTCTGTACAGGGAGGGAGCTGCATTCCCACACATCACTCTGAGCACGTCCACGACAGCTCATCCTGCAAACACCTAATGCTGAGCAGAGTATAAATGGGATCAGCACTCGGCTCTGGTTGGAATGATTCCCATTCCCTGCATACACTGACCTTGGAGCACAGCTTTCACTCTGCTAAGTGCCACCAACATTACCATTTCCTTCCCCTCCAGGCCTGACTTAAGAAATGGGTTTGCACTTCGTGAAATGCTGAGAAGATTTAAGACCTAATTTTCATAAACACCAAACTACCCAAGGCTCAAAGTCAAGTTAGAACATACTTGATCTTTCAAACATGCTGAGCTCTTCAACCCCCGGACTTCGGGTTTGGTTTTGGGGACAGCCAAGGGGAAACAAAGCAGATGGAGAAGTAGCAGGGACACAGAAGATTTGTCCTGTACCAACATCACCAGGACGGAAAACAGCAGTGGTGTTATGATTTAATGATACTTGCCCCACATAACACTCCCTGGATAGGCAGGGTCCCCTCAGCTCAGGGCATGTGCAGCCCCAGGGGAGAGACCCAGCCCCAGGTGCCCAACCCCTGGACACCACACTGACCACAGCCTGCACTGCCCTGAGGAGTCTGCCCCATTACAGCAGTCAGCAGGGAGCCTTTCCCACCCAGACCCAGAGTGTGCCCTGCACTGGGTTCCCTCCACCCGGGCCAGACTGGGCTCCACAGCCCTACTGATCTAACCCCGTGTGAGAAATTGATTGAACTCCAAGTCACAAAAGGAAAGGTTATTGAACTACTCTCACTGGTAAGATTCATACAGATCCATTAGAGAGGTCCAAAAAAATTAACATCTAAGATTCAATATCATAATGGATCCAAGTCAGCACTACTTGTTCCCTTCAAAATTAGGCATTAACAAAAAAATAGTAATCCATTTATCACAAGGAAGCACCAGAATTCAAGCTGAAACAATGGAACTGTAGGATTTATATTACTCAAATAAATCAACTGAATCTAGTAGTGGTCATATAGAAGATTAGATCTATGTACATTCTATGATCTTCAGAGAAAAATTGTCTCATGAAACAAAGCCATCAGCTGAACTATGCTTCTTGTCACTTACAAAGCCAAGAGTCTCACTGATTTCCAGCTCCACGTTAATTTCAGAGAAAAAGATGAAAGTGCATTTGTCTCCTATAGAGACAGGAATACCCACAGAATTCCCAGCAAATCACTGAGTTGCTTCTCATCAAAAGAAAACAGACGGATAATACAAGGAGCTTCATGTATCTACTGGGGTGAGAGCTTACCAAGTCATATTTATTCTGTTGTTCCTGTGAATGTGAAGCTCAAAAATGAATTAAAAACAAATTGAAAAGTAGCTAAGAAATCGAGGTGAAAGCACAGCAATCCATTACTTTCCTTACTCAAGAAAACTCACATTTTTAGTCTCTCAGTACCTCTGTTTTTCCTAGCCAATGACTTCACCTCTCTCACAAAGAGAAGGCTCCTGCAAGGTGACCATTACCACTGGACAAAATCCTTCTACTCAGAATTTCCCCTGCACACATAGGAAGGATCTCTGACGAAAATCTTTATTACCATTACTTCCCCCACAGAATCCTGACACATCTCCTGACTTCCTGCACATTGGCAGAGACTGTAACTTCCAGAGCAGCTAACCAGAAGCAGAACTAAAACAAGCTTGTAGAACCTCCACACCACTTGAGTAGACAGTAACCTTCAGCTAGAACACTGCAGGACTCTTCCAAAGAGCAAACAGCCATCTTTGACAATGCTTCTGAGACACCACAATTTTTTTTTCTCAGATCTCACGCTACTCCTCTCCTTGGACTCTCAGCCTGGTCACACACAATCACACCTTTCCAGCAGCCAAACCAGAGGGAATAGTCATAGAACTACATAAATACCTTGCAGAATTAAAGCTCTTCACTAGATCATCTAAAATCCGGTTGTTTTTCAGGTCAGATTCTGAGACTGCCTATTAAAAAAAGAAAGAAAGAAAAAGAAAAAAAACCTTAAACAAACATTCAAATGCAGTGAACTACCCAGAAAATGTTCAAATGATCAATAACTTGTTTCTTGGCTTGATGCCTCAACTACCCCCACTAGAGTGCTACAGGAATTAAGATGCTTAAAGGGTAAATATTTTTTCCCCAAAAATATCTCATATTAAAATCACTACCTGAGAACTTAAGTCTGGGATATTAAGGGTAATAGATAAAAACAAAGCATAAAGCTAAAGCAACAAAACCCAGTGTGCCCAGGCTCCAACAATGGCTTATTGTAGCACAGGCCCAATAACTCTGAAAATCAAACCAAGGATCTTTTGAAGGTGGTAAGAAACTTAAGCAATGAAGCACGAAAACTGATCAAGGGAAATGTTAATGTTCTGATTATGGAATGAAAATATGAATTATGAGATGCCTTTGTGCATTCAATTCATTCTTTTTAAACAATTCCTCATTTTTATCTCACTGCAACTCTCTCTCCTCTTCTTTTTAACAAAGCTTTTATTAGTTTCTCATACCAGTACCTGTAAGTTTTAAGCAGGTGGTAGTAAAAAGTACTCTATTGTAGTCTCCCCTTGTTTGATGTCAAAAAACTGGCAAAGATACAAATAGGTACATTTTCTAGTCTTGAAAATTCTCATCTGTTTCATGCTTTAGAACACAGACCAAAATTACCTCTATTTTGCCAATACTCCTGAAGCACCATTCATTGTTTTTAGGCACTGCTTCTGAGGTCAATAAGGCCCAATTGGCTTAAGGTGAAAAGTTAGATTAAAGCCTAGAAAAAATTGTGTTCAGTGTTCTTTAATCAAAAAAAGGCTTTAAGTGAGATCTTAATAACAACCCACCTGCAGAGCAGGCACAGCCTGCCTGCCTGCAGTGCTCTGCTAACTGAGCCTCCTGTCCCCGTGCAGAGCAGAGGGCTATCCTCCCCTAAGGGCACGCAGCAGAGCCACCTTCGGCACCAGGAGGTGTGTGGACACCTGCAGACACTCTGAGATGAAATGGGGCCACTCACACAGGCAAAATTAAGCGCTTATGTTTCAGCACTGCTGGTTTAAACGATGGAGTATTTTAACAAATTAATGTTCAATGTTCCGTGACAAATTGTGTACACAGCCCTGAGCCACAGCCCAGGCCTGGTGCTCCACCCACTTCTGCCTGCACTGAGAGAGGAGCACCCCTGAAACAGGAGAATCCCAGATGCAAGAGCACCCCGCTTTGCCCACGTGATCAGAATTATTTGGCATGGTCCAAAGGGAAAAGCTCCTGAGATTTGCCAAAAAATGAAAAACAAACTGAGGGAAAAATACCAAACCAAAACTAAAACCACACTTACCACACACTTTGTTGGACACTGCGTTTTGTAGGACAAAAACTTGCGGATGCAAAGGGAACAATCTGGAAAAAGGAAATACACAATTTTGAAGCAGACATTCTTCCAAATGCAGCTCCACATCTTTACTTGTGTATTACAATATGTGCAAGCTATTCCACAACACACAAATACTGAAAATAAACCATCTTTCCATGGAATTGAGATTATCGTTGTTGCAAAAAAAAAAAAAAAAAATCCGTATTTTTTGCAAGCATGCTTCAAAACCAAAGATCAGCTCCTCCATCTAAAGCTGATGTTTGTTTCCTTTTGTTTCCCAGTGCAAGACAAGAAAACCTTCGTGAGCCACCACCACCACAGCGTGTTTGCACTGCTCACTCCCTCACCATACTGGGTTTTCGACACCACTAATGCTGGATCACTTTCATCTTCCTGCATAGCCCCACACAAACCCCCAGTTCCCTCTTTCTCCCAGGCTCTTCTGCCCCTTTCCAAAACAAAATCAACTTGCTGTTGAAAAGAGGCTAAAAGGGAGGGGAGACAGCACTGAAATGCTGAGAGACAGATTAACGTCATCTCATCACCACAGGATGCCTCAACAGACTCGGTGGTGAAACACGCCTCAAGCTTCATATTGTCACTGTAAACTCCTGCATTCGTTACACCTCGTCAACTTATCCGTGAGCTCTCACAGCCACTTAAGGATTTTAAAAGTCTCATCATTCTCCAGCAAAAGACATTTCCTCACTAGGTCATTATGGGTCAGTCTCAGCACTGAACATACTCAGAAGCAGCTCCCCAAACAGATCGAAGGTTCACAGACCCCCTGGGAATGCATCTGAAAAGCAGCAGAAGCAATAATTAACTAATCCCAGAACGGTTTGGGTTGGAAGGGTTCTTAAAGCTCATTTCGTCACACCCCTGCCATGGGCAGGGACACCTTCCACTGCCCCAGGGTGCTCCAAGCCCCGTCCCACCTGGTCTAATGCACCGATTAACACTAAAACCACAAATCCATCTAAATGCTCAAAAATTACTACATCTATAGTAAGAAGTGATACACGGTGAGAAACCCAAAAAGAAAAGAAACAAACTTTAACTGTATGGATACGAAGGAAGTGGCAGATCCAGGCTGCCAGCATCTGACACCCCAGCACCTTCCAATGGGCCAGGCCCACGCGGCTGCTCAGAGCCAGGGCAGCCACAGGTCCCCCAGCAAGAATAAATCACAAGCTCTCAGCATTTATGTCTGTGCTCCCCTGCCCACCCTTCAGCTACACTGGCCCAAGGACCAAGCTCATCCTCCGTGACCCAAGAGTGCAAGAAATCCCTGGGCCACACGTCACTCTGCTCATATTAGAGAAAACATTCACCTTCAGATGCTCTTACTGTGTGAAAAAAGTACCAACAACACATCTGTTCTGTCACTAACGGCACAGTCCAAACCACTGTGACAGTTAAACACCTACTGTCACACGAGCTACTGAACCCTCCCAGGCACCCTAGGAGGAGCAGAGGAGGAATTTTATGTGGCTACAGGAGCAGACAGATTATAGAGATGTCCAGAAGCCCTGAAATAGATCATTAAGAAAATGAGAATCAGCAAAAAGTTTTGCAAGTAGACATATTTCATTTTCATCCATTCACAATTACTCATTAAAGGCAAAGGGCTTTTGGCTCCAGCTGTCCAACCTCAGTCATCTGAGAAGATTAGACAAGAGAGAGGAAAATACTTCCAGAAAGCTTGATCTATTGTAGAAAACTTGGACCTTCTGCAGTTCGCAGTGGAAAGTAAATGTGTAATCTGTTAAAAAAAAGAAGGTAGACAGATTCTTTGCAAAGTGAAGGGCCTCTGAAGCCCACTGTGCCCCAGGCAGGCTGTACTACCAGCAAGTGTAGAGAATTTCCAGTTTTGTGGCTCCCCACACTGGTTTCAATGGTGACAGTTTCGCCAAGCTAAACTAAACTTCACTGCCAAACTACAATGTCCCCCTTCACGGAAGGAAGGGCTACAGTTTCTGAACCAAACAATTACAAGCATTTATTTTAACGTGAGAAAAGGCAACGTACTTCCTCCCTAATCTGGCTTCAGCAAACTGCTTGAGGCCAGGTTCCAGCAGATATCGCCCGGGGCAGATGGAGTGGCACGGAAAATTTGAGCTCATAATGCTCTCCACATAAGAGCTTTGCATTTCTGCCGCCCTCAAGATGCTAAGAAAGATATTTAATCGAAGAATGTCACATGCCACATGTTCGCATTACAGCAGGAACTACACAAGGGAAGGTTCTGGCTGCTTCCATCTCGCAAAGCTCCTCTCAGCCTCCATCGCAAAGAGAATCACAGAACCCTAGAACGGTTTGGATGGGAAGAGACCTTAAGGCCCATCCAGTCCCACCCCTTGCCATGGGCAGGGACACCTTCCACTGTCTCAGGCTGATCCAAGCCCCATCCAATCTGGTCCTAGACATTTCCTAGGATGGGGCCACCACAGCTGCTCTGGGCACCCTGTGCCAAGGCCTCACCACCCTCACAGGGAACAATTTCTTCTGAATTTCTAATCTAACCCTGCTGTCTGTCAGGGGGAAGCCATGCCCTCTTGTGCTGGTACTCCAGGCCCTTGTGAATAGTTTCTCTCCATGTTTCCTGCAGGCTCCCTTCAGGCACTGGAAGGCCGCAATTAGGTCACCCTCCAGAACCTTCTCTTCGCCACACTGGACAATCCCGCCTCGCCCACCTCTCCTCTCAGGTCACACTCGGGTGTTCACACTCGAGACAGCGGGACTGGGCAAGTCCCACAGGAGCAGCCGATGTGCTCGCAGCCCTCCCACCGCGGCACTCACAGTTGTGCGAGCACTGCGGGATGATCACGGCGGTGCTGAAGTAGTCGAAGCAAATCCCACAGCGCAGCAAGTCATCCACGGCCTGCAACGAGAGCGGGGTCAGCGCCGGGCACGGCGGGCGGGGGTGCCCCGGCAGCGGGGCTCGCTGTGCCGAGGGGCCGCTCTAGGGCAGGGGCTGCGCGGGGCGCCGCAGCGGCCGTGCCGGCACGGGCTGCGAACGCCGCCCCGCGCTCCAGGG